>ML685885.1:5667383-5818533 GCA_007922175.1 Pelusios castaneus | reverse complement strand
TCCTAACACCTACTTTGATTTGCTGTTACAGCCTGACCTGATGCTATGTCATACACTCCCCTGCATTTAATTTCCTCCCACTCTGTAACTTTCCTATCTTCAAAGCGTCTGACGAAGTGGGATTTTCTCCCACGAAAGCTCATGCGATTAATAAATCTGTTAGTCTTTAAAAGTGCCACAAGACTCTGTTGTCTTTCTACAATAGACTAACACGGCTACCCCTTTGGAATTTAATCATGTTAGAGTATTTGCAAAGCCAAACACTCCAAATTAGGATATGTCGGATTTAAGCCTATTCTATGTGATACAACCTTAATTCACATCCTGACTTGTATGTATCATGATACAGATATTAATTACATAATCATATACTGCTTTTTCCCCTGCCTCATTCAGTATGCAGGACGGACTTTCTCTAGAGACGAGTATAGATTATATACTGAGGAAGGCTGCTGTCTGTAGGACCTCTGCCTCATTTGTTGCTGCAGTTATATGGTATATAGTAAATGAGGCAGGGTAGTGCAAGAAGAGAAAGGGTGGTTTCATGGCTAAGGCGATTGAACTCCGCCCTGGAGAGCTGCATTCTAGGCCTGTCTGTGTTGTAGAGCCATTATCTGATATCAGCCACTTATTTTAACCACACTTTTAACAGGAAGAAAAGGTGTTATCCTCAATTTCTGGATGCCTGACTTGAGACTGTGGAGTGTAATTTAAAGAAGTTCTGGGCACCCCCAAATACTCCTGAAGTCAGCTGCAGCTATGCTTTGAATTTAGAAAGTACTATACAATGCTCAGGAATCTAAACAGTTAGGTCCTGTGTGTTTCCAACTGGACACCCAAAATTAGTGAACAGTTTTTTTACCTTAATCTCTGTGCCTCAGTTCACCATCCGAAAAAAGGGGTTAATCCCTCCCCTCCCCCTCCACTCATTTTACCATGGTGTTGTGGAAATAAATTACTTATTCTTTGTGAAGCACTCAGGTATTATAGGCTATGTCTACACTAGAAAAGTTAAGTTGACTTTGTTAAGTCGACTTAATAAGGTTGACTTTAAGTCGACATAACAAAGTCGACTTAACTTTGCTAGTGTAGACATGGTCCCTTGTCGACCTTATTAAGTCAACTCAATGCTTTAAATTGACTTAATAAGGTCAATTTAGGTGCTAATCCACATCCACACTGGCTTTAAGTCGATTTAAGGAGTCAATTTAAGGCTTAAGTCAACCTAAAATGGAGGGTTTTTAAGTCGATTTAAGATTACATTAAATTGATTTAAGGAAATGCTTACATCGACTTAATAAAAGCCCAGTGTTGAAGTGGCTTTGTTTAGGTCGACGTAAGCCTCCTTAAGTCAACCTAAGTTGCCAATGTAGACGCACCCATAGGGTGCGTCTACACTTACAAATTAAGTCGCATCAGCCTGCTTAATTTAATTTGCATCTACACTACAATTTCCTTAAGTTGACTTAAGCTGCTGCTGTTTAAGTCGACTTAAGGAAATTTAAAGTTGACTTTATAAATCCTAGTATAAAGTCGACTTTATTGGCTAAGTCGACTTTATTCAGTCAACTTAGCCAGTGTGGATGCAGATTAGCGCTAAGTCGACTTTACTTTGACTTAAAGGGCTGCAGGGTTCCCCCACTGCCCTCCCTGTCAGGGTGGCTGGCACAGCCAGAGCCTGGCTTTCCCACCCACAGAGCAGCACACAGCCCTGCCCACCCCGCTCCTATGCCCTCCCACTGTCCCTGTCCTGCTCAGCCCCCATTGCACCAAGGTACAATGGGGCAAATGCTGAGCCCCGTGGCACTTTGGAAGGGGTGCCCCCCCGCCACCATGGACCAGTCCCAGGTCCACCTAAGACGTTCTAAGTCGATTTGGCACGGTCCCCTTGAAGTCAACTTAATTGTATAATGTAGACATGCTAAATCGACTTATTTGGCCAAGTGTAGACATAGCCATAGTGATGAATGTCATAGAAGAGTCCCTGGTGAAATGAATAATTTTGTCTTCAAGGCAAGGTTTCAGCAGGAAATAAGGCTTGGGGCCACACATGGAACAACAAAGAGAAACAAAATATTGGATAGCTGCTCGTTAAATAAGCATTGTTTACCCTGTGCACAGAATGACACTGGAGTCCTATGGAAAAAGTAATATGGGATCATGCAATTCAAGACTGTGTCAAAAATGTGTATATACAAAACGACCAAACTAAGATTGCACTGGATCCTTATCTTCTTCTCAGTCGCAGCCTCCTTGCGCAGCCAATCTCAATCTTCCCCTGGGCTCCGAATCCCAACTTCCTTGTCCTGCCAGTCCCAGTCCCACCCACCCACCTCCCAGCCTCGGTTTCCTTCTCCCTTTCACCAGCCCCAGTCCCAGTTTCTGCCCACCCTTCCCTCAGGCTCCCCGAACTAATCTACTATCCTCACCTCACTCACAGTTCCACTCATCTCTGCATTCAGCTAAGGCTGCTTCTTCCTCCATGCTCCCCTGGACCCAGAAGGAAATAACTGAGCTCCACAAGAGATAGAGCCCACCTGCTCTCCATGCAGGTGCCTAGACTAGACTCAGCACATCCTGCAGCATCTCAGAGTTAAAATGCATGGAAAGGCCTGCTCGGCCCTAGTGAATCTAGCTGAGTCTAAGATGTCTCTATTGAGCTTGTGTGAACTCTGATGTTTTAAAGGCTTATATATTAGCTACATTCAAGGGGAAGGAACAAGGTAAATCGCTATCAGAAAAGCTATCCATCTGCTAAATTTCAAGTTCCTGATCCAAAGTGTGTGGTGCTAGTGAGACTCAAAGATAAAGTAACTGGAATTTATAAAGTCAGCAAAAAACTATATTTCCCTTAGCATTTTCCCCATAAACAGCTGACCCATTTTGTCCATTTTTTTCCCCAAAGCAATGCAGCCCATGGCAGAAACCCAGTGTGAACAATTTCAGCTGAAACAGTTAAAAATTGGCAAAGCTGTAAACAACAGAAAATGGGATCTTACAGTGAGCAGTTTCAGGCAACTTTAATTATAGGAGGTGCAACAGTCCCATCTATAAGAAACTTTAACCTTTGTTGCATATCTGTTCCTGGTTATATGTGTATCTGTATCTCTCTGTGGTGATTAAAGAGAACACTATGCAGTCAGATCTTTCTGTAATTAAAAAATAACAACCGCACTTGATGTATAATAACATAGGGAATAAATATGATCTGAGTTGCTGAGCAAACTGGCCTGCCACAGCAAATAGGGCTACAGAATTCAGACATGAGCTTGTATTACCTTACGACATATTATCATTTCTTATGGTTCCAAGGTCAATGTCTCTTTTTCAAATAACATTTCAGACCTATAATTGTTCATCTACATGCCAGCAATTATGGGCAAATTGATCAGCCAGTAATTAATGCTATGCTAGTGCACATTTTAATTTGTAGATTATGCAGCTGCACGCGTTCACACAATTTTAATTTGTATATTATACAGCCACAAATGTTTACAATGCCCTTTTTAATCTCTTTAGACCACCAGTCCCATTATTCACTATAGATTAATGAGACACCGGATGCTGGGGTTTATTTCATTTACCACTCTTACCAAGAGAGCTGTTAACATTACTATGCTCTCTTACTTAATGTCTTACTGCAGCTGCTTGTGAGCATTGGTTACCCTTTAAAATATTAGCAGTCAGTTATTTTCTCCCATCTTCTTCCCTTTTTTTAAGCCATCTTGCTGCTGACAATATGACTCTGTGGTGATATTATACTTTATTTTCAGATTTATCTCAAGAGTTTTGTTCCGAGACATTTCAATCTTTGGCTGCAATACTATTCCTCCATTGCTGAGTCTTTTGTATTCCCTAGCCAGTTTATTACATTTCTCCCTCGCAAGGCTACATTTCCCCTTCTAATCTCTTTCTATTTTGGACAATTAGCCCACACCCCCATTTCCAGGAATTTTTCCCTCTTCAGCATATGTTTAAGTCCACATCAGTAAAGTATAAATACATGCTGAAATGGTTCCTGAAATTGAGGTCCATGAGTGAGACTTTTCCCACTATCGGCCTGATCCAATGCCCACCGAAGTCAACTGAAATCTTACCAAGGTCTGCCACTGACCTGTAGTGTGAGTTTTGGGCAAATCACCTACCTTTTCTAATCTCTGCTGCATATGTGCCTTCAGTGCTGCAAATGGACTTGCTAGGCATTACTGATGCCTGGATTCCCCTCATATCATGCCTGACAATCTGTTTCCTCCCTCTGGTTTATGATGTCTCTCAATGACTCGGTCACATTCAACTCTCAAATGCCTCATCCCAAACCATTTTGTATGTATTCCCCCTCTTGCCCATCAACATCTCCAGATATCATAACTGAGAGATATACTGTATCTGCAGGAACTACTTGGGTCTGATTGTATCAGCTGTAAAACTGTGTGAAACATTTCTAATGAAATACCAAGCAAAACAGGCTTGTCACGTTTCCTCACAAATTAAAAACTCAGACCAAGTTCTCGGAAAGATTCACTACATTTCAAAAGGACTGTGGTCTGCAGTCAAGAACTTTGAACACTGACTTTTTCTGATGTCTTGGGATGTCATTACACAGTCTGCAAAATGGAGAACATGTACCAGATCAATGGTTAGCATAAATCAGTAGTCAATAGTAGGCCTACTCCGATATTTTTCTAAATAAAAAACTGTAAGAAAATTAAACTAAAAAAAGTGTTCCTAAGGAATTTAGCAAAGGAAATTTTATTTTTTTTCAGTGAACAATCAAAGTATTTCATCATAAAACTGAAATCCACAGTGTCCCAGCTTGGAGTGGTGAAGCAGTGCATCATAGAAGAAGTCTGGCTGGGGATCTTGGCCTGTAAGGGAGAATGGAAGTAACCAAACTACAATTCCCATAAGGCACCATAGGAACACAATTAAATAAAAAAAATGTGTGACCAAAATAGGTTTGGCTTGGGGCAGTTGGCTTTACAATATAAACATCAAAATTGTCCATAGAAAGTAGATACTTTTTGAAACCCCGTCCCTCCCAAATAGCAGAAAACAAAATTACTTAGTCAAAAATCCAGTTTTCCTTTGAAAAACAGCTTTGGGAGAACATTTTCTACAAGTCCTAGACAATAGAGCTGCACTGATTTACAACAGCTGAAGATTAATATTTTTATTAACTTCACAGGAGTATTGTAAGTATTAATGTCCATAAAATGTTGTAGGAAAGCTAAAATGATCACAATTAAATAGTTTACCCACAATTTTTGCACAGTCGTATTTGAGATACTTTCAATCTCATTTACTAATCAAAGTAGAGAAATATACCACTGTGTTCCAGATATCTTTTCTAGTAAATACAACTATTTAACAGTGACCTTTGTAATACATTTTTTAGAGCTGGCTGAAATTTCTTCACAGAAAAAGTTTTGTTTTGTTCAGAAAATTGTCTTTAAAAAAAAACAAAAAAAACTCTTCACACAAAAAAGACAGCATGATCAAAATTGTCCATTTCCCAAGATATTTCCGGCAATGTTTTTTTAATATTTTAGCAAAAAAAAAAAAAAATGCTGATCCTTAGCCACATTTTCATTTACCAAAACCTTAGTTTTCAGCAAGGAAATGTGTTTTTGTCAATGAACATTTTGATGCTGTTCTTGGAAATGATTTCCATTTAAAAATTGCTAAATTTCAATAGTTATATTTATTTTTAAAATTGTGATTACAGAAAATTGGGTCCATTTGGAAGCCATCAAAACAGAAACAACTTCTAAATTCTTCCCACAATTGTTTCTTGACCACCTCTAATTATTAACTTAAGCTGAGTTTCCAATGAGTGTTGGCGGATTTTCAAATGAACATCAGCTGATTCATGGTTCAGGGTAGAAATCAGTTGATGTCTCACTGAGATTTTAGGTACATCTGAATAGAAATTCAAAGTGAAATTCCAACAGCATGACTCCTGGTGAATTAAATCTAGTGAAGATGTTTATATGAAGCAAAATTGTGGAGTTTCATGAATTACAAGCCTCCTTTCTGAGGTAATGGCTTCCATTTAAAAAAAAAAAAAAAAGTACAAAGTAAAAAGATCAAAACACTATAACAATTAACTCTCCAGGATAAGGAGAGAAGAAATTATGTTGTGTAATTTTTACCTTCCTCAAACCACACTGTAGTAAAGAGAATGTTGACTTCGATGGACTTTTAATCAAGTACCTCCATAGCTCTTATTCTGTATTTAGAACCCAATTTAGAAAGCTATTGACTCCTTCATGAGAAGAGCTAAGTGCCTGTGGAACATGTTGGGCCAAAACCATCATATGGCGTAAACTGGTGTAGCGCCATTGAGTCAGTGGATATATACCAAGGAGGATCTACTCCATAGTGCTCCTCAATATTTCCCATGATAGAGGCTTTAGCAATGAGAACTGGTTGAGAATTTTCCAACAAAAATGGTTCTTTTTTTCGCCCCATCAGAAAATGTCAAGTTCATCAAAAATTTAAACAAGTTACAAAAACGGGTCAGCTTAGATAAATCTCCTGCCCTCGTTTTTTTTTTTTTTTTTTAATTGTCAAAATATCCTGATTTAACTTTTTGTAACAGAAAAATGTTTTTGATAAAACAAATCTAATTTGAATTTATACTAAAAAAAGATTTAAAAAAATTAAAAGGTCCAAATCAAAATAATTGACCCAATATAAAATCAATATTCAGATCATGAGTTTAATCAAAAATTTCAAGAATCTGACAGTTTTCTCCTATTTCAGAGTGAAATTTAAAGCTAGATAAATAAATAAATAAATAATTCTCAAATTCTTGCGGGACACAAAAAAACATTTCTTTCCCAGCTCTCTTAGGAACAGAAAGTCTTGTCCTGGAAACACTTAAGCATGTGTGTACCTTTGCTCATATGAGTATACCACTGACTCACTGTGCCACAGTTAATCCAGCTCAAATTCTTTAGGTTTAAAATAATGGGGGACGGGGAGAGAGATGTTAGGGGAGATGATTTCATTGAAAATCAAACCTGACATCCTATTAGACCCATTCTTTAAAGCTCCAGCCCATAAATCTTATCTTTTGCCATCTTGCTTCTCAGTTGTGGTTAACTATGCAGAATGTGAATGTATTCGGCCTGATTTTTTCTTTCAACATGTGAAAATCAGAAACAATTCCACTGAAATCAGTGGAAAGGCAGATTTTTAAAAAATGTATAAATGAGAAAAATCAGGCCTACCAGGTCAGATTCCCACAATAGATGTGTCGGTGTCACTTAGGTGGTGCAAAGGGATTGTCATCCAGCCATAAATGACTGAGGGGAACTCCTAGCTGCTGCATCTGTGACACTGCTAAGTTCTGTATCTTGGCCTCCATGCTCCCAGGGACAGGTGCAGTATGTGGCTGAACTGCACTCCTCTACAGATTCCTCCATTGACACTGGAGCCATTAAGAAGACTATTCTAGTGGCACAAATTAGAACATCTCCAAGTATCACTGGGCTGGGTGATGGCTTCCAAATCAGGGAGCTGTAGTCCCAACTCTTTGTAAGGAAAAGAGCTTTGGTGCAAGAAAGCATCTGTCCCAATGAGACTGGCCACCTAGAGGTAATTCTTTAATTAGCCAAGTCCATTTGAACAGCCCACTCTCCAGCTGGAAAAACACAGGTGGGTCAATAATATAGATCTGGATGGAATTCCTCTCCATAGATCCTAAGAGGGAGAAAGTGTGACCTATGGGTTAGGTGGCTATTTTGAAACACTGGTGACATGAAGGCAATTCCTTGCTTTGGTAGCCATGGGTAAGATACTAAAGGAGTACTCAAGGATGACAAGGCTGTTGTAGAGAAGCTAAATGAAGACTTCACTTTAGTGGATGTGTGAGAGAGTACCACACCTGAGACATTCTTTTTAAGTGACAGCTAGGAGGAACTACCGCAGAGCGAGGTGTCAATAGAGATACTTTTGGAACAAATTAATAAATTAAACAGTAGTAGGTCACCACGACTAGAGGGTACTTACCTAAAAGTACTGAAGGAACTCAAATTTGAAATTGAATAACTCCTAACTGTGGTATGTAACTGATCACTGACATCAGCCTCTGCACCAGATGACTGGTTAACAACTAATGTAATACATATTTAAAAAAAAAAAATCTCTAAAGACAATCCTGACAATTACATGTCATTAAGCTTAACCAGTACCAGGAGAATTCATTGAAACTATACTAAAACCAGAATTATCCAACACATAGATGAAAACAATGTGTTGGAAAAAAGTCAACACAGCTTTCGTAAAGGGCAATTGTCCCTCACCAATCTATTAGAATCATTTGAGGGTGTCAGCAAACATATGGACAAGGGTAATTTAGTGGATATAGTGCACTTGGATTTTCAGAAAAAAAAATGACAACGCCCCTCACGTAAGATTCATAAACAAAGTGCAGTCATGGGTTAAGAGGAAAAGTTCTGTCATGGATCAATAGCTGGTAAAAAATCAAAAACAAAGGATAGGAGTAAATGGCCAATTTTCATAATAGAGAGAGATAAATGATGAGATTCCCTAGGGACCTGTAATGGAACCAATATTATTCAATAGTAAATGATTTGGAAAATGGTCAAACAGTGTGATGGCAAAGTTTGCAGACAATACAAATTTTCTCTAGGTATTTAAGTCCAAAGATGACTGCAAAGAGTTACAAAGAGAATCTCACAAAACTGGGTGACTGGGAAACAAAATGGCAGATGGAATTCAATGTTGATAAATGCAAAGTACTGTGCATTGTAAAACATAATCCCAACTATATATACAAAACGATGGGGGTTTGAATTAGCTGTTATCACTCAAGCAAGAGATCTTGGAGTTATTGTGGATAGTTCTCTGAAAATATCTGCTCAATGTGCAGCGGTAGTCAAACAAGCTAACAGAATGTTGGGAAACATTAAGGAAGAGATAGAACATAAGACAGAAAATATCATAATGCCACTATATAAATGCATGGTACACCCACACCTTGAATATTGCATGCAATTCTCAAAAAAAGTTGTGTTAGAAATGGGAAAAGTACAGAGAAGTACAACAGAAATGATTAGGATATGGAAAGTTTCCATATGAAGAAAGATTAAAAAGAGCACAACTGCTCAGTTTAGAAAAGAAATTATTAAGATGTGATGAAAACAAGTAAGGAAATATTATTTACTCATTCATGTAACAAAAGAATCAGGGGTCACCCACTGAAATCAAGAGGCATCAGTATTAAACAAGCAAAAGAAGGTACTTTTTCATATGACACATAGTCAACACAAGGCCAAAAGTATAATTAGCTCCAACTATAACTTGTTCCAAAAAGAGAGTCAGATAAGTTCATGGGAGGATGGGTCCACCAATATCTGTTAGCCAAGATGGTCAGGGACGTAACCTCATGCTTTGGACGTCCCTAAACATCTGACTACCAGAAACTGTAACTGGACAACAGGGAATGGATCACTCAATAATTTTCCTGTTCTGTTAATTCCCCCTGAAGTATCTGACACTAGCCATTGTCAGAAGAAAAAATTGTGGGCTAGATGGACCATAGATCTAGCCTAGTATGCCCATTCCTATTGTCTTAAACCACTTGATCTCTCTGTGCCTCAATTGTCCATCAGTAAAAAATGGGATAACAGGACTTCCCCACCTCACATGGTGTTATGAGGTTCTCACACTATGGTGCTGGGGGCCTGTGATAAGCTCTGAGCCTCCCCCCAGTAAATAGTTTTATATGAGAAAAAAGAAGGGACATTCTGGGAACCAGTGAACTCTGGTCCTCCAATAGAGTGACCAGATAGCAAGCATGAAAAATGGGGACGTAAATTGTGTGTATGTTGGGCGGGGGTGTTAATAGAACCTGAATATCAGGATTGTTCTTATAAAACTGGGACATCTGGTCAGCCTATCCTATCCTCCAATGGCCAGAAGTGTTGGGAACCCAACAGACAACAAAGGCCCAGCAGATGGAAATGAAAGAACTTGCCTGCTACCAGACAGTTCTTGGGTCGAGCCAGAGGACTGGGGAGGGATGTTACCTAGGCCACAGTCAGAGGATCTGGGTCAGGCCTGGCCCATTACTGACCACAAACAGGAGCATTAATTCAAGGGGGAAAAAAACAAAACATGTTGTTCAATTCTAGAGTTTGACTTTAACCAGAAAAGTGAGAAACTATTTCATTTATAATTGGCTCTGTAGGGCAAGAAACTTTTCTATTTTGAGTTTGGGTACTCGGGAAGGGGTTTGGACTTTGTGATCCAGCTGGAGGGCTAAGCCACAGAAGACCCTCAGAGGTGAAGTGTTAGTATGAAGGGGGTGCTGTAAGTTGAAGAGTAATTGCACCAGGCCTGGGCACAAAGCGGGGGGGGGGGGGGATCAGAGAAGTGAATGCAGCCCACTATACAGTCATATAAGTAATATTCATTTCTTTCCTCCATGGGGTGTCCGTATTCCTGTCAAACTAAGCTCAGACAGGGAACAGAATTTCCCTGAGCCGTGCAAATTAGTTATATCTCTTCCCAATACCTCACTTCTCCTTCACCACTGAGATTAAGGAATTTATAAAATACAACTTGTTACAACCATGGGAGAGTAGTACTATATGTTATCACACACATCTCATTAACCCTGAAACCCTGCTAACTAAGAAAATCCTCTCTAATGAGGTTTCTTTCACTTCACCAAAGAACAAAAGTTCTCAGTGTTTTTCCTATTACCAGTCTTCTTCAAATTATTGCCCCGTAATTAAAATGGAACTTTCAGGTCATTAAAATACAAATCTAAAGTTTCTGCACTCAAGAATGTTTCCCCATTCTTGCACAAAGTCCTCAAGAAGTCAGATGGAGAAGGATGTGTTGCTACTAGTTTTTCTCCTGTGAAAAGCAGGTCCATCATTTGAACTATGGGATAGGACTTTGGGGCATGCCAGAACCATAGAGCCTTGCTCTAGATAGTCTTATCTTCTTTGACATCAATGCTAGTTGGCCTGCTTTGCACTCAAATTAAATGGGGCCTGTATGTTGATCTGGCTAGTTAGCAGCATGGGACATTTAAGTCTGATGTTAGAAAAACTTACTAACTATAAGGATAGTTGAGCCTTGGAACAGATCAGTTAGGGAGGTTATAAAACTCCTTTCATTAGAAATAATTAAATATTGGTCGTATATAGTCTATTTTGCATATTAGCATTAGAAGAAGAAAACAGGGAGCCCCAAAGGTGGATTGGGTTGAATGTTACCCTTTATTACGTGCTCATTCCTCCTCGATACCCCAAGTGAGCAAAGGGTGGTGGATTACAATCCTTTTATGCTTGACAATATATAAAAGCTTACATTCATAACAACTCTCCAAAGACACTTTTTTGATTACATTAACACCCAAGCAATGAATATTAATAACTATGTGGTGAATATAATTATATCCACTTCTGTTTCTAGTTTACAGGTTTCGTGAATAGTACTATAGTGAGGGAGTGTGGCCCCCCTCGTAGATAAACAGTCTGGGCCCATTTACACCTGGGTGGGCGGAGCTGGAGGTAGCCTGTCCCTCAGACCGGAAGCAGGTGGGCGGGATAGGAAATATAAAGGGGAAGGCTGGAGGCTCAGTGAGGGCTAGGCAGCTGAAGGGGAAGGGTGTCTCTCTGCTCCCTCCCCAGCACCAGCCTGACTACTATCCAGCCGAAGACCTGCCTGCAGCCTGGGGCCCCGATGGCCAACTGGACCCCGCCGGGACTGCCCGCTGAGACCGGCCACACAGTAGCCTGAACCCGGGGGAGTTCCTGGACCTACCGCTACCCACGCAGCCCACAGACCCATCGGACTGCAGCCTCCTTACACTGAGCTGTGACTTGGAGGAGCTCCCTATGGCCAGCAAGGACGCACCCTTCCCAGAGGCCGGCTGTAACCTGGAGGAGTTACCCCTAGCCGATAACGCTGAAGGGCTTTGTGATCTCTCACTGGGTGACTACCCTGAGGAGGATGACGACAGGGGCCCAGAGCAGGTACCAGCAGGGGTGGGGGCAGGAAGTAGCCCAGGGGACCTGGAGTCCTGTCATGACTCGGTGATGCCTGAGCCGGAGTTGGTGTGCCATGGTGGGGATCTTGCTGGACCCATGGTAGACCCCTCTGCCACGGATAGGGACCTGGGCTGGGATGCAGTGGAGTTGGGTGGGCCTGCATCCCCCGGGCGGCCCCCGGGGGGGGGGGGCCCCCCCCCCCCCCAGAAGCCTTGGTTAGCCATGAGTCTCTCCTTCCTGCCGTGGAGACTTAGGAGCCGGTTTGTTTCCTCACCTGCCCCTCCCAAGGGGCCAGCGGTAGTTTGTTTTCCCTGCCTGCCCCGCCCGAGGGGCCAGAGACAGTTGGTTTCTTTGCCCGCCCACCTGAGGGGCTTGGGGCAACCCCACTCACCCGTCTGCCCAGCTTGTAGGGGCAGAGGGACAAGGAGAGAGGCAAGGCACCTAGCCTGTGGAAGGCGGGTCGCCTGGCTTACACATGCACTATCTTTACAAGATAGTTTTGGGTTTTTTTGGTAATGGCAATGCCTACAAATTACTGACCAAGCATTTAGCAAGGAAAGGGAAGGGAGAGAAAGATGATAAAAACGTTTTCTCCAAGGATCTTACGCAAAAGAGGCAAGATACATTCTTTTAGTTACATTTCTTGCACAAGTTGCAAGAAGGGAGAGAGAAAAGGGAAGATAAAACATTCTAACTAAAATATCATTTACAGGGAAGCAAGGACTACCTGTAGTAACCCCATCACCATATGGCTCAGGTCAGGTAGATTGTCCAGCACTAAATTTACTCAGCTACAATTAGGGGAAAAAAAGCTTTCTTTACTAGAAGGGTGGTGAAGCAGTGGAATGGGTTACCTAGAAAGGTGGTGGACTCTCCATCCTTAGAGGTTTTTAAAGCCAGGCATGACAAAGCCCTGGCTGGGATGATTTAGCTGAGGTTGGAGTATAGGACCTATTGCAGTGCCTTCTAACATTATTCTTCTATGATTCTAGGAATATTTAGGTGCAGGGAAATAAACTAGAGAGGACATATTGCGGGCCTTTCCAGCTCTATACTTTTTAATTTTAAATATTTCAAAGGAAACCAGAGAATTGCTGAGAGGTCCTGGTGATGTAAATGCCTGCACAGATTAGACCCAATGACTATGTCTACACTTGCAAGTTAGGTCGACCTAAGGAGACTTAAGTTGAACTAACTTAGTCCCTGTCCACACCAGGCTTAGGTCGACTTAATAAAAACCGCCCGTTAGGTCGACCAAACCTTTAAGTCGACTCCTTAGGTCGGACTAAGCACAGTGTGAATGCTTAAATCCGCTTTATTAGGTCGACCTAAGGGCAGTTAGGTCGACTTACTAAGTCCCCGTTCAGGGAAACCACTTTGTTAAGTTGACCTAATAAGGTTGACTTAAAGTTAACCTTATTAGGTTGACTTAAAGTCGAAAATGAAAATATGAAAAAAAGGTTCTCCTTATTAGACTATCCATTCCAACATTTATAGGGCAAGGTTATAAAGCTTCATTTCCATTTCCATTGTTTGATATAGGAAAAGCAGTGTTCACAGATCAGAAAAATGAGTTCTGAAGCACTAAATACAAACTGATGCCAGTAGACTCCATACAGTCTGATAAGTGATTAACGTACGAAAACGAAGACAGCCGTCTGGATTTTCTGCTACACATATTTTACTTGCAGAGCTTATCCTGTCTCTGGGGTTCAGTCTGATCATTGCAAAGTTACTTACAAGGAGACGGACTGGCAACATTGCTTTTCATTATTGTTCTAAAGTATGTCATTTGCAAATATGAAAATAACTTTAGATTCATCTTCCCATCCTAGGAATTCTCACTTCCACCTTTGCCGAGACTATAGCTCTCTCTAGAGTTTAGGCTTTCACTCTAGTTTCCTTTAGAAATAACTGAAGACCAAAGAAGTGATGACTCATGAGCCAACACCCTCAGCAGAGCATTCAGAATAGAGACATGCTGAAATTGAACAGATGGGTGCTTCTGAGAATGATGGTGCCTAAATCTGCCTTCTTTATAATGGACATGCATAATGTTTGAGGTGGAAAATGGTTCGAGGGCTTCAAGTCTTAATATATGATTTTGAAACCTACAGTCTATTCCCCGGGTTCTACCAACGATTGACTTTGGGCAAATTGCTTAATTGCTCTATTTCTCCTCTCACTCTTCATCAGTTTCAATTATAAGCTGTTTGCAACAGGGACCATCCCCTACTACTTGCCTTTGTAATGCCTGGTGTCAGATGGTGGGATCAAACTTGGGCTCTTAGGGGCTTAATGGATGAGAGGCTACTACTTGACGCAGAAGACACAAATCACTTAATCATGGTATAGATGGATCATCAATCTCTAGCAGGTCCTGTCAAAAATAGAGGTGGACAGGATGCCGCACAAAGGAGGTCTGGGTTACACCTGTGCTGTGCCTAACAAATGGGGCCCTGATGTTGGTTGGATCTTCTAGATAACACTGTAATGTTAAAAGCTATAATTTTCTTTGTTCATGTTGCATAAAGTGAATTTAAAGGAGTGTGATCTGGTGGTGGGATCTAGGGATTATGAAACAGGAATCTTTGGCTATGTCTACACTTGCTAAAGTTAGTTTGAATTAGTTAGTTCGAACTAACTAATTGGAACTAATTTTAGTTAGTTCGAATTAGCTTAATTCGAACTAGAAAAAGTTAGTTTGAATTTGCGATCCCCATTCATTTCAATGGCCGATTAGTTTAAACTAAGAAGTTAGTTCGAATTAACATGGCCACATTGGCTAATTCAAACTAGTTAGTTCGAATTAAAGCCTTACTTCTAAAGTCCTATTCAAACTTATTAGTTCGAATTAAGGAAGCCCTTAATTCAAACTAACTAAAGCCTAGTGTAGCCATGGCTTTAGTTAGTTCGAATTAAACCTCCTTAATTCGAACTAACTTGCCAGTGTAGACATGGCCATTGATATCCTGACACAGGCAATGAATTGTGCCTGACTGTGTGTTTGTAACCTATTTGTACCTGTTTTCTCTAAAACAAAATGAGTATAAGGTACCCCAATCCTACCTTTTTTCCCCATGCCAGAGCTTCTGGTATGTCTCATCTGCCCACCACCATTCTTTTATTTCTATATGAGAACTAAGTCATTCAAGATCTCAATATTTTAAACCATTTTCTATGGGTCCTGCCATGTTGCCTTTCCAGTTTTCACCAAAATCAATAGATTTTCTGCACACCGATGCCTATCAGATTCCCTGGCATTTTAGAATGGATTGGATGCAGCATTCAGAAGTTATTGGACAATTGAAGAAATACCATCACATTGAGTATAGCATCTCACTTGTCTTCATTAATTCTGTAAAAGCAAAGATTGCATGGAACATTTAAAAACATGGAGGATTTTTAATGCTCACACTTCTCTCAAATTAGATTTCTCTGATGGCCATATTGCTATGCTTTGCTTTACAAGACCTCTACAGTTTTTGTTTTAGCTCACTCATGTCAGGCATTAGATCAGAGTTTTCTTGGCTGGACTGGGCTATGTCTGAGTGAATGTATGTCATGCAGATTACCGACTTAGACCTACAATTATTGTATGCTCTGCATGGAGTGTTAAATATGCAACTCCCACTGACCTAACTGGAAGCTGACAACACGTCTCAGGGGGTGCATCTACACTGGTAAATTAAGTCGACTTAAGCCTGCTTAAGTCGACTTAATTTACTCTGCGTCCACACTGGAGTTTCCTTAAGTCGACTTAAGCTCTTGCTTAAGTCGACTTAAGGAAAAGTAAAGCCGACTTTGTAAAACCTAGTGTTACATCAACTTTACTGCTTAAGTCGACTTCTTAAGTCGACTTCAGCAGTGTGGATGCCCTAAGTCAACTTGGTCGACTTAGGGCAGGGGGGACAAGGGAGCATTACATGGCTCCCTGGCAGAAGGGAGCCACTGTGGCTCCCTTGTCCAGGGGAGCCCATGCTTCCTTCCCCCCAGACCTGCAGCTTCCCTGCCAGGGCCTCCCCAAAGAGTTGGAGCACCAGCAATTGCCGGCACGGTTGCCCTCCAGCTCCCGGGAAGCCTCTGGAGGCTTCCCAGGAGCTGGAGCATGGTCCCAGCTAGGAGGGAGTGCAGGGCTCCCTCCTAGCTGGGAACTGAGTGTGGGTCCCAGCAAAAAGGGAGCTGCCGCTTCCTTCTGGCTGGGACCATTCAAGTCCCAGCCAGAAGGGAGTCCCGTGGTCCCTCCGAGCTGGGACTGAGCAGTTGCGGCCAGGAGGGAGCGCGGGTCTCAGGAAGAAGGGAGCCCCACGCTCCCTCCTAGCCAGGACCCTAAGGTCCCAGCCAGGAGGGAGAACGGGAGACCTGTGCTCCAGCTGCTGGCTGCTTGGCAGCTGAAGCGCAGGTCTCCCGCTCTCCCTCCTGGCTGGAACCTGAGACCCGCACTCCAGCTGCCAGCAGCTGGTAGCTGGAGCCCAGGGCTCCCACTCTCCCTCCTGGCCGGGACCGCAGGGTCCCATCTAGGAGGGAGCGCGGGGCTCCCTTCTCCCCAGGACCCCAGTGGTCCCAGCTAAGAGGGTTCCCTTCTTCCCGGGACCTGAGAAGTCCTGAGCAGAAGGGAGCTGAATGGTCCAGGGCAGAAGCGAGCTCTATGCTCACTTCTCCCCTGGACCACTCCGGGGCTTGCTGCCTGGGGATAGCCAGCCCTGTGCAGGGCTGGATCTCCCCAGGTCAAGCCCTCCTAGACTGGGGAGCCGAGGCTCCAAAGGAGCCTCACCTCCCCCTGGAGCTAACTAGTTGACTTAGAGAGCCTAGAATAGACTCTCTAAGTCGACTTAGTATGGCCCACCTTAAGTCGACTTAGGAGTCCTGTGTGGACTCTCTAAGTCAACTTAATAAGGTTGACTTAAAGTCGACTTATTAAAGTTGACTTAGTAAAGTCGACCTAAATTCCCCAGTGTAGACATAGACAAGATGTGCTCAACACCTTGTAAATTCTAAATATATCCAGCACTTCAACTAGGACCTTCGAAGAATGGCCATAGTGGGTCAGATCTATGGGTGGTTCATATAGCCCAGAATCCTGTCTTCTGATAGTGAACATGAACAGAGGAGGGCAATCATCAAGTGATCCATATTCTGTCATCCAGGCCTCACACATTGCAATCAGAAGCTAAAAGTAAGTAGATTTACCAGCTGAGCCATATAGGATCCTCCACCCAACTGAGTTGTGGCAACTCTGATAAGTCTCTCTCAGATGGATGTAGCTTAAAACTGCGTCAAAACAGGTTTATTTTCCATCTCTCTTTGGTCTTAAACAAGGATCCAATAGTCATGCAGATTATGTCTGCTCTGGCAGTCTGACTGCCAAAAATATCTGATTACCAGTACAGTAAGCACAGCAAAACGCATAACGCATCCTTCACTTATATCTGCATCACCGACCAAAGAGATCAGTCAGTAGAGTGTCCTTGATCAACTCCTTCCTACTGGAGGAGCTGCCATAAAAATATCTGATTGACAAGATTGGTGAGATAATATCTTTTATTTTATTGACTTCTGTTGGTGAAAAGAGGCAAACTCTCCAGATCCACAGAGCTCCTCTTCAGGTCTGGCACAAGAACACCGCAAATAAAAAGATTAATCTTGTTGTAGAGGATAATAAGCTTTAGTACAGAGAAGCATTAAACTGATGGAAGTGTCAGCACCCTAGGCCAATGAAATGCCAAGATGGAAACATTACACCATCATAACAATCTCCTATTGGCCAATCGTGCCCTGAGGGCAGGATACTTATTCAAACAACTACTAAACATTGCATTTTCCAAATGAGTCCTTTCAGGAGTTTCCAGTAGGCTAGTCCAGTGAAAAGAATGGGAAGGCATATGTTTCTCATGTCACAGTAAAATAAACAAATAAAATAGCAACAATTTCCTTATCAAAATATAAGAAACAGAACTGTACTGACCATCCACAATACACATAAAGGGGAACCGAAAACTGTAGCTTTGGGAGAGAGTGGGAGGATATGCTAGGTGACCTGCATGGATAAAGAAAACTTTTAGGATATGTAAATTAAAGGCATGAGGGTGGGGAATGCATGACAGAAAGAGACAAAAAGACCTCTTTTGTTTACAGAGGTATGCTGTTTGATTGCTCAGCAGAAACAAATATGAGGTGAAAGACTGCATAAAAATGAAATGATCAATACAAAATAATATAGACCTTCTGAGAAGGCATATCTGGAAGAGTTTGGGAAGATGATAGAGACTCACACAAAACAGGCTGGAATATCCATGGTGAGCTTTTTGCAAACACCTGGTACTGACAGAAATGGAAAATCTGTGGTGTGTTATCATCTGAAAAATCCTTGTGCCCTTTTCATGTCTCCTTCATCCACTGAGGAAACTAGTCAAAAAGATCAAAGTCTACAGTGGGTTTAGCTCTCCCTAAGAATCTGAAACAGAGTGAAAAATAGAAGCAATCGCTGAGTGTCAAGCCGAGTATCTCAATTAAAATATTCTGTCCCCACTGTCCCTTAAACACTAGTGTATTAGTCAAATGGAGATAAAAGAAAAAAAAATATAATCTTCATAATGCTAGACATGAATTATAGACACATGAACTACAAAACAGGAGATGTCTTGTTAGACTCAAACTTCTATTTACAAGGAAGGGAGCAGAGGTTTGCCTAAAATCAGGGACCAGATTTCCTAGGGACATTAAATGAGGAATTATCAAAGGTTGTAGAGATAATGTTGGCAATGGCATATAGGAGTGGGAATTTAGATAAACGATGCACTGCTCAGTCTAATACTGAATCTAGTCTTTCAAATTCAAAAAGGACAGTATGAAAATGTTAAAAGGGGGTTTGTTTAATCACTTCAAATTTTATCCTAGTGAATTTCTGTTCCTTTGACTGCTTTCTCTTTTGATGTCTTTCCCCCACAATAACAGCAGAGAATGGAAAATACACGCATTCCAAGCATTGCAAATTGTTTTACACTAGAAAGCATAAGATGAATTCACATTATGTATGAACAGGATTTTCTGTAAAAGAAGTATTATGCTTTTCTGCATACATTAAATAGGTTTATCTTCTGGATTCTGCTGAGAACATGGCAGATAGTACAGCCCTTCCTGTCAGGGTGGTACTTTCCCCATTCTCTGTGAGGCTCTGAACTGTGGCTCTTGCACAAAAACCTGCACCATGATCTTGGTTGTGACTGGGGTTTGAACCACGGACCTGACCATTAGCTCATAGGACCAAGAGATTTGATCTTTTGTGAATTGGGCCTAGATTTTCTGTAGGAATTTTTTTTCCTAAACTTCCTAATTTTCTGATTAGAAAATCTAAATTTAATTTTCTGTCAGTGTACATTAACCTATGTCTGTCTGAGCTGTCCTATTGCTTCATGGAAACTGTGGTTCAGAAAAAAGTCTCACGTCTGGATGAGCTACCATGGGAAATTAGTCTAACAGGAGTGACTAGTCAGACACCCAAACATAATTTTTTGGAAAGACTGCACTAATTCAGAGGAACTCAAATTAATGTCAAAGAAAACAGAAACAATTTGAGATTTTTGAACTATTTTTTTAAAATATTCCATTATGTGAAAAATGTAAATATTGTAATTTTGTAACTTTTCTTTCAACAGTTGGACTAGATGACTTCCTGAGGTCCATTTCAATCCTAATCTTCTATGATACTTCCCAATCTGGGATGAAAACAAATTATGAAGTATTGGGAAAGATGAAAATTATGATTTTTCAACCAGCTATGCTTTACAAACATTCATTAATGGATATTTATTAAAGTGAGATCAAACCTTCGTACTATATTAGGACACTGGGCAAAATTTTTGGCAATCAAAATTGTGTGCAATCTCATGAACTTCTCATTATTTTGTGAATTATGCAAACTGTTTTCATCATATTTGCTTTATTCTTGTGTGTGTTACGATTCTTCAGGTCTCAATGATATCTTTTGCAGCATGTTTGTTGATGCAATCATGCCTAAATTTTGACTTTTCAGACAAAATTTCTTAATGTGAAATTGTTTTCATCAGCAAAACTAAACAAGAAATAAAAGCAAAACAAAAAAAATCTTTCACTTATAATTGAGATTTAACAAAGTTATTTGATGGGGCAGATAAAGATTGAGCCCAAATCCTTTGCATAGCTCTTTCGAAGTTAGGGAAATTACTTTAGCAGAGAATCTGGCTGACATATAAATTGAATTAGATTAGAATATAGAAAATAATCATTTGACTGAAACCGTGAAAAGTATGTGTTCCTTTGGTACAGATTGGGTGGAACAACATGAGTTGTGAATTCCCATCATTCATCATGCCTGCTTCCAGGACAGAATATTTCTGAAAGCATTGATTTGATCTCAGTACAGCTGTACAATATAGCACTGAGGAAAGGATATGATGATACTTGAGTGAGTATTAGTGTAGAACATGAAGAATTACAACAACTTCAATTATTGAAATACTGAGGAAGAGTTCTTATCCTCAGTGGAGAACAGAACAAGCTATGCCATGATCTGTACTGAAGAACAAGACAGTTTGGCATTTATTGTCCTTTTTCAGTGAATTTTTCGTGCTCACAATAGATACTGGATTAGCAGTCATGGAGATCAAAGCTCTCCAGTTAACCAGAGAAGAAGTACATTATCATTAGTGGCAGGACAATCCCAGAAATGTGCTACAAACCTTAGCTGAAGGAAACATTTCTACAGATGAAAGGAAGATTCAGGCTCTGTGTCCATGCAGTCTTTGTCCTCGCTATTAAGGCTGCCATTTAGTACGAGTGGCTCTGTGATGTAATTTAAAAGCATTTTTAAATTGTACAATTATACTTTTCAACTCACTTTTTAAATGAGTGCCTGACCCTGCCAAAAACATGCTTACATTAATGATTGATAACTGATCATCCTTAATAAGAAGAAGGATTTTAGAACCCCATTTAGGCTCAGAGCCCTATTTTGCTGGGTGCCATCCAAATATAGAATGAAAAGATGATAGATATTTCCAACATTTCAAATTTGGAATCTGACTGAAAGCCCAACAAGGTCAGAAAACTGCCATTGACTTTGATGGGATTTGGATCCTAAGAAGTCCTGTGGTCTACTAGAACATGTCCATCTTTTTTTGCTAGATTAGAGCAGAAAATATACATATGTTTTGGCCCTGATAAAGGTGTAGCACATCAATGCCAAAAATATTAACATACAATAAAGTCTACTCTAAACACCCAGGTTGATTAACAGTGAAAGATCTCACCTTCTAAAATAACAACAATGCCACTTCTGGAATGAGAAGTATGCTTTGAATGACAATGAATTGCTGAATGCATTAGCCACAATAGAAAATGCAGTCAAATTAAAATGTTCCCTTCTGACACTTTCAGTTAAACCCCCTCAAGCTTCCAAACAACCTAGCAAAACTAAATAGACTGTGCGAGCTAAATGAAAAGGCAGCCTGACATCTTCTCCTTCTAAAAGTCAGTTTTAGCCTCAATGCTGTTGCAAAAATCTGTAACAGAACATTGAATAATTACAAATCAGCATAGAGGAGTGACCAATGACCCCCTAGTTCAGGGTCATACCAATTGTTTTTGAGAGAGGCCAGTGCTGGTTGCATTGGAAGAAGACAGAACAATAGTGTTGAGTGTTTTCAGTTCTGAGATGTCCTCCATCCAAGCTTTTACAAGTTAGATATATCCCAGGTGCTCGTGTAGCTCCCATCACCATAGCACTACACAACTTTTTAACATATTTATTCTTATAACACTCCTGGGAAGTAAAGAAGTCCTACAAACGAGGTTTGCTTAAGTCAACTTAAGGAAAGTGTAGTGTAGACGCAGAGTAAATTAAGTCGACTTAAGCAAGCTTAAATTGATTTAATTTACAAATGTAGACGCACCCAAGGTTAGTAGCAGAGCCAGAAATAGAAGCCACCCTTTCAATGTCCAGTCCAGTGCCCTGTGTGTTAGAGTTGATATTTAGGTTTGGGCTTCCCCATTAGACTGAATACCCAGACTCTGGAGGTTCTCGGTAAATCACTAGATCAAGTTTAGGCTATGTCTACACTTACTAAAATTAGCTCGAATTAGTTAATTCAAACTAACTAATTTGAACTAATTTTAGTTAGTTCGAATTAACTTAATTCAAACTAGAAAAAATAAGTTCGAACTAAGCAAGTGCCATTCATGGCACTTGCTTAGTTTGAATTAGTGAATTGCATTGAGTTCAATGGGCCGGTTAGTTCGAACTAAGCAATTAGTTCAAACTAACATGGTCACATTGGTTAATTCGAACTAACCAGTTCAAATTAACCCTTAGTTCGAATAGCATATTCAAATTTATTAGTTCGAATTAAGGAAGCCCTTAATTCGAACTAATGAAAGCCTAGTGTAGCCATGGCTTAAGTTAGTTCGAATTAAGCTTCCTTAATTCGAACTAACTTGCCAGTGTAGACATAGCCTTAGATGGCATAATCTTAAGTAGGTAGACAAATCCCAGGAACATTCCCAAAGTAAATTGTTAGAAGGTCAGTAAGTCCTCATATAAAAACGCACACCTCTTTCTATGCAGTCTAAGGCAGACCGTGTCATTTTCCCAGCTCCTTTTTGGGTTCAGGAAGTAACAGGATAGATCAGGCCACATTTCTCTATCCTGCCAGATAATATTTATTTATGTTCATCTGTTACCCTTCTCTGTTGTTTTGGATCACACCAAGACACTATTTAAATGCAACATAATGCAATTAAACCTTTCCACATAGCTATTAGCATTAAGGCAAATAAGAATTACTTTGTGTAACAATTTTTAAACATATGATAACATTTCTACAACTGGACTTTTGCTCCCATGTTAACTCCTGAACCCACAGCCCGTTCATTTTACTCAGGTAAGGAGCCAACAGATCTAGTAGAAGTGAGGTAAGCAGTATTTGGTTTATGATCATAACTAAAGCAAGAGAAATATTTGTGCATTTTAAGGCCAGAGTGGACAACTACGGTCATCAAATCTAAAATCTTAAATAACACAGGCCATATAATATCACGGGGTGATTCTGCATCCAGCGCAACTACTTGTGGTTGAAGTAGATCATATCTCTTAGAAAAAACATCCACTGCAGTTTTAAGCCTCCAGGTGACTGACCATTTCCCATTGTCAATGCTCACTGGAACAACGGCCCAGGTTTGTAAAGCATTTAAGCATTGTTGAGCTAGCTTAATGTTGCAATACTTCACTGATTTTGGAGCCTAAATCCCTTTTGAAAATAATATTCAAGCCCTTTAATCAGGCTTGCAATGTTGAGTGTATTAATCCCTAAATAGCTTTTAAAATCTTGTTCGGGCCACAGTGACATAGTCAGTTTTGGGACCCAGGTCGGTTGAATCCCAAATCCAGAGCTTTAGGGCTTATCTGCACTTAACACTTTTGCTGCTTTATCTATACCAGTGCAGTTAATTTCCACCTCGTACACCCAATTTGGAAGCAATTCTATTAATATAAAGCTGCTTATACTGTTCAGTACCTTTATACTGGTATAACTGTGTCGACACTATAGATTTTCCCAGTGTAACTATTTTGGCAAGAAATCAGAATCCCTAACTGACAAAGCTATGCTGATAAAACCTGTAAATGTAAACCCACCTTTAATATCACGAGTAGCTTTCATCCCACAGTGCATCTCTAATAGTCATGTTTTGCTCTTATATAGCATTTTTCATCAATAGATCTCAAATCATTTTTATTAATGAGGGCAGTATAATTATTCCCATTTTACAGATGGGGTAACTGAGGCATAGGGCCGTAAGACAGCATGCCCAAGGCCACCCAGCAGACCATTGGTAAAACTAGGAACAACATTCCAGTCTCCTGAGTCTAAATCTAGTTTTCTATCCACAAAGTCACACTGCTAAGGAGTCTCTGATGTTAAGCAAGTGTATATTTTCCTTTTTTAAGTGATACATCAGCTATTATTTTTCTGCACGCCTGAGAGCCCAGGTATGTAAGAGGTACCTGGCAAAGGCTACATTTTTTTAAATGATTTGATTGTAAGTATCAAGGGTTTTAGATGCCCAATTTGTGCTGCCCAATAAGGGCTTGATTTTCAAAGGTTGAGTATTGGGACTTTGTAAAAATCAGGCTTTCAGAGTGGTCTCCAGTGGGGTGTCCAGAAACTACTGTACCCCAAATTATTAATTAGTTTTTTGTTGTTATTTTTTTTTTAATGAGGACCTTATGGCCTGATTCTCCCTCATGTACAGTCTTTTACCCCAGGATGACTCCTCTAATTTCATTGGACTTTTCCCTGAGCTACACCTGTGGAAATGAAATTAAAATCTGCCCCATTGTACTGGTGCTGAAGGGGTTAACAATCTAAGATTCTGATAGTGCATTTTGATCCATGTGGGTAAACTTCTAGCCTCTTTCAAAGTCCCACTAAATGATGTATAAGTGATGTTAGTAAACAAATAAACAGAGATGAAGTAACTGTATTTCAGACATGGAGCTAGATGATTTGACCCATAGAATAGTGAGGTTTGTCCTTACTGTGTCTTTTCCACTGCAGATTTACCTACTGTCCCTAAGGGTCCATCTACACTTGTGAATTAAGTCGACTTAAGCCTGCTTAAGTCGACTTACTTTAATCTGCATCTACGCTACAATTTCCTTAAGTCGACTTAAGCTGCTGCTTAAGTCAACTTGAGGAAATTTAAAGTTGACTTTATTAAACCTACTTTAAAGTCGACTTTACTGGCTAAATCGACTTTATAGTCGACTTACTGTAGACGCAGATTAGCCCTAAATCGACTTTAAGATGACTTAAAGGGCCCCAGGGCTCCCCCACTGCCCTCCCTGCCAGGGTGGCTGACACAGCCAGAGCCAGGTGTGCCCACCCACAGGGCAGGACACAGCACTGCCCACCCCACTCCTACATCCTGCCCCTGTCCTGCTCAGCCCACAATGTACCAGGGTACAATGGGGCAAATGCTGAGCCCCCTGGCACTTTGGAAGGGGTGCCCCCTTGCCACCATGGACCAGTCCCAGGTCCATCTAGCCCCTACAAGTTGACTTAGGCGTCCACTGTGAATGCTCTAAGTTGATTTGGCATGGTCCACTTTAAGTCGACTTAATTTTATAGTGTAGACACATCAACTTATTTTGACAAGTGTAGACATAGCCTAAGTGCCTCAATAAAATAAAGCCAAGGACATCTTTGAGTCCTAAGCAGAGGCAACATGACTTAATCTGAGAAGGAAAGGGGTTTCCCCCAATGCAAAAAACACTTTATGGGGGACACCTGAAAGGAAAAGTTGATTGGAGAAGGCTGGTGGGTGGGGGAACTTTATGCCCCAAGCCTCTCTGATACTATTGCCTCTATTAAGCAGCCTTGAAGTTCCGCACTAGTTGTCTACCAGATGTTCAATATTGCATCTCTACTGGAAGGTTGTGACAAAGCCCTGGAGAGTTGAATGACAACAATCTGTCAACTAGTCATCATCGTATTTTTTTTTCCGTATTCCATTATTCTGCACCTTCTGTCACTGTTTTTAGGCTGTAAATTGCTCGTTGTTTATTTCTGTTCATTTCTTCCATCAGTATTTTTAATTCTAACGACATCCCCACAGCTGAGACTGTGAGTCAGAGTGTCGACGCCACTTTGCCCAAAAGATAGAGATGGACAGACAGACGGAGAAAAGACAAGGACATATCAGTTACTTAGAAGAATCCAGAGGTTCATGATGTCCTGACACTAGGCAGAAAGCAAAATAAATTCCATGATTTACATCCAACTCTCAGCAGAGAATTTTCTGAAACTATGATAAAATGATAACGTACAAGGAAAAGCTTTGCAACTTAATTAAATAAGACTGGGTTTCTGGTCCAAATGGAGATTGCAAATGCGGCTCTTTTTTTTAAATACTGAGAAATGCTATGACAATTCAGTTTTCCAAAACCCTGTGCTAGAGAGGGGGTTTCAGAGCCTGCAGCTATTGCACAACAGGCTGTGAGTGAATCCCTTAAACCACAACAAAGCTTCTGCAGGTGCGTGCAATAGGAAATGGTGCTGATAATCCAGCAGATGGCGATCTTCCCTCTCCTAGCATTTTGTTATGCGGTCTCCAGAATTGGAAGGGGTTGTCCTTCAGGTGAGAGACAAAGGCCCCTGACAACTTGTGCTCATTGGAGATCTCAAGATCTTTTATGTGAGAACAGGGGTATTTTCCTTGGTGGAAAAGAAGCACCATGAATCCAGTAGATCGGAGCATGGGGCTAATGAGTGCTAACCTGATTTGCTGACACTGAACTGCTGACTAGCTAGTCTGGACTTTCCCCTCATGTATAAAAGCCCTCAGGGTCTGATTTTCACAGAAGCTGTGCACCCTCAGATCCCTCCACCTGGAGTTTTGAGGACTCAGGGCAGGACTGCACTGACTGCCCTTTTTGGTGGCAGTCAAACAGAGATGTGCAAAATAATTTGTATATTTTCAATTGGCTTCCCTACTCCCAGCACATCCACTAACCTGACTCAAAGAGAGCGGGCCTCCCTTCAACTCAATGCCACCCAGTTGCCAGGGTAGTGTTTAGCGATTGAACTTCTTGATCAGCTGAACGGGTGTTCACAGACCCGATCAGTCGATCAAGAAATTTGAACTGACGGCAGCGAATTTGCCACCATCCATGAAGACAGGCCCTCAGAGAAGTCTAATCAGGTGTGACTAATCCAGGTGGGAACTGGCCATGGGGCCGAGTGGTAGAGTGGAGCCTGGCCTCTGGGCCAGCCTACCCCACCCCTGCCTCCTGTCATCTGGTGCCCCACCCCCTGAGGCCTAACAAGATAGGGTCACACAGATGTTAATGTGTAAACAAAGGGATATAAAATCTGAGGCATGAATTTTCAAAAATGGGAAGCTGGTAAAGACATAATATGCAACAGCCAAAAATGTCATTTTCCTCTTGTGGTGTGCTCTACTGATAATTTCTTTCATCCTAGTTTCTAATGGCCTCTATAAGGTTGTAATTATATCAACATAGGGGAATTGCTTTATTTTGTGCCAGCTTATGGCAATAAGTATGCAAGATCCAGGAGGTTGTTTTGCTATACTTTTCTTATGATTTCAATTACACTTGACTGTACTAACTAGTGCTCAGAAAGTCCCGATGTGTGCTTCACCAGTCTCATCTCCTTAATTAACTCTAAGTGGCTGCCTGAATGAAGAACCTGCTATTTGTGACAAGGGCGTTCGCACCCTAAGCTAACTCAAAGGCTACAGACTGACTGTAAATACATCATTTTGAAGTTGACCAGGACACATGGATTGACTTCCCTGAGATGACAAAGAGAGCTGGGGAATCTTTAATGACCACAATCAGCTCTCAACTCATTTTCACGCCTCATCCAGCTGACTGATGCAGCTATGAAAGAAAGGAAAGTGAATCTGGAGACAGTGTGCTGTGATCTATGATTATTATAAGAACATCAGAAATCCTTGAAAGAAAAGCAAATCCCTGTGATGGGGAGTCTGTGTTGTACCGGCTAAACAAGGGTTCTAGGAGTGGCAACCAACTGGAAAAGGCTGCAGGAGAGGCAACCAGAGCCCAGAGGCTCCATATAAAAAGGAGTTGCCTGGCAGGTATAGGTAGTACCTCTCAAGAGATCAAAGGAGTCAGAAGGTCAGAACCCTGGACAGATCAATGGCTGGCTGCCAGGACTGAGTAGAGCCAAAGCCCTGATAAAAGGACAGCAGAGGTATTGGGGGCTGTAGGGAAGTGGCTCAGGGAAGACTAGCGCAGAGTTAGAGGAAGAGGTGTTGCATGTTGCTGCACATAGGGTCTCTGGGCTGGGCCCCGGAGTGGTGGACGGGCCTGGGTCCCTCCCTGCCTTCCCCAGACTACCAGTAAAGTGGTGGTGCACGGCAGGAGCCACTGAAGCAAGAAGCAGACCTGGGACTGTTGAATCTCATGGAAGAGGGGAGCACGGATGTGACATCATTGGAGGGCTGAGGCCTGAGGAAGACATGGAGTGTCCAGAGGGAGCTGAGAAGGCCTACCCATGAATGTTGCAAAAGTGAAGGAGCACAGGCCATGGATGGGAATGTTGACTTGAGCTACTCCCCAAAAACACCAGCATGAGGCGCCTGTCCAGCAAAGAATGTACCTCATCTTGAATTTCCTACTATCTCCTTTGATTACATATCATAGGCCTTTCTAACCTGCAAATGACCTCTTGATTTAGAGAGTACATGAAACAAACTCCCCAAAAGCTGTAAACCAAATATGTAGATTTTTAAAAAAACAAAAATACTGAATGGATTTTATTTTTTTAATTTTTCAATCTCTGGAAACACTCAGCTGGGAAAGCCTCTGAGAAGTATAAGGAAACAAGGCGTCTGGCTTTTGCTCTACACATCCCATTAGGTCTTCTGTTACTCAGCGCGGGGGATAGCTCTTAACCACAAAACTGAGGTTGCATTAATGTCATTCCGGAATCAACTGGGGGAAGGACACAGCACATTACTCGTGAGGTCTGGGGTCTCTTTTATATTCATTCACATGTATTAACCTTCATCTTATTTGTTGAGTTAGGCTGCTTTTTGTATATCATGAATAATTTCATTAAGAATTTACCCACACTGTATATTTGTGGGAAGTGTTTTTTAATATTTACAATTTGCAATGCATAATAAATATGTAATAGGCAGGGTATGATTTCTCAGAGCTTACTATTATCTAAGTCTGTCATGTGCTATCACCTTTCCTGGCTTATATAATATTCATCTTTTCCGTGTAGCATCAGCACCATTATCATGGGTTGATGGGGAAAAGACAGCCATGTTGGACTCTCCATTCACTAATCACATATTAGCAGATAGATGTTCCTGGATTTATGCAATATTGGGAGAAATGTGTTAAAATACTTGTCTGTGTCCTTATTTTTTGTTTAAAATCGGAAAAAAAACATAGGAGGGGGAGGGGCAGGGAGAAGAAAAATTATCTTGTTACTGGATGTGCCAGAGTTGTACTCTTAAAAAACTAAATTTACTTTCAGATGGTTTTAGGCAGTGGTTGGGAATGCATCCTTTCCCCCCATAATTTTTAAAAGCAATTGCCTTCAACTCTGAAAAGGAACAGCAGAGGGAATAGCTTGGGGTTTCTTTTTGTTTTAAATAGAATTTAAGGGCTGGTGAAAAGTGCTAGAATGAGATCTTGAATCCAAATACTGATGAGGCCTGACTCTGAATAATAGCAGTCCATGTTTCAACTCTATAGGCCTTTACGCTATCCCTGTACTACACACCACAACCTATTACATTGCTATGGTAACAGGAAAGACAGAACTCAAAACTTTCTGCTTCATCAACACTGATCCATCCCTATCTTCTACAAGGAAGGAAAACTTCTGTTAGAAATTCAGATGCTATGTCACAATGTTGAGTATATCTGAATTTATCCAGTAGAGAGCAGCGCTACAGATACCTATTAAGGGCCTGAGTCAACCAGATACTGAAGCACCTGCTTTAAACAGATTAATAATCTGTTTGAAGTAAATGGGACTATTCACATGCTTAAATTACAAACATGCTTTAAATACCATATTGCATCATTAAATACTATTTTGTACTTATCTAACACCTTCTACCGAAGGACTCAACACATTTAAGAAGCAATTAATTGAATGTCATATTCTACATATATTTAACTCCTGTGCCTAACAGACATATGCAAGAAATGATATGCTTATGAAAGATCCAGCATTTCTGCCCCTTTTACTGAAGGGCTGAATGGAAATCAGAATTTTCATCCTCTGGGAAATTCTGATATTTCATCATTCGTTTTCACTAATTCTGATTCTCTGTTTAGGCCACGGGATTGGTGACCTCAGTCACATTGTTTCCGTTGCCTGATTGGCTAAATTAAGCTTTAGAAAAAGGAGGAACAAATCGTTGGGGCTTTCAACTGCAGCAGCACAGGAGGCAGCAAAGAGAGCTGAAAACAGTGGAGTTTGAGTGGGAGGTTATAAGGGGAGTTTGGGAAGGTAGTGTGTGGTGTTCTGGTATTATTGGAGTGTGCTTTGGTGGTTTTTGTCTGTTTTTGTGTCTTACAGGGACAGGCAGAAGGGGAAAGGATTTGACAGATATAGAGGCAGTAATGATAGTCACTGAAGCAGTGAAAGAGACAGTGAAGATGACTGGATGTGGAAGCTGGAGGGGGTACCTCAGAAGCCAGGGCTGGCCTTACCATGATGCAAGCTGAGGCGGCTGCGTCAGTTGCCAGACTGGGAGCACCACTAGAACCCAGAGCGTAGAGTAGAAAATTGTGTCTCCTGCTGGTATATATGTATTCTCTCTGCTCTAGATGCACAGAGATGGTGGAGTGCGGTGCTGGAGGAGGAAGGGCACAAGAGACATAACAGGCAGGCAGGAGAGAAGACGAGAGGGAATAAGAGAAAGCAGCAGGAGCTGCAGGGAGAGAGAGGAGGAGGACCCTCTTATGGACCTCTCTAAACCCCGCAGGAGCCTGATTAACTGATTAACACTAGCTTCTCTGGGAGCTTCCTGTTTCCTGCTGCTTCCCTGAACCCACTTGAGGAGAACAAGCAGACAACTGAAGTAGTAGGAGCCAGTTAAGTCCTTAAGACACTGATATTTTCCCTCACTCAGGCCCTGCTACCAGCCTGCTTATTTGTCCCCTTCCATTGAGTGTTGAGAGCCAACTATAGCTGGCACAGAACAGCAGTCATGAGTGAAAGAAGAAAATGTCCCTCTGAGACAACATTCTGAAAAAGAAAGAAAGCAAACAGCTTTTCTATCTAAGCAGGAAGGAGTTCTCCTGAGATTCATAGACACAAATGTTCACGGTGAGCCTTCCGGCCCCAGTGAGGATGTGAGTGGTGAGGAGATGCCTGATCTTCCAGTTACTCAGAGTGCAGGTGACCTGACAGCTAGTGCAGCATCCATATCTCCATCTCAAATGGATCTAACCATGCACATTTCTGAAAAAAAGTGTAGATCAGAGAAGAATGTGGTGGGGGTTTGTTTTCCTTAAAGTTGTGGAGTTGATGGCTGACTTTGTTGCTGTACTCCAGAAGAGTCACCACCCAAGAAATCTACATATACCACTATCTTGGAAAAACAATTCAAAAAGAGATCATATAGTTACTGGCAACAAAAGTCAAACAGAAGATTGTGGCAGTTCTGAAGTCAGCAAGATATTACTCTGTTATTCTGGACTGCACACCTGACATCAGCCATATGGAACAAATGACTTTAATGGTGCGTTTTTTAATGACAACCGAACCTAGTGAAAATGTCCCTGCAATGGTGACTGTCAGAAAGCATTTTCTAGAATTTATTGACGCTGATGATATTACAGGAGCTGGTATAACAAATGTGCTTCTTAAAAAGCTGGAAGATATGGGAATTGTGATAGCTAACATGAGAGGTCAGGACTATGACAATTGTACCAACATGAGAGGAAAGACCAGAGGAGTGCTGACATGGATCAGAGAGTTAAATCCTTGAGGTTTTTTTGTTCCATACAGTTCTCATTCATTGAACTTGGTGGTCAGTGATGCAGAATTAGCTTCTAGTGAGGCTGCAGAATTTTTTACTGTAACTCAAAGGATCTATGTAGTTTTCTCTACATCAACTCATCGATGGCAAATTTTGAAGCAACATCTGGGAACATCCTCTCTGGCACTGAAACCACTGAGTGCCACACGACGGGAAAATCGAGTGGAGGTGATAAAGCCTATGAAACACCAAACTGGGAAGATAGATGATGCCATAGTTGCCATTTTGGAAGATAATACTATGACAGGAACTGTTTGTGGGAAAACAGTGGCAGAGGGAAATGGAATCACCAGGAACATACATAATTTCAAATTTCTGTGGGTCTTAGTGTTGTGGCATGACATACTATTTGAAATACATGTTGTAAGCAAGAGACTCCAAGGTGTTGACCTTGACATCTTTGGAGCAATGAAACAACTGGACAAAGCAAAGTCATACCTACAGTCTTAGCGGTCAGATGAGGGATTTCAAAACATTCTGAAGAGTGCACAGATGTTGGCAGAGGAACTTGACACTGAAGCTATTTTCCCACCCATTCAAGAATACAAAAGTCACTGAAGAAGAAGACATTTTGATTATGAGGCACTGGATAATCCTATAACAGACCCCAAGCAACAATTTAAAGTTGAATTCTTTAATGAGGTGCTTGATTGTGCAATACAGTCAGTTGAAGAACATGCAACTCAAGGAACACAGCAGTGTATTTGGGATATTGTATGATATTCCAAAACTCCTCACTATACCTGAAGAAGACCTACACCAGCAATGCAGGGCACTAGAGCAGTGTTGAAACATGATGACTGCGCGATATTGATGCGAGTGATTTGGGTGATGAACTGAAAGCCCTTTCAAGATACATTTCAGCAGGATCAACTCCAAAGGCTGTTCTGGAATATACGTGCACAAATAAGATGACCACCCTCTTTCTAAATGCTTTTGTTGCTCTGCGCATACTTCTAACACTTCCCGTAACAGTTGCCAGTGAAGAACACAGCTTCTCTAAGCTGAAATTAATAAAAACACATCTACACTCCCCAATGGCACAAGAGAGGCTGGTCGGCCTTGCAACCATCTCAATAGAGCTTGAGCTGGCCCAGGCTGTGGACCTTCAGGAAGCAGTTCAAATCTTTGCAACCAAGAAGGCATGGAAAACACCACTTTGATTATTCAAACAGATAAAAATGCCAGTGTTTACTATTCAGACAAGAAAAGTAACATTCGCTGTTCAGGTGTTTGAAAGTTACTAAAAAATTTTAAACAAGGCAATTTAAGTTGTTAGTTCTCCTTTATTGGGGTAGGTAGTGTAACTCATGAGCCTAAATGGAGAGTTTCTCTTTACGAGGTCTGTTGGGTCAGTTTTGCTAGGCCGACTTAGCTGCTTAGAGCCAGAAGTTTCTGGTATCTGGAATGGCAGCTTTGAGCATGCTCCACAGGGTCCCCTGCTGTGGTCAGATGCCTGAGAGCCAGCAGCCAGGGCAGTTGAATTGAAAAGAGCCCATGTGCTCTGTGGACAGGGAGAAGCTGAGGCAGGAGCAGACAGCAGGTTGTTTGCCCCAACTCTGAGGCATTTTGCTTCAGGTCAGTGATATTGTTAACCCTCCAGCAGGGCAGTCTGGGACCCTGGTTGCAGAGAAGGGACCATTGGAAGAGGAGGGGGGTTTCTTTTAACTGGATACTTTGAGTTGTTTTAAATAATGTGAGGAATGAACAGTTCTTTAATGTAATAATGGGAAGAGCAGTGATCCCAGCAGAGGAAGAACAGGGTTTGCCTGGAAGATTCCAGCAGACAGAGAACAAGGAGCTGCTTCTTCCTACTCAGGCCTTTGAGCTTAGCATACAGAGACAATCGATGAGAGCCAGGTGAACTCCACCAGAACTTTGGGACAGTTGAGTGGATAGTGTTTCTGAGGGGTTGCTCTGTTTAAATTCTTTTTTTTTTCTTGTTTATATGTATTGTGAAATAGTAGATGTGAGTTCCCAAAATTAGCCACATCTTGTTATAGATTAATATAGTAGTCACTATTCTGTTTCCTTTATCATATGATTTATAAAGTTAATGCTTAATAAAACTAATTACTTTTTTTTTTTGTTTTCATCTGCTTTGAACAATCTTTGTTGTGAGTCCTTGGAGACTGAATCCTGGGTCTCCAGCTGCTGCTTCTTAGGAATTGGGTTAAATTTTCCATGTGGCACTGGAGAAAGGCAAAGTGTGGTAAATTCTAGCCCACCTGAAGGTTACAGTAACAGAGCAGTAACATGGGAGGAGTAGAAAAGGAAGAAGGTAGAATTGAGACCTTTCAAAGTTTTGCCCCAAGCGAGAGGTTTGGGGTCATCATTTGAGCTCCTCACTTCAGGTGTCAACATATTGTGGGCCAGCCCTGTCAAAAGGGTTTTGTATGTAAGAAATGCTGTCTCATAGAGAAGATGAAAGAGAAGATTTGAGGGTTGGCTGCTTGATCAGCCTAGGTATTACTACTATTTACGGTAAGGAACTCTAGCTGGGTTTATGGGTAGGCATGTACTTATCTGCTTCTTGCTGAAGTACTCTTCTGTGGCGGTATACAAGAGGCCCTCCTTCTTCAAAATAGGGAACAAATAGGGAGACATGTACTTAATTGCTAATTGCTTATGTGGCCAGCATATGAGAGGTGCTTGCCTTCTCTTGCTAAACTGGGGGTTTCTGAGGAGAACAATTAAGGCCCCTTTTGCCTGGATCCTGACCCAGTTCTGAGTCCCTTTATCTTTCCACCTCCACACCAATGTGAGGAAAATAGACAAATAAACAAAAATAGATCTGTGACTAGGTCTTTGACTTCTAAAGGACTAACTTTAAAAACAATTAAAAGAATTAGTTGGGGAAAGTGGACTGGACTACAGAACTCATGGATCTAAAGGTGGAGGATGTTTGGAATTATTGGAATTACTTAAATAACTTACTTTCAATAACTATCTGAAGTCTGCATTCCAAGGAAGTGGGAAAATCACAGACAAGGGCTGTAGACCAAGCTGAATGAGTAAGTATATCAAACAGGTGATTTAAAAAAAAAAAAAAGCAGAAAGCCAAAAAAGGAGTGGAAGATGGGAGGGATCACCAAGGCAAGTTACCTTTTGAAGGTCAGAACATGTCGATATAAGGTGAGGGAAGAACTTTGCAAAGGGAATTAAAACCAATAGTAACAGGTTCTGTGACCGTATGAATAGGAAGAAAACAAAGAAATAAGAGCTGGGGTTGTTAAGCAATTAAGATGATGTGGAGATTAAGGATAACCTAGGCATGGCCAAATATCTAAACAAGTACTTTGCTTCCATTTTTAATTAAGCTAATGATGAGCTTGGGGATAGTGGTAGAGTGGTTAATGGATATGGAGGATGTGGAGGTAGAAAGTACGACATCCAAGGTAGAAGCCAAACTGGAGAAACTTAATGGGACTACAAGTCAGGGGAAGGGAGGGAAGCACATAATCTCCACCCAAGAGCATTAAAGGAACATGACATTGCAGGCCCATTAGCAAGGATTTTTAATGACTGAAAACTCAGGGATTGTACCATGTGGCTGCAGAATTGCTAAAATACTTCCTATATTTTAGAAAGAGGAAAAAATAATATGGGTAACTACAGATCTGTTACTTTGACCTCTGCAGCATGCAAGGTCTTGGAAATTTTTTTGAAAGAGAATGTAGTTAATTCAATTAAGTTTAATGGATATTGGGACAAAATAAACCATGACTTTACAGAAGGTAGATTGTATCAGAGCAGCTTAATTTTTTTTTGAGAAGATACAAGATTTTTTGAACAAAGGGAATGTGGTGAATCTAATTTACCTAGATTTCAGTAAGGCATATGATATGGTTCCACATGGGGAATTATTTTAATTGGAAAAGATGGGGAATAATATGAAAATTGAAAGGTGGATAAGGAACTGGTTAAAATGGAGACTACAATGAGTCATACTGAAAGGTGAACTGTCAAACTGAAGGGAGGTTACTAGTGGAGTTCTAACTGGGAGGTGTTACCCATCCAGAGAAGGATCAGGATACCATACAGAAAAATCTGGATGATGTTGTAAACTGGACTAATAGGAATAGGATGAGATTTAATCATGGAAAGTGCAAAGTCATGTATTTAGGGACTAAAAACCAGAATTTTTGCTATAAAGCTGGGGATGCATCAGTTGGAAGTAACAGAGGAGGAGAAGGATCTGGGCATATTGGTTGATCACAGGATGACTATGAGCACCAATGTCATGTGAACGTGAAAAAAGCTAATGCAGTCCTAGGATGCATCAGACAAGATATTTTCAGTAGAGATAGGGACATATTAGTATTGTTATACAAGGCACTGGTGAAACCTCATCTGGAATATTGTGTGCAGTTCTGGTCCCCCATGTATAAAAAAGACGAATTCAAACTGGAACAGGTGCAGAGAAGGGCTACAAGGATGACCTGAAGAATGGAAAACCTGCCTTTTGAGATGAGGCTCAAAGGTTATGTATACACTAGAAATGCTACACTACTTAGAGTCCACCTTGTTAAGTCAACTTCAAGAGTCTACCCTAGACTCTTAAGTCGACTGGCTAAGTCCATGGAAAGCTGAGCTCCCCAGGCTAGGGGAGCCTCCCGGTGACAAGGGGAGCCCCGGGTCCCCGGCAAGCAGGGAGCCACAGCTCCCCCCGGGACAAAGGAGCCATGCACAGCTCCCGGGGAGAAGGGAGCTGTGCAAGACTCCCCAGCCAGGGCTCCAGCGGTGGCTGGAGCCCCAGCCAGGGAGACGGGGGATTCCCTTGCTGCTGGAGCCCTGGCTGGGGAGCCCCATGTGGCTCCCTTTTCCCAGTGAAGCCATGGCTTCCCAGCAAGAAGGGAGACACAGCTTCCTGGCAAGAAGGGAGACGCGGTTCCCTTTTCTCTGGGACCCGCAGTTTCCCGGCACGAAGTGAGCCTTGCCACGAAACTGCGGGTCTTAGAGAGAAAGGAGCTGCGGCTCTGTTACGGCTCCCTTGTCCCGGGGAGCCGCTGCTTCCTTGTCCCAAGCCCTAGTCAACTTAAGGAATTAAGTCGATCTAGGGCATCCACACTGGTTTTAGGTAGACTTAACAAATCAACTTAGTGCTTAAGTCAACCTAAAGACCAGTAGTTATTAAGTTGACTTAAGGAATCCCTTAAGTCGACTTAATGAAAGCCTGGTGCAGATGCGTCTTTCTTTAGGTTGACTTAAGCATCCTTAAGTCGACCTAACTTGCAAGTGTAGACATACCCAAAGAGCTTGGCTTGTTTAGCCTAACAAAAAGAAAGTTGAGGGGAGATAAATTTATGGAGAGGATGGTATGATGGGGCAGCCTAGCTTGGCAATTGACTGATCTTTAATTACTGGGGGTAGATATGTCAATGGACTGTGATGGGACATGGGATGGAGTGGATTCTGTGTTATTACAGAGAATTCTTTCTTGAGTGTTTGGCTGATGAGTTTTGCCCATAGGCTCAGGGTTTAACTGATCACCTTATTTGGAGTCAGAAAGGAATTTTCCCCTAGGGCAGGTTTGCATAAGCTCTGGGGGGGTTTCACCATCTTCTGTAGCATCAGGCATGGTTCACTTGCTTGTTGATTCTCTGTACCTTAAAGTTTTTAAACCATGATTTGAGGGTTTTAATAACTCAGTCATAGGTTAGAGGTTTACCACAGGAGTGAGTGGGTAAGGTTCTGTGGCCAGCATTGCGGAGAAGGTCAGACTTGATGATCATATTTTTCCCTTCTAACCTCAGAATCTTCTAGACTATGTCTACACTGGCAATTTAAGTCGACTTAATGAAAGCTTAAGTCAATTTTGTTACTACCACTCATTAAGTCGACTTAACCCTTAACCCTTAAGTCGACTCATTAAGTCGACTTAAGGGTGGTGTGGACAGGGAGTAACCCTTAAGTCAACTTTATTAAGTCAACTTAAGGGTGGTTAAGTCAACTTAACAAAGCGGACTAAGTCAACTTAAAGCTAAGTCCAGTTAGTCCACTTTGTTAAAAGTCAACCTTATTAAAGTCGACTTAAGTCAACTTAAAGTTGACCTTATTAAGTCGACTTAACAAAGTGGTTTCCATGGACATGGACTTAGTCCACTTTAAGTCGACCTAACTGCCCTTTGGTTGACTTAATAAAGTGGACTTAAGTCCTCCTTAAGTCGACCTAACTTGCAAGTGCAGACATTGCCTATGATTCTATGAATGATTGGGTGAGCATTTTGTGCTCATCTGTTTATTGATTGTTTAGAATTGAATTTGGAGGCATGTATTGTGCTTCATTATGTGTATGCACTGCAACCAGCAAATGGGGCCTTGATCTCAGTGATGACCTCTAGATAATACTTTATATAAATAACTGCACAAAGAATGAATATTCTGGTTCCCGTTCAAATGATCTCACTGGCACATAAAGTCATGTGAATAAAAGCTCCTTCCAACACAGATGTGGAAATAAAAATAAGTCACACCGATGGTTCATGGAACAGCCAAACAAGAGGGGTACCCACATAGAGTCTGATGAAACTGTGTTTAGAGGTAAAGAAACACAATCTGAGGAAAAAAAGTTTCCATTCTTAGCCCAGCTCTGATGAGCAAATGAGAACTCGACTTGGAATTGCACCTCAGACCATGATTCAGCCATCCAGAAATAAGGACTTTTAGCCATTAGCAACTCCTGATGGAATCATTAAGGAAAAAAATCTCCAGATCTTATTACCAATCCCCATAGCTATTTGCTCCACCCTAAAGTGACTTCTTTGACATCAGGGCCTTATCTAAAACATATGAATTAGAGTGGAAATTGAAAGTATTCAAATATAAATTAATTTATACCCAAGGGTTATTCATGCCAACTAGCAATAAATATGCTGAAAGTAAAAGAGGCTAATTTGGAGGAATATGAGCAGACAAAAAGCAATCAAGGCGAGATAGAGGCATATACAAGGTATAAAACATAGGGATGGCTTTTCAATGTCTGGATGGTAAAAGGTCTTACCTCAATTGCCTCTCTCCTGCAAAGCCTTATGTTTAAATGTTGCTGTAAGTCATAAGCAAAAGGCAACTTGCATTTCTCCCCAGCTTCTTGTGGGTGTTTGTCCACAGCACCTAGCTGTCTCTCAGGGCTAGAGATGCCATCACTAGTAATGGGGCATATGGCAGTGCCCCATCATTGGGGAGGCAAATTGCCTACCCTAAGAGCTGACATATAGAGGTCTACAAAGAAAGCCATTTGCTTCCACTACAACAGGGATCATTACTGGTCCTTGTACCAGCTGGGTCTGGCAGGAGCAGGCAGCCTTGTTGTGGAGAATAAACAGGTGTTGGGAATACACCAACCCATCTAGATGGGTGTCAAATGATTGAGTCTGATGATAAGCCTGTCTGGGATATAAAAGAGGGCCCCAGTTCCACACTGCTGCCTGAGACAAGGAGAGGGCTGGGAATATGTTCTCCTGTGGCCATAATAGAAGACTATGAGAGGTTGAGCAGGCCCTGCAGATCCCAATACTATGGAAGGACCTGACCATCAAGTGCTCAGAGACTCCACCACCAAGTTAGTAAGAAGTCTGAACTTTGGAATTATTGTTGTTTCCTTTTTGTCTCTGTGTGTTCAAGAATAAACAGGACCCTGAAGGAAGGGCTACAAACTAAACTGAGCATGGTGGATTGTTCTATCAAATCCACTAGTCTTCAGCTTTTCAAAAGCTAGTAACAATGCTCCATGTTCTGGTGTGCCATCTAGTAGCACATTTCCTATTAGCTATTTACATGTGTAAACCAGGTGGGTGGGGTAATATCTTTTACTGAACCAACTTCTCTTAGTAAGAGAAACAAGCTTTCGAGCTTACACAGAGCTATGCTTCAGATCAACACTGTGTACAGCTATTTACATATAGACAGATATAAAACATTCTCACAACACTTTGCAGACTTCCCTGGGAGGGGAGTGTCACTTGTTACTCTATTTTAATAGAAACCACATACACCCCCTGAGGGGGCTTAGCCCTGGCCCATCCTGCTCATTTTCTGAGAAGAACAGCCTCCAACATGAGGGCTGTGCTTTTGGGATGGAGATCTTATAGAGATGGTAAAGTGGGGCAGAAGCCCTTCCTTTTTCATCCTTTCACCAACCTGGCTGTGAGGTTGCACAAGGGACCAGCCACAATTTAGTCCATTATTTGTAGTGTGTGCTTAAGAGAGGCTCAGAGGCTATGTCTACATTTGTAAAGTTAAGTGGACTCTGTTAAGTTTAATTAACAGGGTCGACTTTAAGTTGACTTAAAGTTGAGCTTGTTAAGTTGACTTAACAGTAGATATAGCCATCCACACTGGCTTTAAGTCAACTTTAAAAGTCGACTTAAGGCTTAAGTCGACCTTCAGAGGTGGTGTTATTAAGTTGACTTAAGAAAGGGCTTAAGTCGACTTAATAAAAGCCCAGTGTGGACGTGGCTTTGTGTAGGTCGACTTAAGCGTCCTTAGGTCAACCTAAGTTGCCAGTGTAGACGCACCCGGAGTATTTGGGATTGTAACAGGTCAGTAATGTTGGCAGTAACCTGCAATGGAAGTTTGTGGAGAACGTGCATCTCTGGTTCCTGTGCCTGGATCTAAGCCAGCACAATTAGTGGCTTTCTTGAGCTACCTATTCTTCCTCTCTTATACACATACACAGAGGTGAAGAAAAAGAACAAAGGCATTTTTTCAGTTCTAAAGGCTTCAAATCCTGAAGCCCTTACTGAGGCAAATCAACAAGAGCACTGTCTGAGCGAGGACCTGGGCAAAGGGCTGCGCAAAACTTGCTTTCATTGCCCTTTAAATGAAATGAATGAAAATATTGCCCTTCATATTAGTCCTAGGCACAAGAAGTACATTTGGGCTTAAACTACTTGTCTGTGTCTGTTTAATTAACCTAGAGGTTTTCCGGATATTCCCCACAGGTTTTGTCCCTGGCTTTGATTAATTTAATTAAGGATCACCAGCCTCGACTCACCCAAGAGACACCATGTCTAACACGCAGAATAAAACTTTTTGAGAAAGTCATAGGCATGGCTGTCAGATACAAGTGAGGGTAATGTATCTAGTTTTTCGAAATGTTTTTGAAAAATCTGTTGTGCGGTCCAAGTGGACTGGAGCACATGATTTGAACCAAAGGGGCTTATCATACCACCGATGCTGAAAGTAAAAAAATAAAGTTAGCAAAAAATGTCTGAATCAATGGTTGATGTTACTGCTTATTGTCCTATTCCAAATAAACATCTGGGAGACCAGTTACTGATTGTCTTGGCATGCAGCCTGCATAGAGTTCTACAATCTATACCCAATGTGTAGCAGGAAGCCCACCAACGCATCATTACATTTGCGTCCTGCCACGGCTGTTCATTCTTCACTTTCCTCCTCGGTTGTTTGATTTTTTTTTTCCCTCCTTGGGAGAAGGGAAGTCTGATAGAATGAAGCAAACTCTTCAAAGTCCATTTGAGCATAGTAGATTAATTTTAGGTTCTTAGCCGCGCAATCCCATCTCTGCCTTCTGCAATGGGTTGCACTAGTTGATGAGAGAGCAGAGCTACATATTTATTCAGCTCCCATGCCTCATCGCCGAGGGAGGCTCAGAGGGATAGAGCATTCATGCGGTGCTCCCAGCCGCCTGTCAAACTCTCGGCCCGTTCCAATGAGCCGGCGTAGCAGCCAGCCTGCACCTGTGCTTTCACATTGTTGAACGCCAACATGAATTCATCCAGCCAACATCTGGCACTGAGTATGCCAGGATTTAGTTAGTCTTAATCAGTGGAGCCTTAATACTCAACTGCTTTTCTCCTTTTGCTTCATTCAGTCAGCAAAAATTCTATACAATGTGAGCTTGCCTGCCTTCCTGCTCATATATTCCGGCTTGGCTTGAAACCATCAGTATTGTGGAGATCCTTTTTATTCCTCTGTGGGAATACACAATGTGAGGAGATACGGAAAAGATAAATGTAATGAGTCAAGTTCATCCCCAGTGGTGTAACTCTGATGTCCTCAGTGGAGATAAAACAAAGGAAGAATTTGTCCATTGAGGGAAGATAACTCCACATAAGCATTTCTTATGATGAGCTGACTCCCACAAGTTACTAAGCACCTCAACAAAACCCAGCTGGGTAGTTCAGGGTGTTCCGTATTTCGTTAGACTGAGCCCAAAAAGACCTTTGTACTTTGCAGTGTGAGAACAATGAAAGGAGGCTGGTTGGTTTTCACCATAGGTTTTCTCATTTGGTTATTGAATAATCTTTAGCAAAACAAGCATGTAATATACATAGGTTCAGTATGTAAATACATCTGAGGGATGATTCCCCACCCTTCTAATAATTATGACCCTCATCCTCCAAAGAAAGCCACACAAGAGGGAAACCCTATGAAGTAATTAGGATGGAACAATGTCCAGTGACTTCAGTGAATTTTGGTTCCATTCCTGGGTGTACAAAGAATGAACGTGAGCTGTTCTTCTTAACAGAGCAGGTACAGCACCATTGGAGACACAGACTCAGTAGACTCAGGTGTAACAGCACAGATGTAAATTTGGGCCATTATCGTCTCTCTTAACTAATCTCAACGTCGGAAGCAGGGCTGAAGAAATAACCCCTCTTGGCCCTGTTTCCCTCTTCCTCCTTTTTCTGGCAGCAAAAACATAGGACAAATCTGTCATTAAGTATTTGTAAATGATCAGTTAGCTGATGGCAGCTGTTTTCTAACTGGATCAGAATGCAAAGCAGAGATGCTCAGATGTGCTACACCAGTTCAGCTGTGATTTGTCCCTAGAGTCCGATCCCTCCTTCCATCTACACAGAACAAAAAAAAATCAGGAGGGTAGAAGGATTCCTTTATTTTTCATGATATAGTATTCATTGCCTCGCAACCAGCATCTAGATTAAATAATGATTAGTTTTGTTTTTGAAGTGTTAAATTAACAAACTGGTCATTTACCACCTAGTGGTAAGAACTGGTTTGGAATGGGAGGTTCACTGACATGGTGCACAGCTCAAAAAGAATTCCAAAGAAACAAAGTAACTGTCATACAAGTTCTTATAATGAAATTTAAGCAATCAGCCCCATAATTTCTCTTGTTAGTTTTAGCCAGACTAGAAAAGGTCAATGCCCTGGCAAGCAATGATTCACAAATAACAGGTGCAGCCAGTTTCTATTATGTCGCCATGGGACACTGCTCTGTCACTTTTATTTACTGAATCAATCCACCAACGTCCAGCAGGAGAACAACAGTTAAATGGCCGTTAATTGTAGGCTGATGTGCAGATGAAACAAATCTCCAAAGGGACCATAAACCTTTGTTCTTTAGCATCCTGAACCTCTTACCTTGGGAGCTGCAGTAAATCACTCAGCACTTCATTTTCTTATTAAAAATTTACCATACCAATCATCCCAGATGACTTGTGTCCATCAAGGCATCATTTTTCTCAGGGCTTCCTTTTAAGAAAGCTTCTCCAGTAATACAAGCAATTCATTCATAGTAGCTGCGGCAACACATATGGTCTGCCTGTAATTTCTTTCTCTGTGTTTTCAAACTAGGAAGCTCTGAGAGGTTGAAAACCCTCCTGGAAAGCAAGTTTAATCTGTCTTTTATTACATGATTTTATTTAATTAGTTTCATTTATACGCTGGTGTCTGTCATCCAGCCCTAGGTGCATGAATTCAGTCTTTGGAAATAAGTATTACAAAGTAATTAGAAGTGAACACAATGTCAATGCTAAAACATTCCCCAAACCCCCAAAATGGAGTTCTGCTACACTCAATCCACCTGCCTCAGACACAGTTGGAGTGAATAGGTATATAGGCCCTGAACTGTCTTCAATGTCAACAATCTTAAATGCTGTTTGGCAAAGAGGGGCAGCTATGGGCCTGATCCAGAGATAAAGTCGGTGGAAAGATAGCTGCTGATTTAACATGCTTTGAATCAGGCCCTGAATCAAGAGGATAATAAAGAAAAAGCCAGTGCCCCAGACTTAGAAATCTAAGAATGGCAAGGATGAATCATAGAATCTTAGGGCTGGAGGGGACCTCATGAGGTCATCTAGTCCAACCCGCTGCTAAAACAGGACCACTCCCACTAAATCATCCCAGCCAGGGTATTGTCTAAATGGACCTTAAATATCTCCAAAGATGGAGATTCCACCACTTCTCTAGATAACCCATTCCAATGTTTCAACACCCTCCTAGTGAAAAAGTTTTCTCTAATATCCAACCTCGACCTCCCCAGCTGTCACTTGAACCCATTGATCCTTGTTCTGTCCTCTATTACTACCAAGAAAAGCCTAGCTCCTTCCTCTTTGGAGCATCCCTTCAAGTAGTTGAACGTTGCTATCAAATCCCCCCTCAGTCTTCTCTTCTATAAACTAAATAAGCCTAGTTCCTTCAGTCTCTCCTCATAAGTCATGTGCCCCAGCCCCCTAATCATTTCCATTGCCCTCCGCTAGATTCTTTCTAATTTGTCAACATACTTTCTGCAGTGGGGGGCCCAAAACTGGATACAGTATTCCAGATGCGACCGCATCAACACCAAATAGAGGGGAATAATCACATCCCTCGATCTGCTGGCAACACTCCCCCTGATGCAGCCCAATATGCTATTGGCCTATCTGGCAACAAGAGCACACTGTTGTCTCATATCCAGCTTCCTGGCCACCATAACCCCAGGTCCTTTTCTACAGCGCTGCTACTTAGCCCATCGGTCCCCAGCCTGTAGCAGTGCATGGGATTTTTCCGTCCTAAGTACAGGACTTTGCACTTGTCTTTGTTGAACCTCATGAGGTTTTTTTCGGCCCAGTGTTCCAATTTGTCCAAGTCTCCCTGGATCCTGTCCCTGCCCTCCAGAGTATCTACCATTCCCCCCAGCTTGGTGTCATCTGCAAATTTACTAAGCACGCAATCTATCCCATCATCCAGATCATTAATGAAGATGTTGAACAGAACTGGCCCCAGGATCAACCCCTGGGGCACTCCACTCGTTACCGGTTGCCAACTAGACATCGAGCCATTGATTCTTACCCACTGAACCCGTTGATATAGCCAGTTTTCTATCCACCTCACGGTCCACTCGTCCAACCCATACTTCCTTAATTTGCCAACGAGAATGCTGTGGGAAACCGTATCAAAAGCCTTGCTAAAGTCAAGGTATACCACGTCAACGGCTTTTCCCGCATCCACAAATCCAGTCATCTCATCATAGAAGGAAATCAGGTTGGTCAGGCACAATTTGCCCTTGGTGAATCCATGTGACTGTTCCTGATCACTCTATTTTCCTCCAAGTGTTTCAAGATGGATTCTTTGAGGATATGCTCCATGATATTCCCAGGGATTGAGATGAGGCTGACCGGTCTGTAGTTCCCCGGATCCTCCTTTTTCCCTTTCTTGAAGATAGGTACTATAGTTGCCTTTTTCCAATCGTCCGGGACCTCCCCCATTCGCCACGAGTTCTCAAAGATAATGGCCAGCGGCTCTGCAATCACTTCAGCCAACTTTTTGACACTGGGTCTCCAAGCTCCTGCTCAAACTAAATCATATTCTCCCTATATTGCCTGTGAGGCCCTGCCCACGTAGGAGTTTTCAGAATCTGCTGACCACATTCGGCCTTGCACGAATCATCCTCACTACCTGGGAGAGAGTTGGTGCCTCCCTTAGAACTTGCATGCTGACAAGTTCCAAAGAGGTAGCCGTGTTACTGTAGTTGAGCAAAATAAAGAAGGAGTCCTGTGACACTTTTAAATACTAACAATAAATAATGATAAACAAATTTCCTAGTCTTTAAAAGTGCCACAGGTCTCCTTGTTTGTTTCCCTTAAAACTGTGAGCCCAGGTGCTAGAGAGCTCACGTAGGTTGTGTAGCCCCAGGTTCAAATTACCTTCTGCCCAGCAGGTTCAAAGAGATGTGAACTCATCTCTCCCACATCATCAAGAAGTGCTTTAGCCACTAGCTATGGGGCAGGCCTTTCTCAATCTCTCTTGCTGAGGTTTTTTCACATTGTATAATTAACTAGCCATGGAATGGGACTTTGAACTTGGGCCTCCTATGCCCCATGTGAGGGGACTGAGCCACTGTCCTATTGAATCATTCTCAGGCCCTGAGCTAGCAAACAACACTTAAAAAAAAATATTTTTTTTTTTTTGCACCTCACTCCCCTGCTCAGTGTCTTCAGAACCCATTAAGGCTCAAATTCTCACTGGTAACTAGGAACACCTTGTCAAATCAAACCCTTCCTGCTATACCAGATTTGCCTTCATGTCTCATATTCTACTGAGGGGCCTAACATGTCATTCCATTTATTCTTGGGGCGTGGGAGTTGAGAATATGTCAGAAGCAAAATTTAGCATCAGGCAACATTGGCCAGTGCATGGGAGTGATGAATTGGTAGTGAGTAGCTTGACACAGGGTGATTTTTATTAATGGTTTGGTGTTTGGGTAGGTGGGAGTGTTGGTCTCAGTAGAGGAGGCTGCATTAGAAGAGGAAGGATCGTGTAGCTATGTCTACACTGGCAAAGTTAAGTCGACTTTGTTTGGTCGACTTAACAAGGTCGACTTTACGTTGATTTAAAGTCGACCTAAAGTCAACCTTGTTAAGTCGACCTTACAGAGTGGCAATACTTTAAGTCGACTTAAGTCAACCTTGTTAAGTCATCTTAATGGCTTTAAATTGACTTAATAAGGTCGATTTAGCACTAATCCCTGTCCACACTGGCTTTAAATCGACTTAAGAAGTCGACTTAAGGCTTAAGTCAACCTCAGAGGAAGTATTATTAAGTCGACTTAAGAAAGGGTTTAAGTCAACTTAATAAAAGCCCAGTGTGGATGCAGCTTTGTTTAGGTCAACTTAAGCCTCCTTAAATTGACCTAATTTGCCAGTGTAGACATACCCACAGTTACTGAGCTAAATGTTCTTCTAACCCCTCCTGGTCTTCTGAGTACAATGCCACTCACATCTCAGACCCTGACCAGCCCCTTACACTACAGCGCTAAATTAGAGGGAGATACGTAATCTGTGTTCCACAGAATACATATCTCCCGTCGATTTAGTTAATTCTACTCACCGCGGCGTCCACACTCAGCTCCATTGACTCAAAGTGCTCTTCGGTCGATGAGGCCTTTCTCCACTTGAGGGGGTGGAGTATTTACATCGACCAGAGAGCGATTCCAGGATTGACCGAGCAGGTCTATACTGCCCGCTCAATCGATCTCACTGTGTTGATCCTCAGGGATGGACACGTTTTTTTAAGTAGACGGGGCCTTAGTGGCGGTCTATATGAATCAACCATGATTGGCACATGTCCAGACCTCTCAATTCTGTTTCCTCTGGCAACATGAGTAGTGGCCGCCAGTGACCACACACTATTCCTAAAGCAAAGTATTATTTATTTAGCACAAAAGCATTCAAGAGAAAATTAGGCTATAAATAATGAAGCAGATTTAATATATGTCTAACTTAACAGGCATCTTACCATCTTCCACCTGGGGATCCTGACTGGTCTAATTTCCTATAGATTCCTTGGCAGAATCTCTGTGTCAGCTTGTCTTCCCGTCAGATCTTACTGACAGCCACCCCTATTTCACGGGCTGCGTTTTAAGTTTTACCCAATCTTATCACCCTCCTACATAGGCATTACATCACCTTCTAACCATATCTAGCTCTTTGATCTGGTAAATTCCATATTTTGCAACTTTGTGGATATAAGAACGTAACAGTGATACTCAATAGGAAGCCTGTGGCCCCTAATGTGGCCTGCCAAGGCTTCCTGTGTGGCACACTAGCTCAACTTTAAAATATGTTTATAATTAAATTCACGAAGAGTGATGTGCTATCTGTCGTTTGCCTATGACTTGCTTAGTAAGTAAACTTACTGGACCTTAAAGTTCGCACAATACTATAAGCTACAATTAACCTACCTCACCACACATTTTTGTGCAAGAGGCAATAAACATTACAAAGTAAAGAGCGAAAAACAAGCTTTTAATCCCAACTGGACAGTGGATTTTCTTTTTATTATGCCATCCCATTTAAACACAAAACCTTTGTGTTTTAATATGCCAACCATTTTATCCATCTGTAAGATCATCAACATGAGGCACCACTTTGAATCAAAGCACAGTAACTTCAGCATAGCCTACCCTCCTGGTAGTGCTGCAAGATGTGACAGAACTGAAAATCTGAAATCTTTGTATCACACTTCAAATGTCATTCTCACAACATCAGCAACCATGCAGGAGAAAAACAGCAGCTGCTTCTCTTTGGATAATGTTGGTATAAGCTAAACAAATAAAAGCCTTTTCTAGAGGCCGAGCTTGTGAAGGAGTGCGCATTGGAAATGCTGGAAGAGCTTTTTGCCAGAGAGAGAAAAACAATGATGATATTGTGAACTGTGTGAAGCAAGTTCCTCTGTCTGATTCCATAGCAGTGTGAAGATTGGAGATATTTTATGAGGCCTGTTTGGCAGCACTGTTGTCTGATTTAAAAACAAAACAAAACAACCTCCCCCCCCCCCCCCAAATGCCAAATACAGGTCTCTTAAGTGGACAAATCAAACAGTTAAAGTGACACTGCCCAACTATTGCTGTTGGTTAGTGTTTGAGGGTAAAATTTTCAAGAAAGCCATGGCTCCTATCCCCCGCTGGCCCCATCACCAGCTGGGGAGTGCGGCCAGCAGGGGACAGGAGCTCCGTGCTTGGGGGTGGGGCCAGCAGGGAGGAGTGTCTGCCCCCGCCACCAGCACTTGCTGAGGGTGCGGTGGGTGCTGCTGGCACGAGAGTCAGCAAAGGTTGCCGACCCCTGCAATACAATGACATTCACTGGTTAATTAGGAGGCATGAGTTAGAGAGGGTTTTTTGCACTTTAAAAAGAAATAATAGAATTTCTTTCAAGCCATGAAACCAGCAAGGTTTGAGAGTTCCTGGGATTTATGAATGATGTCCCCTCTATGTCACAGGTAGCTTTTCCGTGCAATAGCACTGCTCACTTCAGTTCCCTCAATGTTCAGCTCCAAAGCTCTGCAAGTTGTGTCGGGAGTCTGTTTGAAAAAATGTGTGTCTTTCAGAAGAATCTTGAAATCTTTCAAATGGACTTAACAGGAACGACATTGCACTTTCCCACACTTCATGTTGTTGCTGCAGATGAACGTTCAATTAAAACAATGCAAGAATTCCTAAACAATTCGCTCAGAAATTTTAAAATGTGATTTGAGAATTTTTTAAAAAATCCAAGGGATTTACTTTGATTTGTTCATGATCAATTTGTTGTCTCTGCTGAAGGACCATGATCTTCTGAAGCAAAGAACACTCTTTATTCATTTGATGAAGTTGCCTTTCAGTTAGAAATTGTAAGGCTTCAGGTCTCAGGTTTCTTTAAAGTAAAATTCTGAGATGTGGGCACTGTGATTTCTGGACTCAATAAGCTGACCAATTTCAGAAGACCCCAAATCTAGCCATCTACATTTTAATGATGTTCAAATCAATGTATCTCTGCATATCTGGGTGTTGATCTACCATGAACACTATAAAAAACAGAACTACAATTACCTGACAGATGTGTGTCTTAAGTAGAGGTATGTGTCTTGCCTTCACCTCCTAGATACACCTGATTGTCAGTGTCACCTCTCCTATTAGAGAGTGCCACAAATGGAGGTAATAATGTTGATTTATAAATTTTGTTAAAATATATTACTTATTGGCAGCAAAAGAGGTTTTTTTATTTCTTGATTTTATTTGATTTTATCAGCCTTCTGCACAAATGGCCTACTTCACATCCTAAAATTCTCAGATCAGCTGTGGATAGATCTAATTGAATAGGAATACAGGATCCTTGAAGTTAACAGCTTGCCCCATTGCCTTTCATTATCTTTGCCCAAGGCTGCTTATCTAACTTCATTGTATCACTTTCCTCATTGCTCTTCCAATATTAAGTAAGATCAATACATCCATACAAGACACTCTAATAACCCACCATAGCTATACTGTAACTTTAACTCATTGACTAGGTCAATTACAGTAGTCATATTAATATGCTAGGCCTTTCAACACCCATTACAGCTGGGCCAGCAGTTAAGGAATTAGCCAGTCACTCGTGAGGCCTAGATTCAATTCCTTGTTCCATTGCAGACTTCCTGTGTGACCTTAAAATCAATGGAAGTTAAGATCCTATATATTTGTCAGGATCTGTATCTCAGTTCCCCATTGAAACATGAAATTACTTTGTCAAGGTGATACCCTATCTGCCAAGGTTGTTGGGAGGTTGAATATGTGTATGAATGTGAGGTGCTCAGTTGTTATGATAATGGATGACATAAATAATTGAAAGAGATTTTCTTTAAGTGATTATGGCATAATAGAAACATTCACTAATCAACATTCTAACCCTCAAACCAAACTGAAGATGTTTTCTGAAGTTTCCAAAAGTCTGATTAACTTTTTTTAAAAAGATCATTATTAATTAATGATAATTATTATTTTCATTAGTATTTCACTGCTAATTTAGGCAGCACCAGAGTTATCCATGGCATTTCACTGACATACAAGAAGGCCAGACTTTGGAACTACCCATTCAAATCTGACAGAGAACGTAACAAATAATTACATTGAAATGGCAATTCTTTCTCTTGGGTATCCCTGTGTGGGTTTCAGAGTCGGCACCATTAAGAAGTGAGGTGTGGATGTTTTTTAAAGCGTAGAGCACTTAAAGTAGCTCAGGAAGGTTTGGGAGGAGTCTTTGATGTCTGAAATTCACACATCATTGTCAAATGATACATGAAACATCATTTCATTTCACATCAGAAACAACATCCTCCTCTTTCAAAGTCTGTTCCTAAGGGTTGCACAATGTGTCCCAGAAGCGTAATGATGAAGGAGGTGATTTGATTGATAGAAGCTAGCTTTTTATTCAATCATGCATGACCAGCTATAGAGGAATTAAAATTTCCCCCACTCCTTAGGCACTTCTCCAGAAGCTAAAAAAGACTTGATTTTCCAAAGTGAATTGCATGAAAAAGGGAGTACAGCGTACAGCAGGAGTGGCTGTAGTTTAAGGGCCAGATTGGTTAGGGCCATCTTGTTTTAAAGGTCATTTTGTAAGCTGCCAGATGCCAAAGGGCTGTATTGGATTTGCATTAAATGGAGCAGATAACATCAGTAGCCCTCAACTTTAATGAAAAAACATGGTCTGTAGAACAGACCTCTACAAAACTTTAATAATTGAACCTGAAACAACATGCCTGCCCTGATCTATTCCTCTGTAGAATGACTTTTCTAGTGCATTTCTGCACTTGTACTTTCAGCCTCAGCTGGAGAGACAAGCACAGAAGAGTACAAATAAATAAAATGAGACACCCTCCCCCTCCCCCGAAAAAAAAGTGTTTGGGTATGTCTACACCAGAAAAAGTTAAGTCAACTTTGTTAAGTTGACTTAATAAGATCAGCTTTAAGTCGAGTTAAAGCCGATCTTATTAAGTTGACTTAACAAAGTGGTCTAAATCAACGTAAAGTTAAATCGACTTAGTCCACTTTCTTAAGTCAACCTAATTGCCCTTAAATCGACATAATAAAATCAACTTAAGGGTTCCTCCCCTCCACACCGTCCTTAAGTCAACTTAAGGAGGTGACTTAAGGCTTAAGTCGACCTAATGGGTGGTTGTTATTAGGTTGACTTAAGTTTTCATTAAGTGGACTTAAGCAATTTCTTAAGTTGACTTAATGAAAGTCAGGTGTAGACATGGAGTAATTTAGGTCGACTTAAGGGTCCGTAAGTCGACCTAAATTGCTAGTGTAGACATACCTTTTGTGTTCTAATGTTGGATGAAGATTTTGGCAAAAAAGATTTCTTCATCACCATTCCCTCTCAATATAATAGTCTTCATATAAAAAGTCAGTATGTTAATGTTGAAATTCATCGTATTTTAGAGACCTAATCAGATAGAAGGCACACAGACCCAAAGAGTGAGACCTGAGTTCTAATCTTGAATCTGCCAATGATGGTGTATTTGGGGGCAAGTTGTTTGAGGCTAAAGTTTTCAATTTGTATGATCTATCAAGCACCTAAATCCATATTATACAATGAAATTACAGGGAGCTAAGGATGCTCAGTAGTTCTGAAAGCCAGACCAATTTATTTTCCATACTTCATTTTGCCAGAGAATAATACTTACATACATCACGTGGCTATCATGAGGGTTCAAGACATAAGTCTATGTATAGAAATTAAATTTTATTATGAGTACAGAAACATCATGTTGATCTGAAGAATTCATCTTGAGGATGAAAACATACCAATAGTTGCAAAGTTACAAATATCTTTATATGTTGAAATTACTCCTAAAGAAGAACTTGAAAAAAAGATAATTAAAATATTTAATATTTTAATGGTATGTCTTTCTGCAAGGGTATTTGGGAAAAATTCTTCCTTTGATTATTCCATGAATATTAGTGATGTTACACCAGAAATGAACAAGGCACTACCTCGCTGACAATTTATTTCACAACCCAACTGCAAGAGGAGACAGTACTTTGCTGCAGTTTTCTTTCTTTTTTATTATTTTTTTTTAAATAAGCACATTAATTTATTGGTCAATAAGGTAATTGAGTGAAGAAAGGAGTGAAAAAAGTTATGAATAGCTAAAATTGATTTTTACACACAGCTCTCTGGGAGGATGGTAACTACTTACGTGCCAGTCCATGTTCCTGTTTTATGCTGGCCTAGCATGGTGTGTGCAGATGACTGGTAATATATTACTGTTATTGTAAAGAGACCAGAGAACAGAAAATTAGAGATATTAATTGTATTTAAATATTTTATCACTGTGCTGAATTCCTGTGGTGCGGTATGCATGATAGATGCCATGAAAATATTAGTGACAAGCCAATTAACTAGATGGCAAAAGTGCAGTGTCATGTAGACATAATCTTAAACCCTCCCCTCCTGCATACAGCCAGAGTACCAAGAGATGTCCACAGGTGGGTAGCTCTGTGTGTATTAAAACCATTCCTCGGCCATATGACAGTCCTTGTTTAAGGCCATGTTCCTGATCTATTGCGAATGTACTAGTTATCCAGAACAAGTGTAATGTGCCACTCAACCTCAAAGGGCATGGAGTCAATACATGAAAACCTCATCCCACCGAAATTAAAGGTAACATTTCTGTTGTCTTCTACAGAGCTAGTATTTTACCCGATATATGCTTGTGCGATCTAAGTAGATCTTTCTAACTTACCTAGATTCTTCAACCAAACCCATCTCTATGGTAATCTAAATGGTGGGTTTGCAGGCAAGCACATCACTATGATCATCTGAATGGTGAATTACCATGGTGATGGGTTGGTTGAAGCATCCACTATTTGCATTATGTTGGTGATGGATTTGATTGAGGACTCTACCATTTGGATTTTACTCAATATATGCCTATGCTTGGCAAGGAGATCTTGCTAACCCATTTAGGTCCTTCAAAAAGCCCATCACCATGGTAATCCAAATGGTGGATTATTCCATCAAACCCATTACCATGATTATTTAGGACCGATCCAAAGACCATGGATGTCCCTGGCGGGGTTCCCACTGCATTCAGTGGATGTTGACCTGAGCAACCTGATTAACCTTTGCCCCACATCAGTTGTCAACTCTTATTTTCACTTAAATCCCTATGTAGGCAAGGCACTATTAACCCATCAGTGAGTTACAATAGATATACTTAGATAATTTTGTGAGAGTAACGATATACAGAAGAGATAACAGGTGCTATGGAGAACCTTTAGACAGACAGGACTAGTGTCTGTTATCCCCTCCTGGAGGTGCCCATCTCTAATAACTACTTCAATAATATCATCACTTCTGTATCTTTTGCTAAAGATTGGAGTTTGCTACTTCCTCTCTAGTACCAGACAAACCAGGATGTCGGGAAAATACAAGTAATTTATATATATATATATAATATATATATATATTTTAAAATCAAATAGTTCCAGTTTGAGAAACAGGTAAAGGTTTGGCCAACACCTCTTCTATATCAATGAGTTAATGTGTTCACTTATCCTGAAAATTGCAGACTAAACTCTGATCTACACTACATTTTTGAGCTGGTATAACAATTGCAGTGGGGTAAGGGATTTTTTTTTCCCTTTTCTTCCTCCCCAATAGTTATAGTAGACCAACCCCCTAATGTAGAAACAGCTGTGTTGGTATTAAGGAGCCTTAAACTGGCAGCGTTTATACACCTTCTCAAATGGGAATATTTTTACCAGTATATGCAATTTTATTCCAAAATAATTAGAGCCTCACTAAGGGGTTTGTGCCATTTCGCCTACACTGGTATAGTAAAGCAATACAACTTTTTGTGTGTAGACAAGCTCTGAACTTGTTATTAATGAGCAGAATGGCACAACCTTTGCAGAAATTCTTTGCTGTGTTTCATTGTTTCCTAGGGAATGTTGGCTATGTGGGGGAGTGAAGCTGTGTGGTTTGTTATGCTTTCTCTTGAGGTGGGGGTAGTGCGGGGGAGGAGTGATAAAAAATAAAGAGAAGTTAAAAGCCTTTTGAGTTCAAGAAATGTGTCCTTTGAACCAAATGGTACAGGGGTGAAATCTGAGCTGAAGCCCCTGGGGAATAATTTGTCAGTAACACCATCTGGAAAGGAAGGGCGCAAACAGTTACAGAGTTTAGTTTTTAGAACAAATGATAGAGAAAAGGCTTTAAAGGTATCTTTAAAGCATGAGGTGGGGGAAGAGGGGAAGTGATAAAAGTACAGAATCAGGTCAGGGATTTGGAGAAGAGATTTAGCGATGTGTGTGTGTGTAGCTTGTCAGAGTGAAGGGAGAGAAACCCTGAGGGAAAATGTAACAGTGACAATGGATGCAAGTGCGTTCATTGCAGATGTGGATGAAAATTAAGGTGCAAAGCAGAGATGGTGGGGAGTCTTTCTTTTAAATATTTTTTGGCCTCAAAATGACATTTGATCAAAACTGAAACATTTCATAGGAAAGGGTCAGTTTTGACAAGTTTTCTATTACAAGACATTTTGGGAAAAGTTTTGAGATGGGAAAGGTATTGGTTTTTTTTAAAATAAAGTTTTGAAATGGTCAGAATGCTCCATTTTGACATTTTCAAAATAGGAAAGCTCAATTTTTGGATCATAGATACATATTTAAAGAAATAATAGGTTAATTGATAGTAAAATAAAAATAAAAATACAACAGTCAAAGCTGTATTGAAAAATTTAGAAATTTTCCAGATCCAGATTTTTTTTTTTTTTTCAAATTTGGTTAACAAATATTTTCAGTTTCCATTTTTTGTCCCAATTTGGGGTGGCAAATTCTCTTGAGATGAGAAACTGTGTTTCTCATACAGGTCTACTGCTGAGTAGAATACAGCTGGTGATCTGGTGGAGAGCTGAGCATCTCTGACGTCTTCTGGCTGCAGTGGGATTGAAAGGTGCCCAGCTGTTTGCAGGAGCAGCCCCAAAGAGCCATATTTTCCAGTGAGTTCAAAACTATTCGGTGCACATTGGGTGTTGTGCTTTTTGGAATATTTGCTGTGTGCTGGGCACAAAAGCTGGCCCTTAGGTTTCTAAATGATTTGGGTTCTTTTGACAAAACCTAGGCCCAAATGCTGAGTCCGCTACAGTTGGCTCATTTCCTCTGAAAGGCTCAGGACCTTTATCAGTGGAAGGTCAGGTGGGGTCTGATCTCTTGCAGGTCTGAGCACACTCAATGTCTAGTTATGTTAATGGGAGCTCAGGATATTGATCACCATGCTGGAAACACTAATAACTTGCCAGATCAGGCCATTAGGCACTTAATAAATGTTGTGTATACTCAGGGCCTACTTCTGATGAGTAATGCCTTACACCAGGGGTTGGCAAACCCTGCCACGCATGCCAAGGCTAGCAAGCGCTCCGGTTTCCAGCAGCACGCAGGGCTCTCAGCTCTGCAGTGCTGCGGCTCCTTTCTTCCTTCAGGCCCTGGCCCTGCCCCTAGCAGGGAGGGAAGGCAGGGCCAATAAGGAAGAGCCCATGTGCCCGGCTCTCATCCTGCTGGCCCCAATCTCCAGCAGGGAGGCAGGACCAACAGAGAAGAGCCTGCACGCACAGCTCCCATCCCCTGCTGGCCCCGATTCTCAGTGAGAGGCTAAGGCCAGCAGAGGCTAGCTCCTTTTCCCTGCTGGCCCCACCCCTGGCACCTGCTGTGGGTTGGGTGGGGAGGGGGGAGAAGCGGGGCTGGCACGGGGGCCAGCAAAGGTTGCCAACCCCTGCCTTACACATGACTATTGAGGGAGCTGCTTCTGGAGTATGGCAGTACTCAATGTGAACAAAGTTATAATAATGAGGACCACAGCACCTGAAGGAGCAGCTCAGAAGCAATCAGGATTGGACCCTTCTATTGTGATCAGTACCGTACTATTAGTCTTATTTCTAGAGTGATGTTTTTCCCTTCCCAGAAGCAAGCATTTATGAATCCAGATGAATTGCTAGGCAGGGGGATTGCTTTCTTCATGCTTGTACTCTAGCATTGCTGTTTTATTTCTTCTTCTTAAATTAGTATAAAATCCAGCAAGCATCACCATGTCGCCAGAAGAAAAGGAAAACTTCATCCGTACATGTGCTCTCAGTGCAGGACACAGAGGACAAAATGTAGCGCGGCTCCTTAAAGGAATATAAAGCACCTGTGTCAGAGATTTAACGGTGCAGGTATTATTGCTGGACAAAGATGTACCAGCGTTTGTGTTCATTGCTTATGTACATGCCACTGCTTCCTGCTCCGTATCCTTTATTGCTGAGACAATTTTTCAATTACATGCAGAAAACATTTGGCTTGCTTGCTTTGTTTTATGAAAACTATTTTTGTAAACTAGTATCTCTCCTTCTTCTTGCAGGATTGCTTTTCATTTCCATTTCCTGGGATGTTGTTACAGGCTAAAATATATCTACATTGATTGATCAAAACTAAAAAAATGACATGGTAAGTGAACGAAAGGCATTTAACCAAAGCCTTTAAAGAAATGTTAAGAGTTTGGGGTCACTTTGGGTAAACATCTGAATTCTCAGCTGCTTCTGAATTTTATCTGTACATCAGTCAACAAAATAAGATGAAAGTCTCTAGACAGCAATCTCTCCATTAGGATTTCTGGGACCGCTCCTTCTTTGGGTTCATCCAGGAATGTCCAGACTCAGCAGTGTACCTGTTTTATATTATTTTAACCTGGAACTCCTGAGATCTACACTCAGGTCTGTGGAATAGTAGGTAACTGGAATTTTAGAGAGGGAGACAACTCTAGTTGGGTGTTGGGAGATTCCTGGAGACGTGGCAAGGAATAAGAAGCTCCTGTATAGCCCTGAGTCGGTGAGAGGAAGACACCAGCAGGTAAAGCTTGTAAACAAGGCCAAACTCTAGACAAGAGATGCTGGAAAGAACAGCTCTCAGGGAGCTGGTGCTGGGCCCAGCTTGGGAGGTGGGTGAAAGAAAGGAACCTTAAAGAAAGGACAGACTCTGAGGGATGAGGGTCTGGGCTGAGATGAGAGATTAAGTTGTATGTTTTGGTTCTGTTTTGAAGTACTTTGCACAGAAATTACTAAACTGGACCCCCTGAGAAGGAAATATTTAGAATATCTGGAGTGTGTGGACTCGTTAAGGGTCTCTGAATAAAGGGAAACTGAGGTAGGCCTCAGCAGAACTACATTGGTGCCCTCTCCCTGCTGACTCAGGTATGTCTACATTGAAAAGAAAACCTCACAGTACCGAGTCTCAGACCACAGGTCAATTGATTTGTTCTTGTGGGGCTAAAAATAGCAGTGCAGACATTCCCACGTGGCTGGAGCCTGGGCTCTGACACCCGCTGAGGAGAAACAGTTGCAGAGTCTGGGCTCCAGGCCAAGTGGGAACATGTACATTGCTATTTCTAGCCCGGTGAGTCAATTGCCCCTCATTCTGAGATTCAGTGCTGGGGTGCGTGTTTCTTTGCAGCACAGAAATACTCTCGGGACCCTGCAGGAACTTTCTGATTTACTATAATGTCAATATCTATTTGCGGTGGTCTCCCCCTTTACCAGGCCCCGGATCCTACTCCCTTTAAAAGGAGTCACAGGGCACTTAAGTGGGTGGTTTGATTTTCAGAGGTGTTGAGTATTCACAATGCCATTTAAAGGTCCCCATATCTCACTGAAATGGAGCCTTTAAACTCTGAGGAAACTCCAGTCACTGACTTAACTGTGTACATGTATATTTGGGGGACTAACCTGGGACTTTTGGGTTTGGATTTTCAACATGACCCAAGGGAGGTAGGAGCTCAAATCCCGTAGAAAGCTGATAGGACTTGTGTATCTCACATCCTTGATGGTCATCATAATCCTACTCATTAACTTTAATCTCCATGCTTAAATTTCCCAGTCTGTTAAATGGAGCTCGTAAGTCTTAACAAGCCACCTCCCAGGTGTGTGGTGGAGATAGACAAATTCATATTTAAATGGGACTTTGAAAATGTAACGTGCTACAAAACTTCAGTGTTAATTATATTCTTGAAAGACAAGATAGGTGACTTGAAGAAGAGCTCTGTGAAGCTTTAAAACATGTACCTTCTATTGACAGAAGTTGGTCCAATAAAAGATATTACTTCACACACCTGGGACCAACGTGGCTTCAACAATATTTGAAACAATTACAGTCTTAATGTTTGGATGGATTATAATCACTATTCCTTTCTATTTCAACTTGAAGCTTGAACAGCGCAGAGGGGAATATCCATACAATCATATAAACAACTCTGAACCAGCCAAATGGTTCATGTCAGGATCAGTTTGAGTTGTGGGTGTAGGTTCCAGTCATTGTTTGTTGAAATATGTCTGTTATGAAAACATATACACCTGTAGCCTATTACATATGACAAACCCCAGCATGGGTTTGGTGTTTTGTGGGGTTTTTTGTGGGGTTTTTTTTGTTTTGTTTTGTTTTTTGTTTTGGTTTTTTGTCTGGGTTATTTTTTAAGACAATATTGTGTGGCTGGTTGAGCACTGATTTTTCATCAGATTAGCACAAAGTTGCTAAGCATTTTTTGTAATTGTGATAAATAGGGAAAATTCACACTGTTCAATGGCCCCTAAAAAGTCACACACCCTCCTGGGTGCCGTAGCAGTAGTGATGCTACAAATCATGCAAAAACTGCCAGTATTTCTCAGTGTTTAGTTGTTTGCTTTAAGTAGGCACAAAACCAAAAGATTTTGTGCCTACATCTAGATTCCAAACACCCTGAAGTTCAGAGAGGCATTTAGATCTTGTGATAGGCATCACACCATTATGAAAAGAAGGGATCATTTGTAAAATTCAGGACTGAATTTATCTTTGACTTTCAAAGGCTATGTCTACACTGGCAAGTTAGTTCAAATTAAGGAAGCTTAATTCAAACTAACTAAAGCCATGGCTACCCTAGGCTTTTATTAGTTCGAATGAAGGACTTCCTTAATTTGAACTAATACATTTGAATAGGCTATTCGAACTAAGGGTTAATTCAAACTAGTTAGTTCGTATTAACCAATGTGGCCATGTTAGTTCGAACTAATTGCTTAGTTCGAACTAACTGGCCTATTGAACTCAATATACTTTGGGAACCAGAGACAGTAGGGGTATGTCTACACTTGAAAAGTTAAGTTGACTCTATTAAGTCAACTTAACAAGTCAACTTAACTTTTCAAGGGTAGACAAGACTTTGTGGCTCCCCGCTGAGAAGGACACACTGGTCCCTTCCCCAGGAAGCCGGGGTCCTGGCAAGAAAGGAACTGGGCTCCTCTCTCCCCGGGACCCATGATGGTCCAGGCAAAGTAGGAGCCACGGCTCCTTTCTCACCAGGAGCCATGGCTTCCTGGCAGAAGGGAGCCACGGGTCGGAACCGGGAGCATAGGCTCCCTTCTCCCTGGACCCCCGTGTGTCCAGGCAAGAAGGAAGCTGCCGGCACTCCAGTTGACAGGGCAACCTTCAGGGATCCCCTGTCCAGGGAGCACTGCTTCATTCTTTCCCAGACGTCCACAGATCTGGGGAGAAGAGAGTAGGGCTCCCTTCTTGCCAGGACCCACAGGGTCCTGGGGAGAAAGGAGCACTGGCTCCCTTCTTGCTTGGACCCGTGGCTCCAGGCAGAAAGGAGCTTGGCTTCCTTCTCCCCGGGATGATGCCCTAGGTCAATTTATAGAATAAGTTGACCTAGGGCAGCCACACCATCTTTAGGTCGACTTAACCATTTGACTTAAGAGTTAAGTTACCCTAAAGACAGGTAGTTATTAAGTCGACTTAAGGAGCTGCTTAAGTCGACTTAATGACAGCCAGGTATGGACGTGGCTTAATTTAAGTCGATTTAAGCCTCCTTAAGTCGACTTAATTTGCCAGTGTAGACATAGGTTAGGGAACTTTTACCACAAAAACTTAGCCACTGTGTGAGTTTAGGTACCTAGAGAGTCCAGCAGCAGTTGAGCGAGAGTTTTGTAGATCACAGTGGTGCCTAAAACCCAGACTTAGGTGCCTTGCTAATTTTCTGGATCCATCTCAATCCTCTCTTCTGAGCATCGTATACTCTTCAATGAATTCAGAAAAGAAGAAAAAGTGACTTGCCCAAAGGCATAAACTGAGACAGAGGCAGTCAGTTAATAGGCTTCAGGTTCTCTTCTATAAGAGAACTAGACAGCCATTCTCCTTGAGCCTCACAGAATCCTGAATAATGAGGAAGAATTCATTGATGAAAAAATAAATAGATATTGAGGCTGACCTTCTATTGAGAAACACATTAGAAAACAAACTTTAGAAATTTTGACTTCAGTGTGTATTTGAAAACTTATGTTTGAGAAAGAACCCTGCATTTTGATAACAGTTTATGCAATCCTCTCAGCTGGTAGAAGACCCAAAATGAACTACAGCTGGTGTTTTTTATATAAAGGAACCTATATTTGAGCAATCTCTGGCTTTGCATTGTCAAACCAAAATCAAAATTCAGCTTCTTCACCTCGTACTCTGTAGTAAAGCGGCCACAGGTAGGGTGATTTCCCTGAGACATTAACCCAGTTTGTTTCCATTAAGAGCTGGTGTGGCAGGGTAAAGCAGCAGGCTTGGGAGCAGGGCCCAGGAGGAGGACTCCTACCCTCCCCCTGCTGGCCAGAGGACAACCCTGCATGGGGTAGACCTAGGAACTCCAGGGGTGAAGTCAAGGGGAGAGGGGGCTTCTGTGCCTGCCCCGGCCTGCCTGGGGGTCGGGGGTCATTGACTCTGTGCCTGCCCTGCCCCACCTGGGGGCTGGGGGCAATTGACCCTGTGCCTCGCCCTGCCTGAGGGCTGGGAGGCCACCGACCACTGTGCCTGTGCCTCGCCCTGCCTGGGGGCGATGAACCACAGGGGGTTGTCTGGCCCGGCTCAGGAGACGGAGCCACCCTGTGGAACAGACCTTGTTACAGCTGGTAAGAAACAAAAGGTCCAAACTCAACTTATGAACTTGATTGGAGTGTCACCAGGACTGAATTTGGCTCAGGATCATTATTTTACAAGACAGGGGTTGCATGGTGGTATCAGTCTTATTTTATGTGAGTGTGTCAAATGCTTTTCTGTATACATGTTGCTGTCCTTCTTCAATCCAAGTGGCAAATCACCATTTGTGGCCCAGGATGGAGCAGAAAATGGTGATAATTGGGTATTTCTTTGATGTAGTTTTGTTACGTTACAAAGAATGTACAAAGTCCTGGGTCTCTGAATGAGGAGGGAATCAAATAGCAGGGAAGAGCTTCTTCTGCTCCCGCCATCATGATCACTCTTTTCAGCCAACAGAGTCCTGTGGCACTTTTAAAGACTAACAGATTTATTTATCGCATGAGCTTTCGTGGAAAGCTCATGCGATAAATAAATCTGTTAGTCTTTAAAAGTGCCACAGGACTCTGTTGTCTTTATACAATAGACTAACACGGCTACCCCTTTGGAATTTGACTCTTTTCAGCCTGCACCCTGACACAAAAGCCTCTTGCCAGGCTCCTTCCTGGATCAGTCGTGGTACCTTCAGCTGTTTCTTCAGGCTGTCTCTGTCAGATAGGTCTACACTACCGACTTACATTAGTATAACTAAGTCACCCATGGGTGTGAAAAATCTATAACCCAGTGCAACATAGCTATACCTACCTTAGCCCTAATGTAGTCAGAGCTACATCGGTGGAAGATCTTCTCCTCTTCAGGTAGCTCCTTCCTCTTATGGAGGTGGATTAACTAGGCCAGTAGGAGAAGTTCTCCTGTTGGTCTAGGAGCAGCTTCACTAAGCACTACAGTGGAGCAGCTGTTCTGATGCAGCATTTTAAGTATAGACCTGCCCACAATTTGTTCTGGTCTAGCCTCAGTTTTTATGTGATCTCTTTTTCCCCATGCATACAGTTATGTTAATAGAAGGGTGAATTCACACCTCCCAATCTCAATGAAGTTTTAACTCAACCAATAGCAAGGTTTATTCCAGCTCATAACAATATATTTAATGGATAGGGGTTTGATCTTTTGCTGTAAAAATAATAAAAAGGGATGAGCCTCAGTGGGCCAAGTGGCTTTTACTCATTCCCCAGCGAGGACTGATTTCTTATATAAATAGATACAGTTCAGCACATAAAGAGAAAATTGATATGCAAAGGAAATCTTCTGTATTCTCCTTATAATCTGTGTCCCCATTTGATGTGGGACAAATTCCTTTTATCCCAGCTAGTTAATTGTCTAACATGTATCTATCTATTGACCTCCACATTGCCCTGAAGTCTTAAAATTCCACCTTTCCTGCTGGAAAGGATTTTCTTTTTCATACAAGAACTCAACTGTATTGAAATGAATTCAGTCCACAGAGTATGGTATCCCTCCAGAAGCAGTGGAATTTGGAGGCTTGGCTCTATCTATATGTCAACGTCATAAGACTAATAGAAGATGAGGGTTGGAAAGGATCTCAGGAGGTCATGTAGTCCAACATCCTGCTCAAAGCAGGACCAACCCTAATTAAATCATCCCAGCCAGGGCTTTGTCATGCCCCACCTTAAAAACCTCTAAGGACGGAAATTGCACCACCTCCCTAGGTAACCCATTCCACTGCTTTACCACCCTCCTAGTGAAAAGTCTTTCCTAATATCCAACCTTGATCTACCCCTACTGCAACTTGAGTCCACTGGGCATTGGTCTGTTGTCTACTATCACCAAGAACAGCCTAGCTCCATCCTCCATGGTAGTTTAAGGCTGCTATCAGTAGCCAGCAGAGTGCAAAGGTTAAGCAATTCAAGACTCAGATCAGAACTCTCTGGTCTAAAGTGTAAACTGAACTCTTTGCCTGAGACAGGAAGTTAGAACCTCCCTCCATCGCACCTCAGCACAGCCTTGGGTCTTGGCGCTCAGAAGTGGCTATTGTATATGTGCTGTTCTCTGCTGCAAGCAGCGAGAAGGGAGGGGGTGGTGGGGGAAGAGCAGGGAAAGGGAAGAGCCTGGATCCACCTCAGTGGATCAGCTCTGAGTTAGAGCAGTGGGGCTATAAATTGATATATTCCAGCACAATATTACCACCCTCTTGAAAATCAGAGAGGAAACTGTTCCTGCAGGGATAATCCTGCTACGGTGCAGTTACATGCTACTGTTTGCTCTAGAGTCTAGGCTATCTTTAAAGGCATGCACTGGCTCCTTTTTTGGGCTGCCCATCACTAAAAATAGATTCTGCAATCACAGCCTAGCTGATGGCACTTTGTTGAGGAAGAACAAGACAAGATAGACTTCAGCTTGATCGTCTGTAGTTACATCGTCCATGTAATGCTGATGATTGGATTTGACAGGCAAAAGCTCCTTTTGTCAGGAAAGTTAACAGATGTTACTCAAAGACACAGGAGGAGATCAGCTGAGGGAAAGGTGCCATCCTAGCATAGCCATTCTTGTGAAGTATAAAGCCCAGGGACCAATTTGTCTTTCATGTCCTTTTTAAACCATCATAACTTAATTGACGTTACAATCGATTTGCACAGGTCTGAAGAGAGAATCAGATCCACAGTTTTTAAGCCGAATGCATTAGATACAAATCACTCAGTAGACCTTGTACTAATGGACATTTCCTCCTGCGCTGTCCAGCTTTAACAAGCTGCAAGACAGAAACCAGCATAGGGCTGAAAAATAAAGCAGCCTGGACATTGTTAGAGAATCATCCTTCATTTTGCTCTCTGCCCGGTTGAGGTCTTGCTGGGTTTCTTTCTCTTCCAGACCACTGTGGTCATTGGAACACGGGGGCAGTGTTCAACCGCACATCTTTGTTATGAGCCTCAACATGAAAATTGAATAGCCACCAACCCCTGTAAATTGACATTCTTACAAGCACAGTGGTAGGTATGTAGCAATGAATTGGCTTGAAACAATGCAGGTTGCTGGATCACAGGGTGACATGTGGAAGAGCATGCAGGGTCATGCACCTCCCACCCCTGATTTACTGCTTGGCTTAAACTAAGCATGCTCAAACAGACTGTGCATGCTCAGTAACCATGCTGAAGCAACTATCTTCATTTTTCCACCCTCCCACTCTACTATCAGCAGACACTGGGCTGTCTCTGTCAGGGCCTGATGCTTAGATTGTGCACCCCGGGTTTATACCAAAATAACTTCATTGACTTTACCTATCACTAATGATTTACAGGGGAGCAAATGAGAGGAGAATTGGGCCTTCCATATTGTTCCCTGTAAACTTAATAAAAGCTAAAATACAACCCACTTCTTTTTCAAGTTTGCTCTGATCAGAGTTGAATTCAAATATCGGGGACCAAATGCAGATCTGGTGTAAGCAGGCATAACCACTGATTGCAGCAGAGTTCATTTGCTTACACCAAGCCTGAATTATTGCACTTCAAGCTTAGAATCTCACATGAGGCTATAAATTTATAAGGACTAAATTTTGCCTTTGTGTATCACTTTAGATTCTGCCCTTATGCTGATATCAACGGAAATTGTGCATCAATGAGTCCCAATGTTGCATCCAGCCCTTTTAGCTTCAGTAATTCAGTGCAAAGCTAAAGGACCCAGTTTCTTCCCCACAGGCTTTAGGATTTTCCAAGCATTTAATAAACTTTTGAAATGAATTATAATATATATATATATATATATAAATAAAGCAGGCAAGCTCATCAGACCTATTAGTATCTAACAGGGGAACAGCTGCCTATCAAAGCTCAGCTTCCCAACCCGATCATAATCAAATGAACAAGATAGCACAGTGCCTCCAGGACAGGGGTTCTGAGGAACTGAGGAGCGTCTGCAGAGTCTGGAATTGAAAAGCTGCCATTTTGCTAAGGATGTCAATCAATCCTGGGCCGTTCTCTGACATTGGCAGAGAAAGAACACTCTTCTTTATTCTTTACCCAGGTGCACCTTAGTCCGAAACAAAAATGTAGCTTTGGTATTTATTTTATGAAATATTGATATGAGGAGAGAATTCCAACAGGGATGAAGAAAACTGAGATGAATATTGCTGTTGCAAATCCTCCTATGAGAGGGATTTTGCTTAGACAAAATCAAATAGAGAATATTTGAACCCAAGTCCCATGTTGTCAAAATTCTAGCAATTTAGGGGGGAAATTTATACAACCTCATTTATATAATGGTTCTGATGCTGACTGATCTCTGCATAGAGATGAGTCAAAATGGGGGAAACTCTGTTTTTGTAAAACCTCCCTGTTTCCCAAACCTCCGAAATTCCAGGACTGTTAAATAAATGGTACAGATTTAACTTATCTCCTTCTCACCAGATTTCAAGTTCATCTGGGCCACAATGTTGAAACAAATGAATTATTCTTGGTTAAAACTCTACCCCCGATGGTCAGTGATTCAGGAGTCAACATCTTGGCCACCATGTGTCAATTTTTAAAAAAAACTTCCATCCTGATCCCTCCACAGCTTGGCTTTCAGATAGGGTATAAAAGGCCTCATTCTGGGCAACATATGCTTAATAACCTAGCTTGGGCTCCGTCAACCCCACCCTTCCACACCTGTGAGAGAAGTCAGACATGAAAGGAGGAGGATAAAAGTGGAGGGCACAGCACAGCTGAAGACAGATCAGAGAGGGAAAGCATGTTTCTGGTCCTCAGCTTCTGGAGCACGGTTGGCTTAAAGCAGGAACTTCTTAAATGACTGCTATCTGTTGACCTCCTCCATGAAGAAAGGGCAGGCCAGATGTGGAACTACACTTTTGTGGCGCTATTAGTATATAGATTATCCTGTGAACTTTACAGAGGCCATGGTTTGCTGGGACAGTCTGAGGAAAGAGAGTTTTAGCACATCAGTGTGACAGTTCTTTTGTATCCTCGTCTTTTCTTTTGCTGACCACCCTGGAAGGGCTGGGCTATCTTGTGTGCATCTGGCAGGCTGAGTTTCTTATGGCTGGATCTGTCCAGTGCACCACCTGGGTACTGCAGACCAGAATTTGGTGAGTGCAAAGTCTCCTTCCTGATCCAAAGGTACAGCCTGCAAAACATTTAGGGTGCATCTACAATTACAAATTAAGTTGACTTAAGGAGGCTTAAGTTGACTTAAAATTCTCTGCGTCTACACTGGGCTTTCCTTAAGTCGACTTAAGATGCTCCTTAAGTTGAATTAAGGAAAAATTAGTTCGAATTAATAACACCTCGTTTTAATTCGAACTAGCGTTTAAGAAGACTTTATTACGTCAACTTAAGCCAGTGGAGTCAGGGATTAGCGCCTTGGTGGAGCTTATTAAGTTGACTTAATAAGGTCGAAAGGGGGCCACATCTACACTTAAAAAGTTGTCAACTTTTGTTAAGTCAACTTAATAAGGTCCGCTTTAAATCGACTTAAAGTCAACCATATTAAGTCGACTTAACAAAAGACGACTTAACTTTTCATGTGTAGACATAGCCATAGAGTGACAGGTTTCGTTCCTAGGAGAAACTTTTTCATTCAACATTTCATAGAATCATAGAATATTAGGGCTGGAAGGGACCTCATGAGGTCATCTAATCCAACCCCCTGCTAAAAGCAGGACCACTCCCACTAAATCATCCCAGCCAGGGTTTTGTCTAACCAAAATTTCATTTCATATTGGCACCCAAAATGTGGGATACTTTTCTGAACTATCCAAACATCTAGGTGAAAACCTAAACCTGGTGAAGTCAATAGACGTTTTACCAATGACTTCAATGGATTCAGGATTTAATTCCTAAAGTTAGTAAAACAGAGCCTAAGTACTCTTCCTTGTCAATTTTTTGCTGCTGGATTAGTTTTCTTTTTGCTATGGCTGAGAAGCCATCACTGAAATCCCACTTTGTGGGTGCAAGTCCATCATCTGCTAACAGTGGCCCAGAGCATACAAGCCCAGCTGTGTCCTAAGAAGGCTTCAAGCATGAGCAGAGAAAAGGGCTGGATTGTACCCACTAATGTGGATTGCACTGCAAAGTTTTAAAGATTTTTGGCAGAGCCCAGAGAGGGAAACATGATTATGTGATTGGTAAGTGCAACCAAGGTCGGGGTACCATTACAAATTTCCTGCCACTGCCTCAGAGAAGAGAGAGACTCAAACCTGATTCCCCTGTGGGTGCCCAGAAAAGCTGAAGAAACGTAATGTGCTGTGCAGTAGACTACAACTGAAAAAACAATAAGGTGATGCACTTCAAAACAGAAACTTGAAAGGTGACCCTCATTGAACTGTGACCTGATAGCCCATTAGGGACCATATGGCTCCTCTTAATAAGGTTCACTTAGTGTTCAAAAATACGAAATCCAGCCAGCAAGATAGTATTTATTTTGACCCATACATGCCCAAATGATGGCAGGGTTAGAAAGACAACCTCTGGACAGCCACTGTCAGTTGTCTTTGCAAAAACAAACAAACAAAACAACTAAAAAACCTGTTCCTGTTCATGTAGCTACATGGAAGATTGTGCTTCATAAATAGTGAGGATCATTGTGTAAAGAAAATTCTTGCCCTGCTCCTTGGATGATCAGGGGAATAATTTAGAAAAAAAAACACAGCAGTCCAGGCATTATATTGGATTTTGTCAAATGGGAGATGCTTTAGTAGTTTGTTCTAAATTTAGAACCCATGATTTTCTAGTGGGATCTCTACCCAGTAAAACATGGTGTGTTGTCCCTAGTATTAAAATTCTTCATTATTTGAACTAAGATAAGGTGATTCCTCTACTGCAGCCCTCCATGTACTGTGATTTGTGGAGGGTATTCAGCATATACATTGTGAAATATCTGCATTTTCACTTTAGAGCTGAACCTTACTTTGTTTCCTTTATTTTTAAAAATGAATGATTTTTTTAATTACATTTCTGTGTAAAACACAGATACAATAACGATAGTTATATTATACAACATACTCGCTAAAAAAGAGAGAGGATGTGGTGGGGCCATAGCTGGGAATTGCTGTGTGATCTTGATTAAGTCACTTAGCCTCTCTGGGTGCATCTACACTTACAAATTAAGTCGACTTAAGCTTGCTTAAGTCAACTTAATTTACTCTGCGTCTACACTACCACTTTCCTTAAGTCGACTTAAGCAGCTGCTTAAGTCACCTTAAGGAAAAATTAAGTCGACTTTATAAAACCTCATTTTAAGTCATCTTTGCTGGATAAGTCAACTTTAGAAAGTCGACTTAGCCAGTGTGGACGTGGAGTAGCCCTAAGTCAACTTTAAGTCGACTTAGGAGGCTCCAGGACTTCCCCACTGCCCTCCCTGCCAGGGTGGCTGGCACAGCCACAGCCTGGCATGCCCCCCCAAAGGGCAGGGCAGAGCCCTGCCCATCCTGCCCCTATGCCCTGGCAGGGTCCCTGACCCCCTTTGCCCCATTGTAGCAAGGTACAATGGTGTAAAGGCTGAGCCCCCTGGCACTTGGCAAAGGGTGCTCCCCCCACCACCGTTTACCTGTCCCAGGTCCACCTAGCCCCTACAAGTCAACCTAGGTGTCCAGTGTGGACACTCTGGGTCGATTTTGTAGGGTTCCCTCTAAGTTGACTTAAAATTTGAGTGTGGGCATGCTAAGTTGACTTAACAAAGTCGACTTAAAATTGACTTTGTAAAGTCAACTTAGCTAAGTTGATTTAAATTAAAAAGTGTAGACACTTGTCTTGGCACTTGTAGACTCTATGTATTAGCTCCTCCACTATACAATGGGGTGACAGCTCCTACATATTTCCCAGAGAAGGAGCATTGTTAGCTGTGATGTGGTGTGTACCCCACACAGGCAGTGAAAGAGAGAAAGTGAGTCAAAGTGGCCAGTTATTCTATCTGGTTGCACCTGGGAGGGAGTGGGGGGGAATAGCTTTAACTAAACAAGAAGTCAAGGTGAAGGCTGACGGTAAAGATGGGAAGGACAGATGAAAAGTGGACTGCAAGGAAAGCAGGAAGGAATTTGGCAATCACTCTCTTAGTGCCAGAGACCCAAGAAGTAGCATCAGGTGCTGACACAGAAAAGGCTGGGACACCTGTTGGGTAGAAGCCTTGTGGGAGATTTTAACATAAAGAAAGGGGTGAGGAGTACATCTGGAGAGGCCATATCCAAGAGTAGTAGGGTGATCTTTGAAGACCTCAACTGTGGAAGGACTCAGTGGTAAAGGAAAACCCAGGAAACCAGACCTCAGGAGCCCTGCCATGAGAGTTGTGGTAGATCTGAATGTAGCCAAGAGCAGGAACGAGACCTTCAAGGAGAAGCTGGGCTTCTCTCTACAAGATCCTGGAAAGGTGGTGGGGAGAAGGCCTGTTTATAGGTTATCTCAGGAAGAATTCCAGGTAAGCCCCTGAGTAGGGGAAAGGATGACTGAAAACTTTGACTGAGGGTGGGAAGGGACTATGCAACCCAGAGCTGGCATCCAAACCCCTGACATAAGGAATAGGGCTATTATATTCTGGTCTCTCTGTTACCCCAGAAAGGGTGGGAGTAAACGAAGGGGCTAAGTTACAAAAAGAGGTAGACTACATCAGAGCTTGGAGAGTAGCTGCAGAGGCCTAAAGGATCATGTCTATATTAGAAGGCAGGGCCCTGGACCTTGGCACAGAGTGACTTGCAACCTACAGGAAGCTCTGGCATCCCTTGTGTTATGGTTGTGGAATGCTGAAATAAAAATATTTTAGTTCAGTACATGCTCTTGCTGTTTTAATGCAAAGAATAACAGGAACCTGTTTTACCTTTTGTGCTCTTACTGAGCAGATGGCTCAATCTCTTACAACCCTCACCCTTGGTTTGATCCTAAATGGAATCTGTTCTGAAAACACTTGCTGACAGGCTGTAGGTATATGGGCTTCTTCACAGACCTGGAGCTTCACTTTGCAAAACTTTCTGTTCTGTAGGCTGAGTTTCCTCTAAAGATGGGTTCAGGTGGGGTAGAGTTGTGGGTGAAAGGACATACCTTAGCAGATTGGGGTAGAAACTGGCACTGGTCAGGGGGGGAGGAAACCTTGGCTATGTCTACACTGGCAAGTTAGCTCGAATTAAGGAGGCTTAATTCAAAATAACTAAAGCCATGGCTACACGAGGCTTTAATTAGTTCGAATTAAGGGCTTCCTTAATTCGAACTAATAACTTCGAATAAACTATTAGAAGTAAGGGTTAATTCGAACTAGTCAGTTCAAATTAACCAATGTGGCCATGTTAGTTTGAACTAATTGCTTAGTTCGAACTAACCGGCCCATTGAATTCAATGCAAATCGCTAATTCGAACTAAGCAAGGGCCATGAATGGCCCTTGCTCAGTTCAAACTAATTTTTTCTAGTTCAAATTAAGTTAATTCGAACTAACTAAAATTAGTACGAACTAACTAATTCAAACTAATTTTAGTAAGTGTAGACATAGCCCTTGAGTTTTAGCTAAGTTGGGTTTGGTTTGGTTTGTGTGAGAGCAGTATTCAGAGAGACACTCTAGGCATGAACCTATCCAAGCTAGCATAAAGAGAAATTGTCAAACAATAAATGACTATCAATAAATAGTTAAACAAAACCATGCAACTTTCTTCTCTGATGTTCTTCATTTATATTAGATCCAAGGAGTCATTAAATCCTCGATCCTGCTACCTATTGGAGGGTTGGAGACCATCGTGTTATAGAAGAGAGAGAAATGGATAGTAATTGAAATACAGATAATAGTTTTATTGAGGTTCTTAGACAAAGGTAGCCTGATAGCGATCTGGTTTTCTAGCATCCAGTGTAACTATATATGACCTGGATTTCTTAAGGGTCATGACACTTTATCCCTACATGCTAGTCTAAAGTTTACACTCATGGACAAGATTGCTGTAACACTACACAGTCTCCTTTCACATCTGTGACCATTTCAGGTCAGGAGGTCCCTGATCACTGCTCATTACATACTGATTTGTCCCACTGTCAGGAGCCTTTTACCAAATGCTGTCCATACTTGTAAATTCCCAGCAATTGTTTCCAATGTTCCACAAATGCTGTGATGATTAGCAATCTCACTTCTATACTTCAAGGTTGTGTTTAATTTCTCTTTCTTTGCCATTTACATTAAAATTGTAAAAGAACTGCTTTCTCGAAGAAATTAAAGGCTAAATTCTGCCCTTGGATCCACAGGTGCTGGATTCCCATTGACTTTGGTGCAAATTGTAAATGCCTATCGAAGGGCAGAATTTGGACTTACACATTTAACTTCAGGGATTTTACAGACTAATGATGTCCTTCCAATTATCGGCACTAAGTTTCCACAGTGTCTAAGCACAAATGCTCTGCTGGGTTATAACTCAAGGAAAGAGTGACATTATGATCTGAACAGAGGAAACAAAGAGAAAAATACTAACAAGGGTGTTGTTTATAACAACTTCAGCTCAGTCAATCACCTTGTTTATTAGTCCCTTCCTGACCTAGACGAAGGACAATGGTTTTCCTCACTTGAGAAGCTGCTTTTACATTATCACACTGCCATCTGCTAGTGAACCAGGAGTTAATAGAGGCCTCTGCTATCTCAGATTCCTGGGGTCACAAAATAAACAAGGACCTTTACTTTCAACCTGGCAGAGATAAGGTTAGCTACAGGCTAGAAAGACTGCAGCAGGGTAGCTAAATTTATTTTATTATTAAAAAAAAACAACCCAAAAAACACAAACAAACCAAAAACCTGACACTAAACAACTGCAAATAATATTAGTGGGGCAATTCTAATAGCTACTGATCACCATTTTCCTTTTGCTACAGGTAATATCTAATCCAAATGGACCCATGCACTGCTGGCAAGGATCTGTGCCCTTTCGGTTACGAGGGTGCTCCCCTAACACCTTTAGGGTTTAGCTATGCTTGGCTGGTGTCTTCCCAATCTGTTCTTTGTTTCTCTGATTTGTTAGGCTTGGTCTCCCAGTAAACTGGTCCTCCCCTGCTTTCTGGAACTCTCCACTGCCACCTGCTCTATTCCTTTGGCTGAAGTGTCTCTGACTGTGACCATCAAGCCTGGTTGAACCCCTTGCCTATCTCTGGACATTAACTGGGTAAATGGAGAGAATTTCTCACAGCAGTCCCCATGAACGCTGCTTTTCACAAGACCTTTCTTGTTCCCTCTTTGGAAAATGAGAAATATGGGTCTTGTTCAGATATCGTCTATTTCAGACTGGAACTGGTGGTCCTTTTTCTGTCCCCTCAGACCTGGAAAGTTGTTGCTGTATTCTTCCAACTTCTAAGATGGCTTACAACTAATTACACCCTCTAAGAAATAGTTGATTTGGCCAAGGGGAGAGGCTCATCTGTCTTGTCAATCTCTGCTCGGTCCCAAAGTTGCAGCAGCACAGTTCCCAATTGAAATGGCCCATTGGAGCATCTTTAACTTGACACAGACCCAGACATAGCAAGAGGATAGATTTGTCATAATTAACAGTGCATTCAGGCAAGTCATGGCTGACCAATCTGATTTCCTTCTAGGTCACAGGGGTCAGGAACCCAAAAGATAAGAAGAGCCATTTTAAAAATTCCTTCAATAACCAAGTGTTTTGAGACCCGCAATGGGCATACCCTACTGGTCTGTGTGTGTCAGGGGGCTGGGCGCTGGGTCAGGGCATCTGCTGCAGGGTCCCCTGGTGGCTGGAGGGGTGGGGGAAATCTGGAGCTGTGAGGGGACAGCCAAAGAGCCACATGTGGCTCAGGTGCTGCAGGTTGCAGACCCCTGTTCTAGGATGAGATGAATATGTCTGTGGCTGTTAGGAAAACAGTGGATATGATATACCTTGACTGTAGCAAAGCTTTTGATATGATCTCCTAAGTATTTTTGCCAGGAAGTTAAGGAAGTATGGGTTGGATGAATGAGCTATAAGATGGATAGAAAGTTGGCTAAATCGTCAGGCTCAACTGGTAGTGATCAACAGCTCGATGTCTAGTTGGCAGCTGGTAACAAGTGGAGTGTCCCAGGAGCTGGTGCTGGGGCCAGTTTTGTTCAACATCTTAATTAACGATCTGGAAGATGGGGTAGATTATATCCTCAGCAAGTTTGCAGATGGCACTCTGAACTTGTCTACACTGGAAGTGGGGTTGTAATTCAATCTCAGGCTATCGAATTACAGAAGGCAAAAGTGAGCGATCACACCAAACTGGTTGCTCGGCGTCTCAGGTCCCCACTGATCACACTATTTCCTGAAATGCATTGCACTGTGTGTTGTGTGTAGTAGGTGGAGGAGTTTGTGCGGAGGCAGTCATCCTCTGCCCACTCCCCCTTCCCTCTTCTCTAAAATAATAATAAAAAAAAAAAAAGGCAGGAAAAGCTTTCCTTGCTGTTTTACTGCCACAGACATAACAGAGATGCACAGTGCTTCATGCAGAGAGAGGAATTAATTGAAAACTTCCACAAGGCTGCAGTCAGGGGAGGAGTTAGGTTGCCATGGTAAAGAGACAAGAAAAGTCGCTCTTTGGTTACAGGGACCTAAATTGGAATTGTAGATCTCGACCTCAGTGATACACCACTTGCAGAGATTGTGTTAGCAGATAAAATTACAGCTCCATATTTTTTATTTTGAATTTACTACTCTAACTGTGGAGACACAGGCTGCAGAAGGTCAAGATAAGCACCATAATGTCAAACTTCACTGTAAGTGTAGACCAGCCCTAATCTGGGAGGAGTAGAAGATGGGTACTGGATACAGAGTGACCTAAAAAAAATCGAGGATTGGGCCAAAAGGATTCTGATAAAGTTCAACAAGGACAAGTGCAAGTACCGCACTTAGGCTGGAAGAATCCCATATACTTCTACAGCCTGGGGAGCGACTGGCTAGGCAACAGTTCTTCAGAAAAGGACCTACGGATTACAGTGGACAAGAAGCTGGATATGAGTCAACAGTGTGCCCTTGTTGCCAAGAAGGCTAATGCCATGTTGGGCTGGATTAGTAGCGTTGCCAGCAGATCAAAGGAAGTGATTATTCCCCTCTATTTAACACTGGTGAGGCTTCACTGGAATATTGTGCTTAGTTTTGAACCTTCCTCTAAGAGATTCCAAGGGAGGGCAACAAAAATGATTAGGGGGCTGGAGCACATGACCTATGAGGAGATCTTGAGGGAACTAGGCTTGTTTAGTCTGCAGAAGATAAGAAAAATGGGAGATTTGATAGCCTTTAAGTACCTGAAAGGTGTTCCAGAAAGGATGGAACAAAGCTTTTCTAGGCTTTTCGCCACTGTTGCCAGTGTAAACTTGCTGCTGGTTTTGGTATACCACCTTATTTGTTGACACATGCTTTACAGTGCTGGACATAGGGTTCTTCTGCACTTGTGCGATGGACTACGTGTATATTCACACAAAATATGAACTTTGCTGGAGCTGGATAAAATGTGCTTGTAAATGATCTGCAAATATTGGTTTGAATCTTGAATTGAATTCTCCATGATTGAGCTGGCCCCCAGTCTGTGTTTGTTTTCTGTGGTTATTCTAGTTAATGAGTTTGCTGGCTGGAATGCTAATGGAGACAGCTAATTTTAGATGACTATTAGAAGGTATTAATGGAAGGTGAATTTCACAAAATGTCATTATTGCAGTGGAAGCTTGATTTTAAGATTTGTGGCTTGCTCATCGAATCAGAACACCATATCATGTGTCCAATCAAATCACCTTGAGCTTCAGACTTTCAATTGTATGTAGTCTCAACCAACTGCTCTTAAATGAAATTCACACAGGGATGTTAACTGTATTAGTTGGCAATTTTGAATAAATGACAAACTGAAGAGAACTATTATCTGATTGTGAACTTTCTTCAACAGGGCTTTGGGGTCTCCTCATAACCCTATTAGTGGGAATTTTTCCTCTTTCCCCCATCCTAGAATTCTCAGTATTTTGAAGGATGGGGTCACTGTCACTTGAAATGTACGTAGAGTGGGTCTATTTCAGAAGCACAGTGAAGAACTCCATCAGCTCAGGTTCTCAGCATTCTTCAATTAGCCCTTTCTTTTCACTTCTTCTCCCACATACTTTGCAATATTTATTTTTGTGCATTTGGCTAATCCACACCCATCCACCTTTTTTATCTTCAAGCAGATTATTTTATCACTCTGCCTTAAATTCTCACTCTACAAATAAAGGGCCAATTTACTTGCATAGGATCACACTAAGCTCATAATTTTCTGATTTAATTGTGATCCCAGTGAAATAAAAAGAGACCAAATTTTGAATCCTTATAAACCCATTAAACTCAGTCAGGCTCCATGGATGAAAACAAAGCCAGAATCTAACTTTACATTTTGGGCCAGAGTCAGCAGCTTTCAATCATGCTGAACTCAATCTGTTGCCACCATCCATTGTAATAGGACTAGGTGCAGAATAAGGTATTAGTCGATGTGAGTGAGGGTGGAAGGATTAAGACCTCAGTGGCCAAGAACCTCTTGAAAAGTGCTGAGTTCAGCTTAACTCCAACTGAGTTTGATGGGCACTGAGGATGCTCAGCCTCTCCCAGTTGCTGGGCTGGTGCAGTTGGCGGGCCAGAGTTTGCCCATCTCTGGTTCAAGGGAACCTCAACTATTCAATGCTGATCAGTTCCAGAGAATGCCAAAACAATAAAAAAAAAATACTCCTATGAAAATTCAAAACCTCAGTTTAGACGTAGGGTGAGGTTTTAGATAAAAATGAGTGAATCTGTTAGTTCTCTGCACGCCATGTGAAAGTTACTTTACAAGTTCTCTAGATTAATTTGTATTTATTATTAATATTTTAATGATTTGCACTGATCTCTTGAACCACTCTTCAGACATTGTTTAATTAAGCCTTCCATGGCCCCTGTGAGTTAGGCATTACTATTCCTGCGTTATTGGAGCACAGGGGAAACAGGCACAGAATGGTGGAGGGTAGCATAGCTTTTAGGATCTGTCTTTTGCAGGGGATGGTGAGTTGCTGCCTCTTCCTAACAGAAGCCCTAGGTGGGAATAGCAGCTCAGACAGCCATAGGGTTACATGCTTCCTTGTGTGCTTGGCCAACTGTTCCGATTGACCCATAAGGATGGGGTCTGAGGATCCTCCCTCTCTTTGCCTCTCCCTGCTCCTTTGCTAAGGAAGGGTAGCAATTGCCTCATGATGTCTCCTCTCTTTGTACCAGGTCCGAGATCGGGGTGGGTTCTATGCATTTCTGAAGGGAAGTATTCCCCTGAAAGGCCACAAGGGATCACGGCCCAATTTTGTCTAAAATGATTTGTTCACCGTTACAGAGCAAGTTAAGGTTGTAGCTACAGCTGGGGAAAAGAAGCACAGGAGTCTTATTACCCACTGCTCAGTATATGTTCTATGAGCCATTCTGTGGCTGATCCACAGTGGCTGTGACTATGATAGCCCTCAGCTACAGAGCCTGGCTTTTCAACTCAGGCTGTCTCTACAGCTCATGTTTTAAGCAGGGGATGTCTCAGGCACTTCTGTGGTGCTGGCTAAGATGGCAGCTGTCACATTTCAATCCCTATTTCCCTCACACTAATCATTGGCTGCCCACCCCACCCCCTTAGCATAAAAAACATTTGCTTCCATGCAGCTAGACAGCCTGAGAAAAAACTGTGCAGCTGAGGGCATTGGGAAGGTGGTGATAAAGAAAGAATTTGGAACACTTAAAACATTTCTTCATTTTCTGATTCTCTTTTCTTCTTTGATTTATCCATTTGCACTTCTATTAGTCTATTCTATATTTATATACATATATATTTTTAAAGTCCAGTTCTTAATATGCTTCCCCCTGGGGAAATGGCCAATAAATGCATAAATCAACATATCTGTGAATTTCACAGTCTCGAGGAGTTTATGGGAACTTTTGAAACCTGATATACTGTAGCTTTTCAAGTCTTCTTTGTATAATTTGTAGGAGATTCTCAGCTTTACCCTTTCCATATTTTTTTCCAGAGAAATCTTAGAAGTCTTCTCAAATAGGCTTATGGCTTTGAAATATCTTGTGGGGGTGTTGATGCATCACTCCCTTTTTGAACATCAGATTCTAAAGGAAGACTTCGAGACTTTAATATCAGCCATAAAGCAGGAGATCTGGAGCTTCGGGAAGGCTTAGGCACCATCTCACCAAACGTGAAGGGAATTTTAGCAGACTTTCAGAAAGACTGGGTTGTGAACAGTGCTTTCTGGGGGTCTTTTTCTTTTTTTAAAGGTGCCAGTACTCAGCCAGGGACCTGGGTCATCGGCAGGAAGCAGGGGCATCTCTGTGGAAAAAAGGTGCTGGTACTCAGTACCCCTGAGTACCATCACAAGAAAAGCACTGGGTGTGAAACAGACTTGAGCACCTTTCCTGTTCTCATTTTAATTTGGCTGTACAAATGCCAGAAATCCAAAGCAAACATTGCCTAAACTGGATTCTCTCCAGAGGACCAGTTAGAATGGAAATGAGAGAGTGGAGCTGTCTCGCTCCTCAATCCCCTCCACCCCTGCCCAAAAAAAGTTAGTCCTGTGAGTGATCAGTTTAATTTGATCACTATGCGTTTTGTTTTGCTTTTTCAGAAGTGGCTAGTCAAGTAACTGGATAGCGAAGCAATGGTGAATTCACCTTCTGAGCCTCCCCAACCTCAATCATATACAGAGTAAATACCGTGCTCTCAGCTAGCTGAGCAATATGCAGCCTGATTAAAAGAATTCCCTTTGGAAACCTGCTTTCACCCAGGGTATTCAGAGGGATGAAATTCCATTCTTCCTGAGATTACTTCCTATGTCTCCTGAGAGATAGATTTTTAGGCTCAGCCTCAAAGTCCCCATTCAGTCCTGACTAATGGGAAATTCTTACTCACAGAAGTCAGCATTTAAAAAAAAAAAAAAGACCCCATCTTTCTCTCTTTGATTCGTTTCACTCTGTGTTAAAGATACAGATAGGGTTCATCTCATCACCACATCACATGCTTCCACATATCTCCAAGGAACCCCACAGGTCTTTATCTTATTTTGGATTTTTGAAGGCACATTGTCTTTTTCTCCCTCCCTATAAATATCCCTTTCTTCCTCCCCTTTCCTTCTCTCCACCTTTAATAGTCTCTCGATTATATGAAAACTTGTTAAAGTTTGACTGTATTTAAACATCCAAGGGCTCCTCCTTTATCTCTTGACCATTGAATTCATGGGGGAGGTGGAAGGTCTAGCTGCTTACAGACCCTGAGAGACATGCTGTGTAGCAGACTGTATAACATATGGCACATGAAAGGTCTGGACAAGACCGACAGTTAGGTCAGGTTGGGAGAATACAGGAGAAGTTCATTATAGATGAGGGTAGACATCCTTAGAGTCTCTGTCACTGCAGAGGGTTCTCTGAGACTGTTGCAAAATTTCTCTATGTGTCTTATCATGTTATTTGAGGCTGACTTAGAGCCATGCTCTGGGAAACAGGACTTTCTTGTCGTAGAGATGAGTCTAATGCAAAACAGTGATTAAGCTGCTGGCCTCAGGTGACCGATTGGCTATCATGATGCTGCCTCATGCCTGAGCTAATTAGTTAATGACTATGCCATGCTAATGAATATTCAAAACCTCTGAGTATTTATTCAAACACCTCTTCTCCCCTTTAAATCTTAAACCAACTGGAAAATTAAAAATTCTCCTGCCGCACTTATGGCTAAAGAGTGGTTTTCCCACAAGCCCTGTGCAAGTGGTGAGTATTGGTGTTCCTTGATGTCTTTCCATCCTCAGATGTGCTGGCTGATGCATTGGTTTGGCTCTCTCTCCATCCCCTACCTAGCTACTGTTGGCTACCTGCTTGGGGAGGGGCAGCATGTGCTATTCAATGCCCCCTTGTGTGCATCTGACCTCTGGGATGGCCACCCAGGGTGTAAAGAAGAGAGGCTTACTCCTGTCCATGTTTGCATATGAGCACACGACCCAGGCTGTGATCAAGCTCTCAGTGGTTGATACAGCTCACCTCCTGTCCTCTCTGTATGTTGCCAGCAGGCTCCTTCGGGAGGGTACTGTTTTCCATGTCTTGTGTTGGCGCTTAAGAAGATCCCATAGTGTGATCTGGTGATGCAGAGCTAGACGTTAGAATAGGAGGTCCTGTTGCCCAAAATTCAACACACTGTGTGGGGAAATTGGGGGTGTGGCAGTGGGAGCATGGCTGGAAGCCATCTACCTCCAGCCTCTGACTAAGGAGATGGGGCAGCTCCTCTATAGCCACAACTTCTGTATGGCCCATGAGGGTGGAAGGAGCCCAACCACAGACCACTACAATTCAGCAAGTCCTAGCCCACTGGCCACCTTCATACATGCATGTTGTGAGTGGGCATGGCATCTAGTTCTCTAGCATCCAATAGGTATATTGCAGGCTTTGGCAACCTCTGCTAGACCCTGTGCCGATCCCTCCTCCCTGACCTCCAGCCAGTGCCGGTGGTTCCCTCTGCCGAGAAAAAGCAGTGGCTGCCCAAAAATTCAGTGGTGGCCCCAGCTGGAGTGTGTGTAGGGGGGCACTTCCCAGGCATGCCGCTGAAAGAAACTGCTTTTGGAAAGAAGCTGCCCGGAGCAGTTACTCTTGGGGGGCACCAAGCACGATGTGGAAAGAAGCTGTCCAGAGTGCTTCCTTTTGGTGGCTGCATGGACCCCCTTCCTCCCCTACCACAGCTATGACATAGGATCAGCTCAGGCTGTAACAGCAAATCAAAATACTATGGATTTTTCTCTCATTACAACAAGTGATATGACCTCACCCTCCTCTATGTGCTGTTCCCCAGTGTTTAAATCCTAACACCTATTTTGATTTGCTGTTACAGCCTGACCTGATCCTATGTCATACACTCCCCTGCATTTAATTTCCTCCCATTCTGTAAGTTTCCCATCTTCAAAGCGTCTGACGAAGTGGGATTTTCTCCCACGAAAGCTCATGCCAAAAATAAATCTGTTAGTCTTTAAAAGTGCCACAGGACTCTGTTGTCTCCTCAGCTGGTTTGCATTGGGGTTTTGCTCTCTAAATTCCTTCCTTGTGAACTCTGAATAACCTACACATGTACCTCTTCCCTCTGGAGGCTGACACTCTCACTAGCAACAGCGTGACAACTGCCCAGTGGAGGGAAATGATACCTGTAGCTGCCGCAGATCAAATGAGTTATTTAATTTATTTATTTGTTTCTTTTTAAAGTGAGGTCTCCTACATGCTGTGACCTTATTAGACTTGACCTTTGCAAAAGGCAGTGTGGCTTGGTGGATAGGGCACTGGACTGGGAATTAGGAGATCTGAGTTGTATCTCGGCTTTGACTGTAAGTAGGTTATTCCTTCTCTTCGCTTGCCCTCTGTCTTTCTACAGAAACACTGTTATAAAAGGACAAAAGAATTTAGAAGGGGTTCAAAGGAAACAACCCCACCACCCACAAACCAAAGGCATTTTTTAATGGAACATGTGTCACACCAAAGATGGGAGCGAGGGGGAATTATTTGTGTATTCCATATTGGTATAACTGGTAAAACTTTCCCATAAAACCTAGAGCATTAGCTCTTCAGAGTAAAGCCCTACTCTTACTACATGTGTGACAGTAGCTAACATACTGAGGTCCTGATTTTTGCTAGAGCATTTTGGCCCTAATGTAATAAAAATAATAAGAAGCCATTTCCCCAATACTTTTCAAATGCAGTAACTCTTTTCAAATGCAGTAACTTACAGTGACACAAGCTGAAGTACAAATTTAATCAATGGCTTTTATAACCAGCTCATTTTTCTATTTCGTTTCCATTCTTTCAACATTATACAGAGATGCAGTTTTGCTTAGTGAATGGAGGAGGGGTGGCGTACAGGACTCGTGCATCCTCCTCGCTGAGTGTTCTATCATGGACTCCTTGGCTATATCTACACTTGACAAAGTTACATCAACTTTGTTTAGTCGACTTGATAAGGTCTACTTTAAGTCGACTTAAAGTCGACCTTCTTAAGTCAAGATAACAAAGTAGACTAAGTCGACTTAACTTTAAATCAACTTAGTCCACTTCGTTAAGTCAACCTAACCGCCCTTAAGTTGACCTAATAAAGTTGACTTAAGGGTTACTCCCGTCCACACCGTCCTTAAGTCGACTTAAGGAGTAGACTTGAGGCTTAAATCGACCTAATGGGTGGTTGTTATTAAGTCGACTTAAGCTTTCATTAAGTCGCCTTAAGGAATTTCTTAAGTCGACTTAATGAAAGTCTGGTGTAGACAGGGAGCAATTTAGGTCCACTTAAGTCCCCTTAAGTCGACCTAATTGCTAGTATAGACGTGCCCCTTGTGTTTTGTTTCCCCCATTTGTAATGTAGCTATCAATATCCTTTCACTAACATGCCTTCCACAGAGCTGTGGTAAGGCTTTAACTCTTCGCTATTTGTAAAGCACTTTGAGCTCCTTCGGGAAACACACTAGGGACAACACTGAGCTTGGCTATTTGAAGTTATGCACATACGTACATGTTTGGGCACTTAAGGCAACGTGGCTTGATTTACAGAAATCCTGAGAACTCTCTGCTCCCTTTGATTTCATGGGTCCAGGGTTAAGAGGAGCATTTGGCACGTCCTATAGTGGGCTATGGAGACAATAACTGAGGACTAAGTGCTGAAGTTCTCCTAAAGTGCATTGAGTTTTTTCAAGATACAGCATGACTCCTTTAGAAGTCAATGGAGTTTGCCATCAGTTTTATCTTGTGTGTAAAGATAGTCAGGATACTGGGATATCCACAGGTGACTAGAGTAAGGCTATTGAAGCTGAAAATATTAAGACTGTTTTCCTTTGAAATAATTAGTGATACCCTCCCTTCCCCCAACAGATAATCTCACCTGTCATTAGCAAAATTGGCACTTTCCAACATCATCGTTTTTTGACAAAATCATTTCCTGAATGGGGAGGAGGGAGGAGAAATGATTACAAACTTCAATTCACAAAGTGACTTTTATTTTGACAATAAATAACATACAAGTCACATTGTAAAATGAGACCCTTAATCATTTTCTGCCATGTTATTTGTCAAAATATAGACAGGAAAAAACGATCGCTCATAAATAAAAGGTAACTTTTTTTTCTTCCTATTTGAAAGAAGTGGGGAGTGAAATGCATCATTTTTTGGTGTTCTCAGAAAAATAAAACACCAAGATTGAGGAGAAAACCTAACCCCTAATACATTGAAATCTTTTGTGAACAACCACTTCAAGCATTCAGAAATTTGGTATCATTAAAATCTTTTACTTTCTTTAGAAACTGTCAGGAGAAATAACATTATTATTATTATTACTGGAGCAATAAAGATGGCATTTTTAAAAGCACTAAATGGAGTTTGGTGCCTCCCCCCCACCTCCATGGAAGGAATGGGTCGCCGTGTAAGGGCCTGATTCAACGACTGATGAAGTCAATGAGATTTTTAACAGACATTGGATCAGATGTCAAGTGAATTGTGTCAGATAATAAGTCTCTGTGCAAAGTATTTACATTCAAAAGGCACGAGTGGGTAGAACACAGTGTAATACAGATCAGAACAAAGAGAGCAGAGAAGAGTCATTAGTGCAGCTGAATGCTATCAATATAGCTTTGTGTAAAGCTGGGGGCGGACGCCTGCATTTTTTATGTCAAACTTCAGAATTGAGGGCCTCTGCCAGCAATTGAGCCAAACTCAAACTCATTTCAGTGGGAGTTCTGAGCCTGGAACTATTAGAGTTTTAGCCTTAATGCACCCCAATGGAAGTGTGGAAAATTTGTTTAGCAATTGGTAATAGAGCATGATTTTTTTCCTCGTGTAGATCAGCAGTGTGGCTGCGTCTACTCATACAAGTTAGGTTGACTTAAGGAGGCTGAAGTCAACCTAAACTACTCCGCATCCACACTGAACTTTCCTTAAGTCGACTTAAGCATTTCCTTAAGTCAACTTAAGGAAAAGTTAAGTCGAATTAATAACACCTCATTTTAGGTTGACTTAACACTTAAGTTGACCTTCTTAGGTTGACTCAAGCCTGTATGGATGGGGATTAGCACCTAAATCGACCTTATTAAGTCGACTTAAAGTGTTCAGTCGACTTAGTAAGGTTGAAAAGGGGCTATGTCTACACTAGAAAAGTTAAGTCGACGTAATAAGGTCGACTTTAAGTCAACTTAAAGTCGACTTAACTTTTCTAGTATAGATGTGTGTTTAGTAGGAAATCTTTGCTGGCTAATGGTTGCTCAAGCGTTGTCACAAAATAGCCACAGTCCAGTTCCTAGGGGATAAGTTTCACCATAAAGATATCCAAGTCTTATATTTGCCATTCTTGATGGTGAGAGTCAAGAATTTAATGACTCAAATAAAGGCTTAAGTGGTGCCTGGGCCTTGTACGACACCACTGCACAGTGGAGAATTTCATCCTTTCACACACTACGTCTTCTGTTTCTACCAGAAGCAAGAAAGTGTTCCCCTTTGTTCTGTTGGTCCCTCTTCTCTAAAGACCTGCATTCATTCTGACCACAAAACAGTGAACTTTGCACAACTCTGATTTTTCATTGCCAGGTCTACACTCATGCTACCATAGCTATGCCAGGCAAAGGAGTGGAAAAACCACACCCCCTGACTCACATAGTTAGACTGACAAAATCCCCAGAATAGATGCCGCTGTGCTGAATAGGAGTGTTTCTGTCACCCGAGCTAATGTTGTTCAAAGAGGCTGTGTTCCTACAATGGAAGGAAAACTCCCTTTGTCAGTGTATGCTGTGGAGCCATGGGGCTCTATAGTGTAGATCTAGCCCTAGCTACATCAAGACCAAAAAAACCCAAAAAACCACAAACGATATCCAATACCAACCAATGTCATTCTACAAAATGTCACAGAACTTTCATGCATACTGGGAAAAGAAAGGGGGGATGCTTTTGCATTTATACAGAATCTTTCAACCAAGAAGCTTAGAGCACTGTGCAAACATTAATTAATACTGATTCTTAGCAATTATATACCTTTTCATCCTCTTCAAAGAAATGTGCAAAGATTAATCAATCAATATTCAGAACATATGTGAAGCTGTTAAACAGCATTATACCCATTTTTCAGGTAGGCAGGATGACTTTCCACAGTGATACAGGTCTGGATACTGATACCCTTCTGTTGTGATGAACAATAACTTACTTACTGGCCCTGATTCAGATCTTAGTTGCATTAGCATAAATCTGGAATAATTCCATTAATGACAATGGGTAAAATCCCTGCTCCTTTGAAGTCAAAGATTTCACTCAATAGTGTAAAAAACCTATGTGAGATCATAATCAAGCCAATTGGCATCAGTGCAATATTTGTGGAGTAGGTAGATGGTGATTGTATGTGGGGAAGACAAGCAAGGCAAGGTTCAAACAAAAAGGCTCAATAGCCAATCGATGGACTCTCAATCGACAGCGTTCAGCTTGGGAAGACATCCAGGTAGCCCAACAAGGGCAGGAAGGGGGAAAAAAACAACGAGTTTATTTGCAGCAACTTCCACTGAACAATGGACTGTGCTGGTTGCTCCCAGCATGGACTGTTATGGCACAGTGAACCATGGAGCATCAGAATCTGGTTGCAACTCAAGGTGATGTGTTAGTGACTGGTTCTAGCAGAGGCTTTCCTCTCATTATGCCCCTCACAGTGAGCCGATGATGATATCAGCTGGATTGTCCACATAAGCTTTCTTTTGTGCAGTCAGAAACAGGCTGTGTCCCATATATCCCTGAACAGTGGCAAGTGAGACATTGGATGTACCATAGCAATCAATATGTTGGCTATATTCTATCATTGGATGTTAGATGGAAGAATATTGGCTACAAATGGTAACCATCCAAGTTTTTGTTGGTTTCAATGTGCCTGTGATGATTCTCATGGTGTGATTTAAGCTGTATATTTACTAGACTAGCACAGAGTTGAACGAAACCGAGGCATAATATTCACCAGCTGAGTAGCAGCCAGCCAGCCCTATACTATGCAATGTTCAAGCATTAGATCCTCAGGTGGATCCTACCAGTTTCTTCAGGAGACAGTGTGATGCACTCTTGAGCTACTTAAGTGAGATAGCATTTGTATGTGAATGTGCAATCTAGGGTGACCTCCAGATACAGTAATTCTGGATTGTATGCCATCCAGTGACCTCAGATAGATGTTAAACTCAATCTGGCTCTGAGCCTGGTAGAAATGAAAGCAGGTTGACATGGTCTTTGATGTCTCCATTTCTTGTAATAGTCACCTAAGGCAACCAAAACACATTTCAGATTTTCTTCAATCTTTTGAAAGTCACAATCCCTTGAGGGCAAGCAGATATTATCAGTGTACATGAACCATCTGGAGGGAGTGTTTAGTAGGTCATTCGTGAATACATTACATAACGTTGGTGCCAGCACTGAGCCTTGTGAGAGTCCTTTCTTCTGGAATCTCCAGGTGTTGGTTTTGTGGCTTGGGGCCACCTGAAAACACGTACCTTGGCACATCAGCTCAGTTGCCATGACAACCAATCTAGGAAGATCTCTTGACATCTTGCACAGTAGACAGGTGTGCCAGATGGTGTCATCGGCTGCTCTCAGGTTGTTGTTTTTTTTTGTTTAGACAGTGTCAGTTTTAGTCTTCTCTTGAAAACCATTCTCAATGCACGTAGTAGGTGCTAGCACTTGGTCACAGGCGCTTCTCTCAAATGTTATCCCGTCACGGGTGTCAGTCTCTGTAGCATCAGCCAATCCAGGGCTTGTAGCTACAGTTTAGGAGTGATATTGAGTGATAGCTGGCTTCTCAAGAGTGGTCTTTACTCATAGAGTCATAGACTCATAGACTTTAAGGTCAGAAGGGACCAGTACGATCATCTAGTCTGACCTCCTGCAAAATGCAGGCCTCAAGACCTCACCCACCCACTCCAGCAATAGGCCACCAACCTATGACTGAGTTATTTACCTCCTTAAATCATGATTTAAGGATTTTAAGATACAGAGAATTCACCGGTAGGTGAACCATGCCCTGTGCTACAGGTGTTCAGTAAACCTATCGCCTTAGCTTTTCATGTATCTTGTGTACCATGACCTCCTGTGTAATGTGGGCTATGAAGATGGACAACCAAGGTTGGCTTGTCTTCCCCAAATGATGTTGTAGTTCTCGTGATATGTTGTTAAAACCACATGCTTGCCCTACTTTGATTGGTTTCGGTACTTTTTTAAAATTATTTTTCCCCCTAGGGAATAGCTGGGCATTTTTATTTTGGTTGAGCTGTGGAGATTGCTTGTATTAGTACAACTCATTTTTGATTGACAGCTCACAATTATATCTTTGTTGGTATAAGGTCTATAGGCTCCATATTGAAGCAGGGTGGAGAGCAAAGAAGTACTAGAGTAGAGCGGTCTCGCCCCTCTACAAATGCAAGGCATAGTCTCAATGGAAGCACTGCTCCAAAGGCCACTGGAAGGCCAGGAGGGAGGAATGAGCTGGAGCTGATCAGGGATTGGTAACAGCAATATAGAGGCTGTTTTAGATGGAGGGCCTTGTCTCCCACCCCTTCTCCCATGCACACACCTTGGTCATTGAGAGCCATGAGAGTTTTTGTCTGTCTGAACTGAACACTGAGAGACTCAACAGAGTCTGCTACACCAGTGACTATGCCCCAAACTGAGGAGCTGAATGTTAGGAAGTGACCCAACGGGCGTCATAATTTGAGGTATTTTAGGAACTGGCCTGGATGCTTTAGGAGACACCTAGGATACTGGATTAAGACCTGGTGGAATAGGTGGGCCAGGATTCTACTACCTGCTCCCCCCAACCCCGCCATCTCTTTTGTAATGATCAAGATCTAAGGGAAGCAATCAGTGTTCAAGGAAGTAAATTTGGCTGTAGCTGAGTCCCCTTATGGGATGACGAGAGCAGCAGAAACCAGAAGGCCATAAGATGGACACTAGGTCAGCTGGTCATCAGACTTTCCAATTACACTTTGCTTTAGCAATGCTGGATAATTTGTCTGTGCTGTTTGGTGAAACCGTCTCTTGCTGTGCATCTGGTGGTTTGTTTGGCTGCCCTGAGCTTCTTAAGGAGTATCTATGTTTGACATGTTCCTTGTTGAGATTGTTTTTTCCCCCAGTTTGCTCTTTGGACTAAATTCAGGCTCTCTAGGAGCTGGTTGGCTATTTCTGGAACACCAAGGGTTTTTTTGGTACTATTTAAGGAGGTCCTCATGGTCTTCATCCAGACATATGGTATGTAGGTATTTTGCCAGTTCAATTGGATGGACCAGAAGGCTGCCTTTAAAAAATTGCCTTGCTATGCCTTGAATGTGCTCAACCCATTGAGATTGCTACTCTGCTGTTTTGGTTTGGTTGGTTTTTACACTAGCTAAATGTAACGTTCGGGTGGGCTAAAATTCATTTAATTGCCCTTCTCCAGTGCCTCACAGAAATCAATCCCAATCCCTATGGAGAAAGCAGCTGGAGACCCAGGATCCAGTCTGTATGGGACTCACAGCGAAGCTTGCTCAGAGCTATACTCCCACATTAAAATACTACTACAATAAACATAACAATGAACATTAACTACTAACTAAATGAACCTTATCCTAAGAAAACAAAATACAATTAACCAAGAACAATCCCTACAGAAAACCCTGCAGGAAAGATACCCAAGAGTCCCAAAGTCCTGGTGGAGTTCACCCAACTCTCAGCTACTGTCTCTATTCCAGTGTAGAAGCTTGAGTGGCAAGAAATAGCTGTCCTCTTCTTCCTTTGCTGCAGGAATCTTCTGTAGCATTCCATGCAGGCTTTTCCTTCTCCTTTGCAACTAGCCCTCAGTCCCATATGCATGTCTACAAAATCTGTTGCAGATGACTCCATGGGAGGGAGAAAACATCTTGTTCACTCCTGGCTCAGCTCCTCTCCTGAAAACTGAGCACATGGTCTCCTTTCGAGGCAGTTCTAGCACAGACTGCTGCTCTCATATCATCTGACTGACCACAACGCATCGCACCAGCAGGGTACCCTGTGGAGCATGCTCAAAATGCTACCACTCCCTGCTTCTGGAAGTTTCTAGTTGTGGGTAGCTAATCTGCCCAGCAACAGTAACCCACCCTCAGCAGGTCTCTCAGAGATAGCCTTTTCAGGCATATGGGTTACATAAACATCTATGTCAGGTTCTCAAATAATAAAACTGTTTGACCTGGCATGAGTTGTGCCAGACGCATTCATTGTAAATCGACGGGGCGGTTCAGCAAACCCTTTTTTCCCTGTATCCACACGACTTCAGTTCTGTAGAAGGATTGGTGCCCTGCCCTGCTTTCCCTGGACAGAGCTGGGAGAGGGAGAACATCATAGATGTCCCAGCTCCCTGAGGAGGAGCTGGCAGAAGAGGCAAGCTGAGCTGCAAATTGTTCTTCCCACCAGACATCCCTGCTCTCTGCAGCCTCAGGGCCTTCTGAGAAGGTCCAGTGTGTCTCACAACTTCCCCATTGCCAAAGATCTAGATTTGACGGCTTCCTGACATACCCATTCTACTTCTTCAGGAGGCCTGGCTTGGTGAGTCTGTATCCTACATATCTGAGTCATCATCCAGGAAGCAGGTATTGTGTCCTCCCCAGATGAGTGCAACAGTGTGAGAAGAGCTCCCTTCAGTTCTACTGCCACCATTTTTAAGGGCTGCGTTACACTCTGGGGCTGACACTCTTGAAGAGCAGGCTTTCTCCAGCATAGGTTAATTACAACTCCTGCCAATGTGCCCACCATGTGCATCTGTTTTCAGAAGTACAGCACCTAAAGGCTGACTTGGGAACCAAATGCACTTATGTCTGGATGTGTGATCCAGAAAGACTAATGATCCATTCAGGCTGGAGCCCAAGACTGTTATTCTTCTTAAATAGGCTTGTTCGGCTTCTTGTTTGTGAACTTCAGCAGCAAACATATTTTCATTGGCCTAATGAGAAAAATGCAACTCCTAGTGCTGTGTGCATTTATTTCTGTTTGGGGGTATTTTTTTTAAATGTCAATTTATATGCAAAATACGTTCAGTTCTCAGGCCTCTGGCAAAGTGCCAATGGAACGCTTAGCATCTCAAGTCCGGACAGCCCTGCTCTGAGTTTTTTTCCTTCTGCACGGGTTTGGAAAATAACACTCCCAGTTTTATCTAGCAATATTTAAAACTCTTCCCATGCAGATGGTTTTATAGAGGACTGAATAGAAATGAGTTGAGACACCTCAGAGCAACTATACTCCATCATTAAGAGCAACTAAAGATTTCTAAGATTTTGCATAATGCGGCAGACTTGGCATTCTCAGTGAAAGAGAAGCCAAGTATCATCTCAGTGCAGAGAAATTCTTACTCTTAATGTGATAAAGATTGGTCCCTTTGGGTCAAGGTCGAGGTACATTAAGTGGAGAAGTGCAAAAGCTACCTTCTGCCCATCTATATTTAACCTGGCCTACAGATAAGAAGATTTCATTCCCCTGTGTTCTCACTTTTTTCCCCTTCTCAGGAGCACTGAATTTATCATTTAAATGTTAAAAGAGAAACCAGATGCTAGAGTTATTAACTTTTGGAATCAACTATAATCTTCCTATTAAATTCTTCCTTCCAGGTACAGGCAATTATTTGCTTGATCTAAAGGTGCAGAAATGTGGACACACAGGGTTTCAGAAAGTCCAGTTTAATAAGACAGGTGGGTAACTAATAATGTGGAAAATTACCTGCAGATTGAGGATATTGGGAATGACTAATGGCCAAAACTAAGCGAATAAATTAGTTGCAAAATGATACCATTTGCAGTAGTTGTGTGAATGGGGGACTGAAAGGCACAATGGCATGTGGCTGGGATTAGAGCAGAGAGGAGCTTGAAAGTGGCCCAAATATAGGAAGACATGCCATTAAGTTATGGCTTTAAAAAGGCATTATTATTCTTTTCATGTCCCCAGTACTATTTGTGTAAGGTTTAATAACATGGACTCAGAAGCCTAGTTAGGTTTGCAGAGTTTAACAACAAAGTTGTCATGAAGGGCAAATGCAGTGAAAATGAGACTTCCATTTGCATTACAAACCAAAAAGAGTTTAGGTAAGCGAAACATTTAGTTCATTTGGGGAGATTCGAGAAGGCAGAAATTAAAACTGCTTTTTTCAACCTAGTTCAAGCTGCTCCCTAATGCCTTGGTTTGTCAAGGTACTTAAATATTGACTCAAATGGGATCACTCCTTGAGTGCTTAAAGTTAAGTATGTACCTAAGTCCCTAGATTAATTGGGGGTTAATAGCCTATTCAAAAATCCCTGATCCTGTAATCTTTTTCATAAACAAAACTCTGGGTAGTTTTAATGGGAGCATTGCCGGAGCAGGGACTGTAGGAACAAGGCCTTGAAGGACAACATTCTCCTCCCTGGTTCCTTAACTCTCTAAGTACTTCTGCATCTCTCACTGCCATCACCTCTGAGCACCACCCAGTTATTCATGAATTTATCTTTAAACTCTCCCAGCCAGTAGGATAGTACAGTTATGCCCATTTTACAGAAGTGGGGAACTGAGGAACAAAGAGATTGACTTGGCAAATTACTTAAGAAGTCAGTGGTGGAACTATGAACTGAAGCCAGATCTCGTGAGTCCCATTCCCATCATCTTTCTGTCTTGCGTTGTAAACTTCTTATGGCTGGACTTGTCTCCCAGTATGGTTAGTACAGCAGCTTGCAATGGAACCCTGAGCCTCTGTTGGGACCCCTAGACATTAATAAACGTAGCATTCTTCTGTACTTAGCTCTATGCCTACAAAATCCAACTTGACATCCCTGGGAATAAAGAAATTTATAAAGAACCAGAATATCAGCTCTAAAGTTCATTACATGCTTCTCCCCAAAATTCATTCATGTTTCCTCTAATGCTTTTGCAAATGTGACTGTGTTGAGTTTACACTCTTTCATTTTCTAATGTTTTAGGAGTTCCTCCTAAAGTTCTGGAGCATCTTACTAAATTCACACTTTTGAAAGCCTTTTTCTCATATTCAAGAGCAGAAAATAGCTTTTCACAAACCAGGATCTCTCAAGACAGAGTCCAAATTGTCTTGTGTAAAGCTATGACATTGGCAGTTAATGTCTGAGATCACATCACTGCACGCTCTGTGGAAGGGCTGTGTACAATAAAATTGAAATAAAACTCTCATGAGCTAAACTTCCCATGCAGACTCTTTCCTGGTAACAATTCTCTCTGTATTATTGCCTTTCTCTGTAATCAACTGCCTTTCCTTTTTAAAATGTATTGTATCCTCTCCCCTTGCTCATTGCAAGAGAGTTCCCTAGAGCAGTGGTTCCCAAACTTTTTGAGTAAGAGCCCCACCAGTTAACAACATTGCCATCGATGGTTCACGTCACAGGCCCTGGGTCCCTGCCAGTGCCCAGAGTCCGGCAGGGACCTATTTTTAGATCAATGACATCTCGCCCCGGTTAAGAGTAGGCCAGGGGTTGGCAACCCCCAGCACATATGCCAAAGCTGGCATGCGTGCCAATTCCCAACAGCACGCAGGGGTCCTGGCCTGCGATGGCACCCCCTGCTGGCCCCACAAGAGCCATGTGTGAGCTGCGGGTCCTGTCCCCACACCTCAGCTGGGGGGTAGAGCCAGCAGGAAAAGGAGCTTCTGCATGCTGTGGCTTCTGGCCCCACTCCCAGCACTTGCTGAGGGGTGGGGGGGCAAGGCTGGCATGGGGGACGGCAAAGGTTGACGACCTCTACACTAGGTAAAACAAGCACTCCCCTCCAATCCTTCCGACCTGCCGCTCATTGGCCATAAGCACATATTATCCCTGCAAACAATATGATAGAACTAAATTACATTCAGATTGATAATGAATAAATTACTTTTACCTAAGCTTTTCCTGGCACAGCCACCACCACATGCCCTGTGTGGCCCTTCTTCTTCCTGTCCCTCATGGACTGAGGATAATGGAGGTGGCAGGTGCTGACCACAGCTGCTGGATCCTCCATTCCAGCCAGCACCAGGATGGTGTGGGGCTGTGGCAGGGAGGCTGTTCTTCCGGTCCATCCCGTATAGAGCTCAAGGCTGCTGCACTTGACTGGTGAGAGGCTCAGGTGTCTAAATGATTTCATTATCAGTGAAGCATCACAGACCCCATCTAGTCTCTAAACTAGACCTCACACATTCCAGGTTGGGAACCGTTGCCCTACAGAATATTTCCTAGTAATTTATCCACATCTATGGGTGCAAACGTGGAAAAATATCATCTGATTTCACAACTGGTGGTGATACTGCTTGATAATTCTTCTAGCTCTCAACCTTCCAGGAGCCAAATCTGTGATGCTGTTTTTTAAATAGGTGACACAGATGGGAAATAAAAATCTCAGTCAAAACAACATAGAAGGTATAAGAATCGCTAATGTGAGGTGTGGATGGAGCTACTTTTCACTTGCAGTGGGTTTTGGCCTCACAATTTGCAGGTACATATGGCCCACACAAAAATTGTGCCTAGGTAACCCATATGCCTAAAAAAGGCTATCTCTTTAAGAGACCTACTGAGGGCAGATTAGCTACCCACAACCAGAAACTTTTAGAAGCAGGGAGTAGTAGCATTTTTGAGCATGCTCCACAGCGTTCCCTGCTGGTGTGATGCCGTGTGGTCAGAGTTAGATCACATGAGAGCAGCGGGCTGTGCAGGTAGCAGACAGGAGCTGCGTTGAGAAGAGCCCATGTGCTCAGTTTTCAGGAGAGAAGCTGAGCCAGGAGTGAACAAGATGTTTTCTCCCTCTAACGGAGTCATCTGCAACAGATTTTGCAGCCATGCATATGGGACTGAGGGCTGGTTGCAAAGGAGAAGGAAAAGCCTGCATGGAATGTTACAGAAGATTCCTGCAAAGAAAGAAGAAGAGGACAGCTATTTCTTGCCACTCAAGCCCCTACATTTGAACAAAGACTAGCTGAGAGTTAGGTGAACTCCACCAGGATTTTGGGACTCTTGGGTATCTTTCATGTGGAGGTTTCTTTAGGGATTGTTCTTGGTTAATTGTATTTTGTTTTCTTAGGATAAGGTTTATTTAGTTAGTAGTTAATAAAGTTCATTATGTTTGTTTTTAGTAGTATTTAAATGTGGGGTGGTAACTCTGAGCAATCTTTGCTGTGAGTCCCATACAGACTGGATCCTGGGTCTCCAGCTCCTTTCTCCACAGGTATTGGGTTTTATTTCTGTGAGGCACTGGAGAAGGTCAATTGAGTTAATTTTAGCCCACCCAAAGGGTTACACCTTCATTTTCTGAGCCTGCAGATAAATTATGGGTGAAACTCTTTAGAAATTACAGGCACAAGTTCATGTTTTTTAGATATCTATGGACCAGAACATTCACAGGTGTAAACTGACATATCTCTATTGTCTTCAGTGGACTGGTGACTTACTTTTATTGATTTACCAGTGGGGGCGAGTACAGAGGCACAATATTTCCAGGCGCAAATTGCGAGTGGGCCATTGATGTCTGTTACCACTTAAGACCACTTAAGGTTGTAGTTACTTGCTTTCCATACAAGTACAATGGAAGGCACAGGATGTGTTCCGTCTCTTGAAAATGTGGCTTATAATGTTGTAATATAACCTGTTAATGAAACTACAATAATGGTCACTTTCAAGGAGTGAAAATGGGGGCAAGGCAACTTGAGGTGAATACATTTTGCTTGAAATCTTTACTTCCATCCCTTTACCTCCAATAACCTTTCTTGACATCAATGAAAATTATTAGTTTTGTTCTCTGATGTCATGCCTCTTGGTTACCTCTAATTGAAATGGAGGCATTCGGAGTGGCAAAATCAGTTAAGGATCTTTTCAAGTGCCTCTTTTGTATAATTTATTAGGGGATTCAATGCATCTGAGTTTGGATCATTTAGTTCTCAGGAGTCTTTAACCTTTTATCACATTTTGTGGTGGGACAAAACTGGATAGTTGTAGAATTTGAAATTTATTTACTGTAACAAATGCTGATGTTGCCGGAAGAGGGATTCAAGATGAGGATTATCTTTCACAGAAAATTAACTGCAAGGAACATCTTAATTTGAAGGAAGTACAGACCTGATACTTAAAAAAAAAAAAAATCCTGATGTTGAATAAAAAGATACTTGAGCTCTCAAGTTTAAATGAGCTCTTTCATTGTGTATGAGTGTAAAGGGGGGAAAAATGCTTTATTAAGAGATAAAAAAGGTATTAAAGTCTTTTGATCAGATTGAATAGGGCCATGGCAATACTTATTTTCATTAAGAGGTTACATGCCTCACCAGGAAATGATCTTATTTACTTCATTCAAGGGGTGGGGGAGAGGGAAGGGAGAGAGGATATTGGCTTATGCTGTAGGTCCAGCACTCTACACTTGGATCTTGGGTATTCTTGCAACGCCATGTAGGATAAGTGGAGCTACCTATGGCAGTGAAGGACTCTGGCAGAGGAGAGGCAGTGGGGGAAGGCTCCAGTGTCAAGACAAGATTTTCAAAGGTATTTAGATGTCTTGAGAGTTTTACAGAAGTGCCTGACTCCCGCTGATTTCCCCTCCCAGGTGTGTAGATGAGGATAAATACACGGTACGGTTATTCGGTGTACAGATACTTCGGTAATGGGCTGTGTAAGCTGTAACCTGGTTGCATAAGGGTTTAATCGGCATTAATTTGGGAAGATCTGCATTGCTCGTAAGTGATCAAGATGCCTCCCTTCCACACTGACTGGCAGAGTTCAACCAGCATAGGGAAAACTTGTGTTGAACTGTATTAATGGGTGTAACAGTGACTCCTACTCAGGGTGATGTCCCATTACATCTGAAGTCTCAATACTCCTGGAGCTGCTGGGGACCTCGTGGGCTGCTACCTCACAGCTTACAAACCACCGTATGGTTTGTAAGTCTCTCGTCACTGATAAAATACCAGTGTGTTGTGTACCACTGCCTTGTTTTGAGGATTTCATCCAAATTATGCTACTGTGTGATAGGGACGTATACTGCTTGTTGAACATGGCCTCGGGTAAAAAAAAACAGCATGAGAGCAACTGGCTGTCACAAATGCCTTCAATATGTCACTTATGAGAATGTATTCTTTGTGTGTTTATCTGTATATATCCAAAGGGTATAGAGGGATATAATAGAATCTATTATTAAAGGAAGAAAATAGATGTGCAATTTAGAAAAAAAAAACATATACATGTATATCTTTCCAGAAAATGCAAATATATCAGCACCCCCAAATAATGACTTGGCAGTGAATGAGGGGAAAGTTGAGGACGAGGTGGTGGGTTTTTTTTTTTTGTTTGTTTCTTGGAATAGCTAGCCTTTTGAATTCACCACATTGTGTGAGCATGGGCTAAGCATTTCCAATATAACATCGTGTGAAAGACTTGGGATGGAGGGAAGAAACAGATCACACTGGGAGAAATGATACCGACAATGACTGGGAAAAAGCTATCTTTTTCATGCTAAGATTCACAAAGTAATTCCATGGCAGAAAAATCAAGGTAAATATTTACTGCAAGTTTTCTTGGAAGTCGCAGGAGTCTGCAACCCTAATGTTTTTACCATTGTAATATTTATCTCATTCCTTGGTGTATTAGGTTCATGACCATTGTTTCCAAAAAGGTATATTATTTGTCAAAACTACCATAGCAGGCCTATGTTTAGGCTTGGCTGGAAGACATGTTTGAGGGAAGAAATAAAAATAAATCCCCACCTAGCTGTCAATGAAACAAGTTGATAGATTCCAAGGCCAGAAGGGATCATTGTGAAAATCAAATCTAGCCTCCTATATAGCACATGCCATAGAACTGCCATTCTCCAAAATAATTCTTAGAGCAAATCTTTCTAAAAAACCTCCAATCTTGATTTGAAAATGAACAGTCGTGGAGAATTCACCATGATGCTGAACAAGTTATTCTAATGGTTAATTATTCTCACTATTAAAAATGTACCTCTGATTTCCTCCATGAATATATCTGTCTTCAGCTACCAGCCATTAGCTCATGTTGTACCTTACTCTGCTAGATTGAAGAGCCCATTATCAAATATTGGTTGCTCGTGTAGATACTTTATAGAGTATAATTAGGTCACCTCTTCACCTTCTCTTTGTTAGACTCAAGGGGCATGTCTACACTGGCAATTTAGGTCGACTTAAGGACCCTTAAATCGACCTAAATCACTCCCTGTCTAAACCAGACTTTCATTAAGTCGACTTAATGAAAGCTTAGATCGACCTAATAAGAATCGCCCATTAGGTTGACCTAATCCTTAAATTGAATCCTTAGGTCGACCTAAATACGGTGTGGACTGGGATTAACCCTTAAATCGATTTTCATTAAGTCAATTTAAGGGCAGTTAAGTCAATTTAACAAAGTGGACTAAGTCAACTTAACGTTAAGTCGACTTAGTCCACTTTGTTAAGTCGACTTAATACTGTTGAATTTAGGTCGACCTAAAGGCAACCTTATTAGGTTGACCAAAGAAGGTCGACCTAACTTTTTATAATGTTGACATAGCCAAGGAGCTCAACCTATTTAGCTTATCACTATAAGACAGGTTTTCTAATCCTTTATCATTATTGTGGCTCTTCTCTGAATCCTCTTCAATTTTTCAACATTCTTCTTGAGTTTTGGACACCATAATGGGATAAAATATTCCAGAAGTGATTGCCCCAGTGTAAAATACAAAGAGAATATAACCTCTCAACTCATAGTCAAGATTCTCCTATTTATGCACCCCAAAATTGCATTAGCCCTTATGGCCACAGCCTTGCACTAAGAGCTCATGTTCAGGAGACTATCCATTATGACCCACAAATCTTTTTCAGGTTCAGAGAAGAACTTTCTGATTCCTGATGGTATTATTTCCTAGAGTGAAGGACTATTTTTCCCATTAAATATTTTCTGAATGAGTTTATTATGAAAAGGAGAACAAGCATCATAAATAGTCACTTGGACCAAAAGAATGGATTTGTTAGTGTCTCCAGTCATTGAGTTTCATGCCAAACACTTTTCATCATGCTGAACATTTGTTCCAGGGAGCTGCATGTTCTTGGTAAACAGAGAACAAACTACTCTGTCGCTTCTGTTCAATTTCTATAAAATAAAATCTAAATCTTTTGATTGATGACATGAAAATCTGGGACTTTCTAGGTGTCCCAACAGATGTTTCTGGGAGTTCAGGATGTATTATAAGGTGTTTAGGGCAGGGGCAGTCTTTTTGTTCTGTGTTCATACAGAACCTAGCAGAATGGACTGCTAGTCCACAAATGGGCCTCCTAGGCACTACTGCATCACAAATAATATATTACTGAGGTATGAAAAGCCAGGACTTTCCCTGTAAAAATGGAACTGCTGTTTCTTCAAGGTCCTCTGTAAGATGCCACAAGAGTAAATGTATAGGTGAGGATCAAAGAACAATTACTACTGTTAAAACAAACAAGGAATTCTGTGGGACTTTTAAAGACGAACCAATTTATTTGTCACATGAGCTTTTGTGGGCATGATCCCACTTCATCATCTGACATAAGAACTCCTTGTTTCTTTTACTGAAATAGACTAACACAGCTACCCCGCTGAAACTATTGGTAAGTATTGTTTCTATATGGGCAACTTCAGCCATGTCTTAGCTAGAACTCATCATCCAAAATGAAGTGAATAGAAGGGAGAAAGAGACTGTCCCTTCTGCCAGGAATCAACTACCCCATAACACCCCCCCAAAAAAAACAAACAAACAAACAAACAAACAAAACCCTCACAAAATTACATCTCTAAAGCAATATGGAAAACTAAAACTTACGTATCAAAATGAATCCCGCTTTCCTTTTTACTAAGTTACCTTTAAACAAGAACAACTCCTGCAGTATTATTTGCCTGTCATTTCTTGGTAAATCAGTGTCATTAGCATTGATTTTTTTTTTCTTTTTAGACGAGAGATTAAAAGAGGTTTAGTTAGGAAAGTAAGGAAGGAGTATATATTATCCAAGCCAATGTAGCTCTGGGTCTCAAAGATGACATTTCCCTCTCTGCTTCATTAACTTGCATAGCTTGTTGAGCTTTAGCTGTTCTAATTAATTCTTTTACTGGCTTTTTTGAATGTGTATCATCTCTGGCAAACCATATAAAATGAAGAAATCTCTCTAAGGTTTTACCCTTTTAATTATTATTTTTATTGCTTAAATGAAGCTCCAGAATTGCAAATGTTGACATTTTAGCTGATTCTAGTCATTAGAGTTTTCAAAGGAAGTGTGTGTGTGTGTGGGGGGATGAGTAAGGATAGGAGGGGGGGCAGCACAGATAAAATAATAATAATCCAGGGTGGGGGAGGGGGAGTAGCGGGGGAAGCAGCTGAGCAGGATCCTGATCTCCAAGGCAAACACAGTTCAAACAGGGAAATACATAGGTTTTTCAACAGTGACCCACATGATGGTTTTGCCCTTTTTAAAATAATAACAAGGAAGGAAACATCATTAGAGGTAATTCTTCTCTGTCTTGCTCACATGCTGACATGCAAATTAGTAGAGCTTTGTGCTGTTCCCGATCATCTCATTTTACCAGATGTGGTTTAGCTAGCAAGTGAGTTGAAAATAATTGTGTCCCCCCCACTCCCTGCCCACATTTGGATTAAATAAATAAGAATGGAAGAACATGGCTGGTAAAAGGAGAAATGAGATGGAAAAGAAGGCGAATGCACTGAAAAAGAGCTGCGTGTGTTTGCTAGATCCACCTCTAGATGTTCAATAGAGGCTTAAATTCTGGCAAATAAGCAACTCTCTTGGGGTCGATATGTGTATAGTGGAGAAGTAGATGCACTTTCCAGCTCAAGGAGACATACCCATCCTGGCTTTCACCCGTCAAATGTACTAAAATTAGCAGGAAAGCTATGGTGAAAGTCAGGAGGGTCCATGAGACCCACTTGCAACCTAGGCCAAAGATGAAAGGTACATATTCATCTTGGCTATGTCTACACTAGAAAAGTTAAGTCAACTTTGTTAAAGTTGACTTAACTTTTTCTAGTGTAAACATACCCTAAGTCGACCTTAATAAATTGACTTAATGTTCTAAGTAGACTTAATAAGGTTGATTTAGGCGCTAATCCCCATCCCCACTGGCTTAAGTCAACTTAATAAAGTCAATTTAAGAGTTAAGTTGACCTAAAAGACGGTGTTATTAAGTTGACTTAACGTTTCCTTAAATCGACTTAAGGAAATGCTTAAGTCGACTTAAGGAAAGCCCACTGTGGACATGGCGTTGTTTAGGTCAACTTAAGCCTGCTTAAGTTGACCTAACTTGTAAATGTAGACGCACCCCTTGATAGCCCCTTGCACCATTATGGCTACACTTCTACTTCTAGCATGCTCTCAAATCAGAGCTAGCACAAATATGTCTACTTGAGCTGAGAATTACACCTCCAGCTCCAGGTGTAGATGTACTGTAAGATGGGGGCCTTTCCTATTCTGATTATCTGGTAGGTATTCAAGGAAGGGTATGGCTGCACGGGCGGGCGATACCAGCGTAAACTGAGCGATGAATTTAAACAGATAGTGTTATACTGGTGCAATGTCGCCATATCGATACTCTTATTCCAGAGTAACTATACTTGTTTGTTTGTTCTCATTCAGTCACTGTAAAGGGGGGGGGGAAGGAGGAGCAACTTTTTCTGTATTAAAAGACTTTACACAGGAGTTACAAATAGAACGATATCAGTTGCATTTTTAACATACTTATGCCTGTATAACTAGTACATTTTCCCATATAGACAATACTCAAGGCTAGCTGTGTTTGTAGGTGAGACTTCCAAAGCTGCCTTGGGTATTTGACCTGAAGAAGAAACCCGTGTCACTCAAAAGCTTGTGTCTTTTACCAACAGAACTTGGTCCTATAACAGATAGTACCTCACCTGCCTTGTCTCTTGGGTCTTTGGAAGAGTAATTACCATTCACTTTAATGGCGACTGTCCATTCAAAGTCACTCGGATCATCGGTTCTCAATCTGGTGGTCACAAACATGTTTGGGATCATCTGTCTGATACCCCTAAATAGGAAGTGGATCCTGGCTAAATCTTAACTAGATAGTGGATATTAATGGAGAGTTCTGGTACTGGAAAGTTTGAGAGTCACTGAGGGCTTTGAAAACCCCAGCCTAGAATGTTTGGGGGAATTTTCCACTGCTATTGGTCTCACCCCATTAATATATTTCCCATTGTAAGTAGGAGAAGGAGGGTAATACGGAGGGAAGACTAGAGATGGGAGGGAGTAGGAGGAGAACCCAAAAAGTGAGTGGGAAATTTTAGGAAAAATAAAAAAATAAAAAAAACTACTGAACAAGATTCCCACCCAAAAAAAAAAAAAGGAAAAAAAAAAAAAAGAAAAGAAAAGAAATCCCACCACCATTACTGCGTTTTCAACCAACTCTATGGTCTGCTTTACTGTTTTCGCCTTTGCTGCCACCTTGAGGCAGCACACTGATGTTAATGCAACTGTGGGAGACCCCCAGACAAGCCCAACAGAGGTTTTGTGGCCTGCATTGCACGGGAGGTCCGCCTAGATGATCACATTGGTCCCTTCTCATCTTAAAGTTCATGAGAGGCAAAGTCTACAAGAGAAACTGGACAGGCAAACTTCCTTGGTTGAGAGGACAATAGTTGTACTTGTAAGGGTTCATTCAGTGACCACAATTACTTTGCAAAGAAGTAACCTTTGTGAGAGAGTCATGAGTGACCAGCTTGGCTCCACTACCAGTAATATCAGTGAAAGGAGAATGTATTTGGACGTGCCCAACGCTGCTAATGTAGGCAGCTGCATTTCTGCCAGGGTTTTGCTGCTGGGACAGGGCAGCAGCCCAGGTCAGGGTCCCCCACAGAAGAACACTTTAACTTAAAATCTGGGGTATATGCTGAATCAATACAAGGGTTGTGTTCTCTGAAATATTCATGCAATTGAGTTCCACTGTCACAGGAACTGAATTTTAATTTTGCAGGCATAAATATTGGGGCCAGCGTTTCTTGTATGCTCACCCAGTCAGGGAATGGAATCAATAGCATGTGAGTTAAGTGACTAGTCAAACATGACCAACACATGGACAACAAATGTTTTTCCAGAGAACTGTGTGTATCCATTCAATGGGCCAAAAGAAAATTCACATGAAAAACCACTGAATAATTAAAAATGGAAGGACATCATTCTGTGCTTTCATACTTCATAAGCAGAAAAGTCTCCATTAGTTACTTTATCTGTATTACTGGAATGACCAGAATCCCTTGTGTTGGCTCAAGATTTCATTGTGCTAGTTGCTGTACAAACACAGAACAAATGATGTATTATTTGCTATGAATGACATTCTCATCTCTATCAGTTAGGCACTATGACCACTCGGCAAAGTAATTATTTGGCTGTGCTGAAAAGGCAATAGCTTACTATTTCATTACAGAAAAGAAGTGTTGGACAATGGTTGTGCCACACAATTATTTTTAATGGCAGTGGCTGGAGGATAGAGCATGCAATTTGGGATTGGGACTCCTGAGTTCTATTCTAAACTTCACATTCACTCACTCTGTGACCTTGGGCAAGTCTTTCTGCACCTCCATTCCCGCACCCGTAAAATGGGTGGAATCATCTCATCCTCCAGCAGCTTCCAGATGTGATGACTATTTAAGGTGTATAGTGGTCTCTGAGATCCCATGTCTGCACCCTAGGCTTCAAAGTTCTAGCTCCAGACTTAGCGGCAGCTTTGAGCCACTGTGTACACTAGAGCAAGCCTGAATCTGTTGTCCCAAATTGAGAGGCTTGCTGCTGCAGAGTGTGGCAATCCTACCCCAAGAGTGCATAAGATGGAAGGGGGCAACCAACAGTGTTTGTGCTTGGGAGAGCACTGCTTCTTGGGGATGGGAAGGACTGCTGCCCCATAGCACCCCATGAATACCAAAAGGGGCAGAGAGGAGGAAGAAGGAGGTGAAACCATCCTCTCATCCCTCCACACCAGTCCATGTGACCGGCCTCAATGAGGAGTTCATGTGAACCGGAATTTAAGAGATGTGTGGTAGCAGATGTGCTTTCTCTACATACTAGAGAAGTTGAAGGACCTCCCAGAGGTCCTGCTGAGAGAGAACAGTTCCTCAATGGGCAGTGTCAAAGAAACAGTGCAGAGCCCTGGGAAAGAAGAGGCCAGGTGGTCATGAACGAAGCTAAAGAGATGTCGTAGTTCTGCCACCATGGCTTGGTGAGTTCTGTCACCATGGCTTGGTGAGTCATGGTGTCTATAACTTTCACACTGCCCAAAATGGATCAAAGAAGGGAATGGTGTAAAATGCAAAGGTGTCAGATGGAGTAAGGGGGAGAATTCCTTGGAGCTGGTGACTGATTCTCTACCAGAAGACTGAATGGCGGCCATTTGAGCTCAGGCTACAATGCCACAGTTTCCATTTAGAGACTGCAGCACCTTAAGCAAAAGCACCTGCCAAAGTAGTGTGTCTCGGGGAATGGCACCTGGTGTCAGGAAGGGACTATGAGTGAGTCACTAGGGTGAAAGGTGAAGTGGTGTGAGTGAATGAGGTTGAACCAGTGTGTGTGAGTCAACTGCATAGATGAGGGCAGAGGTGAACTGTTGAGCAAATGGCAGCAACTCCCAGAAACAGACCTGCTTAGAAGTAGGAGATGCAGTGCTACAAACCAGTAAGGAGTCACTGACAAACAAGAGTTGATGTGGCACCCATTGGGAAGGAAGAATTTTGCAGTAGTTAGAGTATGAACCTGGGACTCTGGAGATTCATATTCAATACCTTGATGTTCCTACACACACTTTTTGCGTGACTTTAGGTAAGTCACTTAGCCTCTGGCTATGTCTACACTGAGAAATTTAGGTCGACTTTACCAAGTCGACTTTACTAAGTCGACTTTAAGTTGACCTTATTAAGTCGACTTAGAGAGTCCATACAGGACTCTTAAGTCGACTTAAACCTGGCCTTACTAAGTCAACTTAGAGAGTCTAAATAGACTCTCTAAGTCGACTAGTTAGGTCCAGGGGGAGGGAGGCTCCTTTGGAGCCTCGGCTCCCCAGGGTACGGGGGCTCATCCTGGGGAGAGCTGGCCCCGCATGGAAATGGTTCTCCCTGAGACAGCAAGCCCCAGAGAGGTCCAGGGGAGAAGGGAGCGTGGAGCTCCTTTCTTGCCCAGACTACTCCGCTCCCTTCTGGCCAGGACTGCTCAGGTTGCAGGCAGAAGGGAGCCCCACACTCCCTTCTGGCAGGGACTGAGCGGGGCTCCCTTCTCTCCAGGACTCCAGCGGTCCCGGCAAAAAGGGAGCCACTGCTTAAAACTTAGTATTCCATTAAATTCCAAAGGGGTAGCCGTGTTAGTCTATTGTAGAAAGACAACAGAGTCCTGTGGCACTTTTAAAGACTAACAGATTTATTTATTGCATGAGCTTTTGTGGGAGAAAATCCCACTTCGTCAGACGCTTTGAAGATAGGAAAGTTACAGAGTGGGAGGAAATTAAATGCAGGGGAGTGTATGACATAGGATCAGGTCAGGCTGTAACAGCAAATCAAAATAGGTGTTAGGATTCAAAACACTGGGGAACAGCACATAGAGGAGGGGGAGGTCAAATCACTTGTTGTAATGCGAGAAAAATCCATAGTCCCTGTTTAACCCCAAGACAACTGAGTCAAATTTGCATATAAGTTGTCTTCGGGTTAAACAGGGACTATGGATTTTTCTCGTATCACAACAAGTGATTTGACCTCCCCCTCCTCTATGTTTTGAATCCTAACACCTATTTTGATTTGCTGTTACAGCCTGACCAGATGCTATGTCATACACTCCCCTGCATTTAATTTCCTCCCATTCTGTCACTTTCCTATCTTCAAAGCGTCTGACGAAGTGGGATTTTCTCCCACGAAAGCTCATGTGATAAATAAATCTGTTAGTCTTTAAAAGTGCCACAGGACTCTGTTGTCTTTCTACAATAGACTAACACAGCTACCCCTTTGGAATTTAATGGAATACTAAGTTTTATTATACCATTCCTCCACTAGGTGGCACTGTGTGTAGCAGACCTTATTTAATTAACCATAGCCATCCATACCTGGCATTAAAATAAAGATATGATAGAAAATATGTTTCTGGTGTATTCTAGGAGGAGGCTCTGTAGCTGGTCTATATCTGATACAGGAGCCTGACCAGCTAGTAGCTGCCCTGCAATCTCTCATTTATAAGGTGCAAAGGGCAACTTCAGATTTCCACTGCTCTAAATAAGCATTAGATTTGTCTCCGGGAAAAGAGGAAAAGGGGAGGTCAGCAGGCCACTGATGAAGCAAAATAGCCTAATTTAATTTTAAATGCAACATTTAGCATTACCGAAACTCTCTCTACAATGGGTGTGACCAAGCTAGCTAGTATTTTATACTTTTCTATTGACCTGCCTGATTCTTACTCTTGCCTGCTTCCCTTAATCATTAGGTCTGCATGATCTGACTGAGTTATGTTGTGTGCAACTGACCTATCTCTATTTAAATGCTAATGGAGTTCTAGGCAAGGTGTTGCCTAGATCCTCAGCAATGTAAAAGGCCAGCTAATTGATATGTAAGCAAGACACTGTGTTTGTTTAGCTGGGCTAACAAAGAGAGGGTTAATTAGAAACTATGCAAAGTGGTTGTTTGAGCCAAGCAGGAGAGGACTGCCTTCCTGCTACCAATTGCTGTGTTTCCCCAGCGTTCTGCTGACAAGCACAACAGAGAAAACAGGCAGCTAAGACTGCTTTCTTTCCTCCCCCCAGTCCTATCTCCTGCTCCGACTGCTGAGCTCCACTGCCAACCACAGCTTTGTGTGGCTTGGAAGGTTGGCTCTCTCTCCAACCAAAGTTGGTCAAATAAAAGATGTGACCTCACAGATAGGTGCTAACGCCATGGGGACACTGGGGCTCAAGGACCAACTGAAAAAAATAGGGGGTGTTCAGAACCCATCAGTCACAGCATCCGTGGTGGGTACAAAAGACTTGGGAAGGTGAAGCCCCTCAGAACGGGGCAAGAAATGCAGGTTGTGATGCCGCCGTGGCGTGCCATTTCACAAGCTAACTCCAAGCCAATCCGCCAGTCGGAACAAGCCAAACCCGCCCAAAGTAAGCCACCCCGTATTCTGTGGCGTGATGACGTCAGACATTTTATTTGCGCAGTCCCTGAAGCACCCCACGTGTGGAATTTTGGGCTTGTTTCCGTGCGGATTGGCTTATTTCCATGCGGAAATCTGTGCTTGTTTTGGGCTTCCCACGGGCTCCGCAATAAGTCCCAAAATGAGCCCAAACTGCGGGAAGCTGCCAGGAAGGCAAGGAATTCCTGAAGAAACCCAAACTGACTGACTTCTACTAAGCCAAATTGGTCACAGATTCTGCCACCAGAAGCCGGGGGGACACTAATGTCTGGACTGTGGTTGCACCCACCCTCTGCCTTCCCCTGAGGTCCCATCCTTGCTCTGCCCCCTCCCACCCTCACTCCACCTCTTCCCTCTAGTCCCCCTTACCTTCTGCTCACTCTTCTCCACCCTCTATCCATCTCCCTTGTCACTTGCCTTTAAAGCAGGAGGGGGCAGAAAGGAGGGCTGGCACCTCAGGGTGGGGGATAGAGAGGAGCACTCACCTTATGGCTCTGTCTTCACATCATTGTTTGAGTGCAACTAGTGTTCCGACGAGAACCCGTCAAACTTTTTTTTTTAATTTGAAAATTGTGATTAATTTCATTTTTTTTTCAATTAAAAAGAAACAGGTGGCACAATGGTGGACTCTCAATGAGATGTGTTCATGGTATTGGCCTGTGTTAAATGATCGCCAGCTCGCTGAACTATTTCCATTGATTTCAATAGGCTTTGGCTCAGGTCAGGGTTCCATCAGTCTAGGTGCAAATGGACAGGTGCCCACCCCAGAAAAATGCACTAGTTGTCTAGAACTAGAACTAGAACCTCTAGGCGGAGCATGAGTCAAACCAGACCGCCAGACACTATTGAACGGACCCCCAATTTTATTTATTTATTTATTATAATTATTGGTTGTATTGTTCTTTCTCCCCCCCCCCACCCCACCTTTGCTATTTTTTCTGGAGTCTGGCCCTTGACTATACCTTGACCAAGAATTCTGGACCTTAGCATAAAAGTAATTGACTACCCTGTCTTAATAGGTCAGAGTAGAAGCTGAGTACAAGGGAAGTTTTGCTGCTGTGTGGGCTATTCCTGTTTTGTAGAGAGAGTGCTCCAGTCTCTGAGGCATTGTCAATCCACTGAGTTACTCAAGCTCTAAATTTGCTTTTTAAAATGTTAGAAAAAGGGGGCGGAGTACATAGCACTGACTTGGTATTACAGGGATTTCATCTAGTTGAAAACAAGAGGATTTCATGACCTGATTCTCTGGAAGCAGATGACTCACATAGGAAGATGAGGCTTAAACAGTTCAGGTTATTTGCAATGCACAGCGCTTGTAATTTAAAATTAGCGTGGGTTTTGGAGATCCTTTAATATTCATAATCTGACCCAATATTAAAATGTTCTCTGGAAAGACAGAGATTTAAGGGGAAATAATGTGAAATGAGTGGAGAGTTTGCAAAGTAGCTTTAATAGACTAATTCAAAGTGCATTGGCTTATCAGAAAATATCTAAACCTCTCTGCCTTCCCTTTAGTTTCTGGTGGTTCTATTTCTATAATTTTCATCAGTGACTCAGGATATATTTCCAATACCTGAGGTCTTGAAGTGACTTACCTTCTCCCCCCTTCCCCCATCCCTGAGCTCTTGAGGTGATTCAAAGAAGAAGGAGAAAAAGGTCTCTGCGAGAAAAGCAAGATAGAATGCTGATCAACAGTTTGCTGGTGGATGTTTAAAATAGAACAGGGAGTACCTATGATCAGGCAGAGAAGGAAATGTTAAAAGTTAGGGTAACAGCCTTAGTGAATTCTTACACAAAGCCTGTTTCCAGGCCAGGGGGAGCCAGAGGATCCTACCAGTAGTATAGGCAAAGGTGTGATGTATTTGAACAGTGTTTTGGAAATGTAGGCTCCTTTGTCTCTCTTCGTTTTGGGGTTTTCATGTATGGTATTCCAAATTATAGGAAATGAAGGTTCCAAATTAGTACTATTTTTAGCAAAAGTATTTATGGTTTTCACATAACTTCTCTGTCTGCAAGTCATTAAGACGACCAGAGGCACCAGGGTGTTAGGAGGGCATAGACCACAGGTGTCAAACATGGCCCGCGGACCAGATACAGCCTGCAAATATCTTCCATCTGGCCCATTGTTAAGGTGCTGTTATGAGCACCCCATAAACTGGCCGCCACCTCCCTTGTGATATAAAGACATAGAAACTGTTTCTCCTCAGGTCACGTAGAGAAACTGTTTATCAGATACTCTTCCCAGGTCACATACCAGATACTGCCCCCCAGGTCATGTAAAGAACTCCTGGCTGCTAGGCTTGTGACTATCAACATGCTTTATTCGGACCCTGATTCGCTCTCAGCCAGCTCCCAAAGGGGTGGGTCATCCCCCTTGCCCATGTGCTGAAGGGCAAGTCAATCATGGCTGCTCCGCCCCCCCCCCCCCCCCCCAGGGGTGTAGAAGGCTCTGACCCGGAACCTAGAGATCTGGTGAAAATTCCTTTGCCCAAATAAGGATAGGAGGAACCGGACAGCCCCTCGCCCCAAAATTCCTGCTGCAGTGAAATCTGGCCAATCACAGCCCTCGGCAGGAAGCCGTGGCCTGGGCCATAAAAGCTTCCATGCCGCATGGAGCACGAGAGAGTCTCCTCGAGTTAACTGCTAGGCCTGATCACCCTGCAGTAGGAGTTCCCCCGAGAGTGCCGGCCCGAGTCGATTTCAATCTCCGCCTTAAGACGTCATGCTGTTGTTAATTACCTGCCTGATAGTCACAGTACGTATGTGAACCTGAATTACCCCCCCCACGTTTACTCCTCATGATTGAATGTGAATAATTCTTCTACCTCAGTTTTAACCCAAGGTATTACAATTGGTGTAGGTCTGGAGATTATTGTTATGCTTATTGTTTATGTATTGGATTCTGTCTTGTTATACTTTATCTCTGAATTATCAAAAGAGTCCAAGAGGAGGGTTTATTCTAAACGTTTATTTCTGTGTAACTCATGGTATGTTAAACTGTGAAGTAATCACCTGGGGCTATCTTGTTATCTGTGAAGATGACTTCTGAGTTTAGTCCAGCAAGCAGCCCAACTGTTAACCCTTTGCGTCCCAAAGAGGAAGACTAATAAAGTTTATTATTTTTGGCCACCACTTTAAGTTTCCAGGAGCCTTCCTTCTCCCATCCTTTACCCACTGCGGACACCCATGACTATGCTCTGTGAGAATGCACACTCTCCCTAACAGAGAGAGAAAGAGAGAGACTGTGGTATCGCGGAGTGCAGTCTCACATACACAGCACTCCATGATGCTGTGAGAGTGCCGTAGAATTTTGATTTATGGTATGCATGGCCCATTTAAGTCAAATCTGGCCCGCCATAACAAATGAATTTGATACCCCTGGCATAGAGTATTTCTCGGTACCTAAAAAGACTGTATTGATCTCTATTTAGAGAGAAAAGTCCTGTAAACCGTGGAATTCTCCACACACTAGTAAAATTCAGACCATGCTTCTGAATAATGGTACAGTGTACGTGGCATGTTTCAGTCTTCCAGCTAAACCGCAGAGAAAGCTCCCTGGGTTTGAGAGGACTCCGTGCTTGGAACACCTGTAGAATTGGATTGACAGCTGCTCAGGCCACACCCACTTGTGTGTAGATGGGGATAAGACAATGAACCTTTATTGCTGCCCTTAGATCCCCAGGAGAAACAACGCCAGGCATGCTCTTTCTTCTGGAGTGACATGGCAGTTGGTATATAAAGGATGAATCAGAACCTTAACTTCTAACCATTCTTGCGCTTGGGGTGGGCTCAAAATCTGGATTTGCATTTCGCTTCCAAAACCAGGATCCAGGTTAATCTCTGGAAAGGGCCAAATAAGAGCACCAAATGCCAACTGAGCCAAATGTTGGACATTTCAATGCCTGGACCTAAAACACATTTTGAGGTTTGGACCCATTTCTGCTAACGGTGTTTGTATTAGTAACAAACTCTTTCCAAAACTGATCCCCTTTTGTCCAATGGCCATGGAGGTCCTCACAGTCTGAGAAGACTTTGAGACAAATCTCCATGGGAACTCCTATGTTTGAACAAAACAAACAAGGAGTCTGGTGGCACTTATAAAGACTGACTTCTTTCTTTCTTTCTTTCTTTCTTTCTTTCTTTCTTTCTTTCTTTCTTTCTTTCATGATTTTCATGGGAGAAAAATCCCACTTCGTCAGAAGCTTCAAGATGGGGAACTTAACAGAACGGGAGCAAAATAAATGTTGGGGAGTGTAAGTCATAGGATCAGGTCAGGCTGTTAAAGCAAATCAAAGCAGTTGCTTGGATTCAAACAGTGAATTACAGCAAGTAGTGCGGTGGGGAAAGCAAAATTACCTGTTGTAATGGGAAAAAAACCCATTGTTTGAATAGTGTTTTCACCATACCCTCTCTCTCCTTTGCTTAGCAGATGAGCTTGCCAGTTTATGCCAGCTGTGGTTTGTAAGGCAGCTGGTCAGCTACCTGGTTCAAGTCCCTGCTTTTTCTGAATCAGAATAAACAGGTTTCAAAGTTCTGCTTTTAATCAGGGAAAGCAGTGAATTAAAACATTTGAAATATTGTGTTTTTGTTCTGCATTTTCACAGGTAAATTCTGAAATCTGCAAAGTTGCAGCAAAATGGAATTGCCATGCTCTGCTCTTGTCTAGCAAAGTTGTTCCTTCCTAAATCTTCTTTTCATCAGCTATGTTATATATGAGATTTATTAGGAAATGAATAGGTGTTGCTGTCACACCTTAGACTAGTCTTCTCGACTACTTGGAATAATTTTGGGTGTGACTAAAGTTGAAAAATCAGCTGCCTTATAATCATGTATCTGGGGCTTTCCAAGCTTTTATTTTACTTTATATATATATATATATATATATATATATATATATATATATATATATATATATATATATATATCTTATTCAGTATGTAGCCCATATAGGGATCAAATAACTGGAGAGATTTGATTTTTCTCTGGAAATTTTCACCATATTTTGCAATTAAATTACAATCATAATGCTCAAATTCTCTTCCCATAGGTCAGATTCTATGGGTCTCTGTAGTGTGAGATGTGAGACTAAATGATCATAAAATCTCTGTGCATCTCATGTTTCATCCTAATTTTTAGTTCTTTGGGATACTGAGATAGTTTGTGAGACACACAAATGAATCAGACCTGGGAGTATAGGGCTAGATTCTTAGGTAGTGTACAGTAATTAGTGCCATTAACATAAGTGGAGCTATGCTTATTTAGAGCAGCTGAGAAGCTGGCCCAGTTATAACACACTTTTCTAACACGTAGGTACATTTAAGAAAGTAGAGAAAATCGGTAACATGGATTGTATTTGTTCTTTAAGAGTACTAGGAAAAAAGTTTATCTCGATCATGTACCTGTCTTTATCTGAAAAGACAGATTATGTTCTGCTAATATGAAAAACAAAGTCAGATGTCACCTTGTCATTTTTGATCTTTCCTTCCCCAAAAATGTCAAGAGGATTAAAAGAGGGTCAGAAAACATCTCTTCAAACACCTTAGAGGCATTCAATCATGTTTGACTCGAAGCATGAATTAATTCAGGGAAATCCTATGGTCTGTGTTATACACAACATCAAGGTAGATGGATGCAGTGTTGTCCCTTCTGGCCTTCAAATCAGGTATCTGCATGGTGTAGTAATAGCTGATGACTGTTAGTCACCTGACCATTGGTCACATGGGCTATGTCTACACTAGAAAAGTTAAGTCGACTTTGTTAAGTGGACTTACTAAAGTTGACTTAAAGTTGACCTTATTAAGTCAATTTAACAAAGTCGACTTAACTTTTCTAGTGTAAACATAGCCCCTTGTTGACCTTATTAAGTCGACTTAGGTGCTAATCCCCATCCACACTGGCTTTAAGTCTAATTAAGAAGTCGATTTAAGTCTTAAGTCGACCTAAAACGAGGTATTATTAAGTCAACTTAAGCTTTCCTTAAGTCAACTTAAGGAAATGCTTAAGTCAACTTAATAAAAGCCCAATGTGGGCATAGCTTTGTTTATGTCAACTTAAGCCTCCTTAAGTCGACCTAAGTTGCAAGTGTAGATGCAGCCAGGGAGAGCTGACTAGGAAAAGGTTTTCCTGTCCTGTGAAAATTTTCAAGATTTTTATTTCCCCCCCTTCCCTTGAGACAAAAAAATGACATTTTGAAAAATTATATGAACTGAAAATCCAGAAATGTTAGTTCAAGTCAATTGAAACATTTCATTTCAAAATGCTCCATTTCCCTCATTTTTATTTTTATATGTTGCTACAATTACCTTAAATTTCTAATTAAAAATTCACTTCACACCGAAAAAGGTTTTTTAAAAAAATGTACAAATGAGGTGCTTTGACAACTTCAGAACTTCTTTATTAACAAAATTGGTTAACATTGACCCTTTCTAAGGAAAAGCATTGTTTTTGACAATTGGCATTTTTCAATGAGAAACCAAATCATTAATTTTTTTCTGACTAGCTCTGTTCAGAAATCCTTCCCTCTGTCACACCTGAACATGTACTTATTATATCACTGAGTGACCCAATGTTTTAGTAACATGACTTTTCCGAAGCATGGCTGCTGGAGATATTTGAGGAAGATATCGGACCAGAACCTCAGCTACTGGAAGATGAATTGATTGCAATGAAGGGTGGATGATTAACACTAGCTAGGACCTGGCTCATTTTTCCAAAGTTCCATTTGATTTTTTTTTCTTCTATTGATTACAGATGAATATCTTTGTAAAGGGAGCTTACGTCCATTGACAGAGTAAAATTCACCTATTTAAGTCATGCCATGTAAGCCTTTGGAGTGTCTTTTAAGTAATATTTAAATGGTGCTGAGAACTGGTTCTGGCCCTAAATTTCCATTTTGGGTCTGGAATGATGTCATGTGGCACCAGCTGGAGATCCAGGCCATCATTTTAATTTATCAAATGATCTAGTGTGGAAGGCTTTCTCTTATTTTAGTCCCTATTCTTGAGAACGCCAACCAATATATAGTTATTTAATGGCAGTCAAATTGTTTGTTCCAGCCAGACTTGATAACTCTATCCCTTCTGGATTTTCTGGGGTGGTTTGGGTTTTCTCGCTTGGTAAGTTGTTGTTCTGATTTCACAGATACTCAGAGCTCATAGAAGGTACAGAAAAAGGCTCAGAAATGATGTCAGAGTTTTCATTTTAATTGAAAGCAATTTGGAAAGACTCCAAAGGGCAGCAGCAGATGTTGAATGAATCAGAAAGATGAGAAAAATCTCCTGCTTGTTTGACTGATTTTTTTTCCCCCCAGTGGCTGCTGGTTTTAATGTTGGAGGGGAAAAAAATGAATTGGTGATGAGCTAGTTTTCTGAGATATAAAGCCATATTGCTCAAATGCTTCTGGTGGCTTCATAGATAAAGTTGATTTGAGTTCTGCATGTAAACCAGGGATTCAGCCTCCATGAATGAAAAATATGACACATTATCCCCCACACTGCAGCACTTACTCTGTGAGATGATTTTCATTTACACTAACACCTTTTTACATTTCTCCAGTAGTATAAAGGAGCCTTAAAGTGGGTATAACACACACACACACACACACACACACACACACACACACACACACACACACACACACACAGTCTCACTGTAAAGGGGCCTTAGTGTGAAGAAAAACACTCAATGCATAATGTACAAGTAAATCTATCTAGTGTTTTTGAGTCATCAGATAACATTTTTAAAAACACTCAAGTTCCATTTTCAAAAGTGACTTAGGGACCCTGAGCCAAATTTTCAAAGGAATTTAGGTGCCTAAAAGTGAAAATTGATGTCTAGTGGAATTTTCAAAAAATGCATAGATACCCAACTCCCATTTAGGCTTCAGGCCTTTGAAAATCTGGCCCTTTGAAAATGGGACTTTGAATCCTAAGACATTTATGTGATTTTGAAAATTTTACCTCAAATCAATACTATGATTCTTATGTGGGAGGGTTAGTCAGAGGCCTGATTGTGATATAATTTATGCAACATGGCTAGATCAATTCAATAGATATAAATAAACACACACATATGTAACAAACAGTAATGCAAGAGATGGGACCAATCTAAACCTCAGGGCTATGTCTACACTTGAAAAGTTAGGTCAACTTTATGAAGTCAACTTAAAGTGGATCTTAAAGTGGATCTTATTAAGTCAACTTAACAAAAGTCTACTTAACTTTTCTAGTGTAGATGTGACCCCTTTTTGGCCTCCTTAAGTCGACTTAATTTCCAAGTGTAGACGCACCCCAGGAGCCTAACATACAAAAATGTTGGTTTTAGATTCAAATTCCACTTTGTCCCTCTAGTCACATGGTTGCAGCACCTTCTTTGCACATCTTTCTAATTAAGAAGAGACAAAGCCTAAACAGACACAAAGACGAAGAAGAACTCTTTTCAAAGACTTTGTTTAACAGCAGCCTCACAGGTTCTTGCTCCATCTTCCTATTGTGCAATTGGGCCCCTTGCAGAGGAGTGAAATTTGATGTAAGTGGAATGAAGTATCATCCTTAGGGTTCATCAACTGTATACTTAGAAACAATTTAGGACCTTGGGTTGCAATCACAGTTGCCATTTGATCTTGTTATAGTACAGTATAAAATCATCTTCAGGAACTTAATCTGCCATAATTTCTTCCCACAGTGATTTGCTACATTTGAGGAGTCTCAGCAAAATTCCTGAACCTGACAGATTAAGGCCACAATCATAATCCCCCGCTTTTGCAATGGTAGGTGAGGGAAGGGGAAAGTTTCTCATTCAGTCAGTCTTGTTGCAATGAATCGCACGAGCTAGGGAACAAAATGGAAAACAGTGTTAGTGTTTGATTTTTCCATTAGCAACCTCCAATCACACACTAGAGACTGTATCCCTAGAACTGCAATCGTGTATGTAAAAATACTCAAAGAATTAGTAGCATTGATTGTAGAGGGCAATAAAGCTTTCAGGTCAGAATTTCAATGGGTTTGTAGCTTGCAGGCCACAATTTTCTTTTTAAAAATAGGCAATTAATTTGTAAGCTGGTTAAAGAGGTTGCGAGATCTGAATATCAACACATTCCCTATGTTTTGGAATATACTTTATTCTTTCGAGGAAAATATTGCTACTCCATGATATATGTGTTGCAGTTAAAATGAATTCCTGTCTCTTTTATAGGCTTTTTCCTCCATAGACCTCAAAAAGTTCTTTAAAAGAAAGATCGCATCATTATCCCAGTTTTTGAGGTGGAGAGAATGAGTCACAGAAAGGGTAAGTGACTTGTTCCAGGTCAAATGGCAAGCCAGTGGCAGAACCGGGAATAAAATAAACTTCATGTCTTGGGCCTTCAACTCTCATTACCTTATCATAATCGTTTCACTATTACCTTGTGCACCCCCATCTATTTATTGTATGCACCTGTTCTCTTTTCTTTAATCTATAGATTAGAAGTTCTCTGGAGCAGGGACTCTCTCTCTGGAAGACATGTAGAATGTTTAGTGTCATGGGTCCCTCATTGAGGCCTTTAGCCATTCCTGAAGTACAAGCAAATAAATAGTACTAAATAATTGTCCAGAATGGCAAGAGGATCATTGTGATGCTTTTAAAGTTCCATCTTTAGGATGAGATGTTAACCTGTGATCTCCATTATATTCTTTAAGCAGTGGTTCCCAACCTTTTTGGAGTGAGAGCCACAGATATCACTTTTACACTGCAGCCAGATGGAAGGAGTTCAGCATGGAGGCTGCCTCCTCCTTGAACTCCCGTCTTCCTGGGTGCAGCAGGGAAACCATACATGTCCTGTAACCCTGTGCTCTCCACCTGGGTCCCTAAGCATTGTGGATCCCTTCTGCAGCCAGGGGGACAGAAGATCAATGTTCCCCTCCCTCTTACTCCAGCAGGGACCTCAGCGCCTATGGACTGAGGTGGAGTACTTTGCCAGGCTTCTTGCTCCACTCGGGGGACGGGGAGCACTATCTCCCATCCCCGTGACTGCAGCAGGGAGCCTGCACCTGTCTTGTTGGCCCATGGCCACATGCTCTGCCTGGGTCCTTAGGGAGCAACTCCTTTTTACAGTTAGCAGAAAAAGAGCCTTGGACACTTTGAAAGCCTTTGTGGGCCATTTTTGGCCCCTGGGCCAGAGGTTGGGAATTGCTGCTTTAAAGATTTGGCATCACTTTTTGCAAGAGCAGGGTGATACTGTCCCTAATGTGCGCTCTTAATTTCAACTGCAGTATTTACACTCTACCCACTTACAGTTTTTGAGGAAAGAAGTATTCTTCCCTTTCTGTCCTAGGCCAGATATGCACCCAGCATAATCATTGGCTATATCTACACTGGCAGTTTAAGTTGACTTAAGGAAGCTTAAGTCGACTTAAATTAAGCCATGTCCACACTAGGCTTTCATTAGGTTGACAAGAAATTCCTTAAGTCGACTTAATAAGAACCGTGGGGTAGGTTGACTTAAGCCTGCTTAGGTCAGCCTGACCCTTCTTTAGGTCGACCTAAGCCTAGTGTGGACATTTAAGTCCACTTTGTTAAGTCAACCTAAAGGCAGTTAGGTTGACTTAACAAAGTGGATTTAGTCTACTTCCATGGACAGCACTTCGTTAAGTCGACTTAATAAGGTTGATTTTAAGTTGACTTAAAGTCGACCTTATTAAGTCTTCTTAACAAAGTCGACCTAAATTTTGTAGAGTAGGCAGAGCCATTGTGACTCAAATGAGCTCAAACTTCTGGGTGCTTTCACCATCTTTCAATCTGGCTACAATCAGGTTTAAAATGGGAGTAAAACATGCTGATGCTGCCCCACACTCCAGTTATCAGTGGCCTGAAGATCGCTCTTCAACAGACCATTATTCCTTTCAGGAAACTACAGTTAGGTGCATTGTAACATTTTGATTCTTAGTGTGTTCACATTCTTTTCTTTGTTTCCATTACATAATTCTTTCTTTTTGCCCTCTCCTATTTCTTCACTTCCTTCTCTTTGTTTTCTTCCATCTCTCTTACATTTTCTCCTGCTTTTTCTTCTTTTCCATCTATTGTTTTGTCTCTTTTCTTTCCCACATTAGTCTTTCTGCCCTCTTATCCTCTTTGATTTTCTTCCAGTCTCTTTCTCTTTTCCCTTCTCCCAAGACCTCTCTGGTTATCTTGCACATTGTCCTGCCTCCTGTTTCTCTCCCTGTGCTTCTGTGCTCTCGTTTTTCTCCATGTTTAACTTCATTGTATTACAGTCATTAAGAGCTGCAGAACACTTAACAGTTTTGAAAAAAAAAACAGGCCATTTATTTAGATGCTTAGCACAGACTTCGGAGTCTCACCATAAGCATCAATTTTTTGGACCTCTAACTTTGCTATCTCAGCCAAAGACATTTTGATCAAAGATATGACAGCAATTTAGCAGGGAAGAGGATGTCTGTGACACTGCCTCCTTTTCAGTCACCTTAGCTGAGTTTTAGACAGCATCTGGACATTTCTTCCATCGGCAGAGTATGTGCTTTGAGTCTGGGTATAGTGACAGTGTAAATTGAGCGGGGGAAGAGGCCCAATATTAATTATAGAATGGCTATCTCTGGGGTCCCCTGGGCTAATTGAGATATATGGTCCTTTGTTAACCAGGTCAGCTGTGGGTCAAGAGGACAGGTGGTCGAGCAGTTTTATAATGGCCTGTTTAATATTTGGCTCCAAAAATCCCCTGAAGTTGTCAGCAGGAAGGAGATGATCATTATCAAAAGTTTGTTTAGAGAGGCCCACTCTAGATTGATGGGGAAAAACAGCTACTTACAATCTAATTTGGGGACGTGAAACAATTTAAAGAAGATCGGCAAGTAACTGGATGCCTTAGAGTGGCTGTCCCCACCACCAGTTTAATCCCTATCATCTGATATCACATGCAAATCCTCAGTCTAAACACTGTCATCCTATCCCATCAATTAGGATAGTTTAGTGTCACATAACTGTACGTTTTTTGAATAGGCTTAAAAGTGAAATTGCCAGTCTAGAAACATCACATCTCAGCAGTTGGGTTAGAGGATGTTATTTGAGTCACATGCAAATCCAGCCATTTCCACGGTAATCGATAAATCACGTTATCCTTCAATGGTCACGTATGGTTTATTGAAATCCACGCTGTGCACCATAACTTTGGTCATTCCAGACTCTTGACGTAGCAAAAGCCGTCAAAATGTAAAACATGTCTGCTGGTTAGCGATTCATTTGATCAGCAAACGGGTCAAACAAATCTTTATTAAGACAAACCCCTAGTAAATAATGATCAGTTACCCATAAGTGGGAAACTCATCAGGACATCCTCATCATGCAGTGGCCTTCACCACTGGACAATTCACAACTTCAACCTCCCTTTGTCACACAGACTTATTTATAACTTTTTTGTTGTCTTGTCTTATACAGCTATATTAGCCCCTCATTTCCATGTTAATTTTCCTCCTCTGTCAGTACAAGTTTAGTATTAGTTCAGCCCAGCTCCTTCTAGCTTTGTAGCTATTTTATCTTAGATTTTCCTCCCAAGCATGATTACTCGTCAATTTCTTACACATGCACAGTTCAGCTTAAGCTGTTAAACATTATCGGAACTGACTCTTGAAAATCACAGGAAACTTTTATCAGACCTAAATATGGTTTTAATCCCACCAGTACCTGCTTGTGCAATGTTCAGCCATTTTAAATTTGTGTGCGTGAATTAACAGAATGAAGATCTTTGCGTAGCAGGATTTTTTTAACCAAGTACAAGACAAATCAGAAACTGTGTGATCTAATAGGTAGGGTAATAAATCAGGATCCAGACATCTGGGCTGTATTCCTAGCTCTGCCGCAAGACCTCAGGCAAGTCACTTTGGGTGCGTCTACACTTGTAAATTAAGTCGATTTAAACTTGCTTAAGTCGACTTAATTTACCCCGCTTCTACACTACAGTTTCCTTAAGTTGATTTAAGCAAGCTGCTTAAGTCGACTTAAGGAAAATAAAGTCGACTTAATGAAAATTAAGTCAACTTTATTAAACTTCATTTTAATTTGACTTAAGGCTTAAGTCGACTTTTTCAAGTCAACTTAAGCCAGTGTAGACCTGGAGTAGCCCTAAGTCGACTTAGGGCTACTCCAGGACTCCTTCCCTGCTGGGGGGAGGGAGGGGCACAGGGGGAGCCGGCCATGCCCCCCACAGGGCAGGGCAGAGCCCTGCCCACCCTGCCCCTATGCCCTGCCAGGGTGCCTGTCCCCCTTTGCTCCATTGCACCAAGGTACAATGGGGCAAAGCCTGAGCCCCCTGGCACTGGGCAAGAGGTGCCCTCCCCCGTGGACCTGCCCTAGGTCCCCCTAGCCCCTAGAAGTTGACCTAGGCATCCAGTGTGGATGCTCTAGGTTGATTTTGTAAGTTCCCCCCTAAGTCGACTTTAAATTTAGATGTAGACATACTAAGTCGATTTAACTAAGTCGAGTTAAAGTCGACTTAGTTAAGTTGATTTAGCTAAAGTTGACCTAAATTTACAAGTGTAGACATAGCCTTTGACTCTTTTTCCCTCCTGTGCCTGATCAGTCACGTTTATTCAGATTGAAAGCTTTTCGGGGCAGGTAGGGTCTTCTGCTATGTGTTTGTACAATGTTTAGCACCCCGGGGCCCTAATCTAGGCACTGTTGCAATAGAAATGCAGTTTAACCTCAGTGTACCGTTGGCAAGTTATAATCATCCTAACTAACTTATCCTCAGGGTTCTTCAATTTTCAGTATAATAAAAGTAACCTTACCAGGGATGTAGCCAGATGTGATTTTCTGGCAGGGCCTCTGATTGACTCTGGGGCCTGGCCACTTCCTGTATCTGGTCACGTGACCAGAAGCGGCACTTTTGGGAAGCTTCAGAAGCTCCAATTTTCTTGGCAACTGGAGTGTCAGGCAACTTAGTTGCTTCCCAAACTTCCTGCTTCTGGCCATGTGGCTGGAAGCAGGAAGTTCAAGTAGTGAGCCGCCAAAAGCTGCCTGACATTCCAAGCTTTAGTGGAGCATTGGCAGCAGAAGCAACCGATTGGGTGGGCCTGCTTTGAAAATGGATGGGCCAAGGCTCATCCAGGCCCACATGTAGCTATACTTCTGAACGTCACCAAGAGAGGGACCTCTGCAACAAGATCCACTTTTCCTAAGCTATGCTCAAATTAGAGACAAAATATATGCTCTTTCTCTGCCATCATGCAAATCCAACCATGATTTTTTTTTTTTTGCAGGGTATGCAAATATAGGCTAGAAGCCCATTGGAATTTTTTTTTTTTTAATAAACTGAATTTAATGCAAGGTATTAGAACTAAATTATGTTGAGAGTGTGCATGTAATAAATTACTATAATTCAGATCAGCAACCTAAACACAAAAAGTTATTGTTTTTGTTCTTTCTAAACATTAGTCCATAACCATTCCCAGTTCTGGTCAAAATCATGATTTCTTTGGAGTTATACCAGGGATGAATTTGGTTCATTTCTCATGCTGCAACTTGCTTTAGTGAAGATAAATGGGCTACTCCCTTTGCAAAGAAATTCAGGCATGGTGACACATAACAAAAGTATTGGATTCACAAAGCCTGGGTAGACATGTAGGCTTTCTATTCATTGAATGGGTAAAGGTAGTTGCCTTAGAAAGGGATTCACAAAAAGCCAGATTTTTAGTTGGTCATCAGAGCTAAGGTAGCCAATAAGAGATGTTAAACCTGCACCCTCTCTTGGTGCTAGGCACCTAAGTCTGGGCTGCAAGGATGTGCCACCTTCTGCTTCAGATTCTCTGACTATTAGCCCAGTACTTAGGACAATCACCTAAATTATAGAAAATACCTAGGTCAAGTCTCCCCAACCTGAGGGGGAAGAAAAGATTTGCATTAGCATCTCCTAACTCCTGTATAAAATGCCATACCCACTGGGCTACAGTACATTCTGGTGTGAGGATCCTTCAGCATCTCCTCTTGGAGCTGTTCCACTATAGATAAATAATGAAACTGCCATTGGACCAGAGACTATGTGCAAGCATGAGAATGACTCTTTTGCATAGTAGTTAGACCACTCGTGTCTGAGACCCAGGATCAAATCCTCCGGTTCCTATGAATTTTAAATTATTTATCCACAGCGCAACAACTTGAAGGAGAAGGGATGAGGCATTCCCACATCATATTATGTTCTCACTCCATGCTTAAGGCGCTACACCTGAGCAGTGGCAGATTCCTGATCAAATCACCCTGCCCCCGAGAGGGAGAACATCGAAACTGGGGGTCTTCTAGCTGAGTACCCCAACCATAAGACTAAAAGTTATGCCAGAGATCCTTCCCCCTGACCATTTTGTGCAAACTTGCATCTAGGAGCCCAAAGTCACAGACAAGGCACACATACTGGATTGGGCCCCATAGGTGGAGTAAGCAGAAGACCATCTACCTTCTCCTAGTTTTTGCTTTGCTCGGGCGGGTTGGGGTGTCCAGCTTCCTGTATGGGGTTTCTGTGCCTGTGCCCAGAGGCAGAAACACAAGCAGCTGTGGAACTTTACTACACAAATGTGAGGGCCAAGGAAATGTAAATGCCTACAGCATTCAAGGGCATCTTAGCAGGAGTTTGTGAATCCCATTGGGGCCTGGTTGTAACAGTAGGGTGCCTAAGCACTTTTCTGAAACTAGATCACAACTGGTATTTTTTTTAAGTGATTGTCACCCTGTTATCAACAATAAGGCAACTCTGGGAATAGGCATGAGATCCTCCTGCTCTGAAATTTCAAGCAGCTGTCAATTGAGCTAATGAGGAGTTTGGGAGTTAATACTTAGCAGTATAGACCCTACAGAATGTTCTTCAAAAATAATTTTGATTCTACATGGTGGATGGCACAGTGATACCCATTCTCACCAGTCAATTTTTTTTCTGGTATTCCATAATTAACTTAATAAGATGAGCCCAGCTGGCCCGGCCCTAGATCTAGCTGGAGAAACTTTGACAGAACCCTATTTCCTCAGAATTCGCAGTTCTGTCAAAGTGATTCAAGATATCAGATTGTTCTTGCCAGAGCGTCTTTTACAAAGAAAACAACAACAAATCCGACAATGTCCAAATCCATTTGGACCTGGTCAGAACAAAATGTTTGAATTGTCATTTCAATGTAACTTTTCATTTTGATTTTTTTTAAATGTTGTATTATAGCCTATAGCAGGTATAGAATAATAAGGTATAATAAATTAAGGTCCGACCTGAAATGAAATATTTGGATTGACCTGAAACTTTTTTGGGGGGTCTTTGTAGAGAAATTTGAAATGTTGGGTTTGGAACAAAGCCAAATTTTAAAATCTAGAAATTCTTAGGAAAATGGTAGTTATATCCTCTGCACAGCTCGACCTTTTACGTCGAGTAATAAACTGTTTGCAAACAGGCAAGGTTCACTATGCAGCCGAGGAGCATGCAGAGATAATTGTTGCCAGAATTGCAGGAGCACTATTCAGTTCATTATTAAGCAAAGGGATTCTGATTCAGAGCAGACTGAATTTGAAGGGGGATACAACCATCTTGCAAGTCTTTTCTTTCACCTCCCACCATTCTAGCAATAAATCTGTATATTCTATGGAACACAGGTCTTTTGCCCCATCTAGCCCCTGTCTTTACTGCTTTATTTATGTCTTTTATATTTGATTATTTATTTTATATTGTTATAGGAGCATCAGTTCTTCTCTCTTGCAAACCCTCCATGTAGATGTGCTTCATGGTGCAAGAGGGGTCAAACACCAGTAAGACACTACAACAGGTTCACACAGAGTCTTTGTAACAGTTTTGCCTCGGTGTAAGTACATCAACACACATATTTGTCTAGTCTTGACAGGCCCTTGATTTATTTAAGGGCTCCAGAAACACTTTGATGGGCACTCAAATAAATGTTCCTCATATACTGAATTTTTGTTTCCTTCCATAAGGCTTTGGTGTCACTCCCAATTTAGCAGGAGGCTGTAGAAAATCCCCTACTTTGTGGTGATAGAACAAAAGAAACCAAACACTTGGTATTCAGTCGGAGAGGCCTCCTGCTATGCCTCAGTAAAGGAAAGCACCAAAGCATTAATTAATGAAGTTGTCATTGTAAAGGATGATTATCTACCAACATTCTGGCAGGGGCAGAAGATCCTGTTTAAAGGAAAGGCAGAGGATGGGTAGCCATTCATTTTCTCTGTGCTTTTAGTGTCATACTTGGGTGCATCATTTTCAGTTTTATCTGGTGAAAAATTAAGAATTACTGCTGTGTATTGCAGTGGGGGGAAGAGGGAGGGAAATGCTTGGTGGTTGAGAGCAACTTGGCTTCAACTGCCACCACCCTGAATTTATTATCTAATCTTTTAAAACCTTCCTGGGAAAGGAAGTCCTCTGTAATTTAATGAGGACAAACCAAGTGGACTCCTACAAAAGTTACATAGAGTCGTGTGCAATTTATAAGCTTAGTGGGCAAGATTTCCAGATATGACTACTGATTTCAGATGCTTCAGTTTGTGAGTGGCCACCTAGGAGGACTTGGAAAGGACCCAATTTTCAGAATGTTGCTCAGCACTTTCTCAAAATCAGTTTCCTTAAAGGTAGTTTAAGTTGAGGAGACATAAATCCTCAGAATTTCTAGCCATTTGGGAAAATGTGGGCCATATGATCTAATAGAAACATATTATGATTTCTATATTATTTTCTTTTTAAAATCATTGTGTAGAATTCTGTAGCAGAGATATCATTCTTTCAAGTTCTATAGGATGTCGGAAGAAAAGATCTAATTTGTTATGCTGGTATTAAATTCTACAGGTCTTTTCTTACTGTATATTCATATATAAGTATGATATAAAATAAAAAAAGTTCAATTAACATGAAATGTACTCAAGCACCCTTACTAAACTTAATATAATGAAAACAAATGGACATTTTGATTAAATAGCTATCGTTAGTATGACATGTTATGATCTGAACTCAGGCTTTAATTATCTAATTAAGTGCAAGGGAAAATCATTAAGGTCTGTAAACTCAAATAATTCATTTTACAGGGAGAAGGGGGGGAGGAGTGGAAGAAAGGATGTGGTTGGCTTACAGCACAAAGGAGTAAATCTTAGTGTGTGATGTCAGGCCTCACTGTGTAATACAGTAGGTGGGGGATGCCTCACACTGGCTTCAAGCAGAATTTCTGAGGGAGAGACCATCATTTAGAGGGCAGAGACCCAGACTGGAAGTCAGGCAACATGGCCCTTATGAGCAACTCTTCTCCTGTGTTTACCTATCTGTCTCCCTACCCTTCTGAAAACATGTGAAGATCTCTCAGTCCTGTACAGAGAAGGGATACCAGCTGTGGGAAAAAGATTTGTGAAGACATTTTCCCATGGTGGATGGAGGGAAGCTCAGGGAAATGCACATTGTCCACTGAGATGCCTCAGGGAATAAATATAACCAAGAATACCCCAGGCTTTGGAGAAAGGAGGAAGAAATCCTTCAGCCGGAATGATTTGTCCAGAGGAAAGTTTCTCCTAAACTCCAATAGTTGCTTGAATGTTTAAATCAGATTAAAAACCCTAGGGGTTTTTTTAGGGGCAGGTCATTATTAGTACAATTCTGCATATCCTTGTTACTCACTTAAATCCATTCTTCAATCCTGCATTCTTTTATCCTCAATGGGTCGCACAGTCTAAAACAGCATTTCCTTTCATTGGTTTTGAATTTCCCACCTTTCAGTGGGGTCCATAATATGGCTCAGGAATGTCAGACCCCAGAGATCTACTGAGGGAATTTGGGATTTGTCACAGATACAGTAAAGAAAACAAAAGTGAAAATGGTGACAGCATGATCAAGAAAGAAATGAGGGTTTAATATGGTGACTGTTTATAGCTGTAACAGATATGAAACATATTCTCCTTTGAGAAGAATGAATGTGACAATATGCTTGTGACTGTTCAGTGTCTCACATGTTATTCCTTGGAAGCTTGTCTGAGAGAGACAGCAAGATCATCAGGGCTGCGGACAGTTTCCAGTCTGGTTTCCAGATGCCATTGGTTGTGGAGTTTTCCATGAATTCATGCCAAATCATGGGTGAATGTCTTGGGTTATTGACCATGGTTGGATCTGGAGTTGATACAGTTGTTTTCCTATGGCACCAGGGAAAGTTCTTGGCTTTAGAGAAAAGCAGGTAGAAAAAAGGAACTTGATTCAGAAGAAGGCAGAGAGAATGAATCAGAAGATGTGGCTAGAGAATATATGAACATTCTGGTAACTGAGAAATCTCTGACCTTAAAAATAACAGGTTGAATTGTAGCTGGTGCTCTGCTGAGCTGACAGGGAGGATGTTCTTCAGTGATGCATGACCATTCCTCACTCTGCATCTAAGCTTTGTGGCTCAACCCCTTGTCTCTTTGGAAGAGTTAGAGTCCAGAGCTGAAGTATTTGGAATAAACCCATTGGTGCTCTTCTCTTTCATTTGCACTGCAGGGCTCAGAATTCATGTTCTTCCTTTTTTCACATTAGATCCTGGATCCTCAAAGATATTTAGGAACCTTATTCCCATTGATTTTCAATGTGAGTTAGGAAACATCATTGAGGATCCGGGCCTAAGTTCTTTTAAGGCACCCTTTTTGCTTCCCATTTCCATTCACACACATCTATTTGCAAAAATCATTAATCCTTAACATGTTGCCTCCCTTCCAAAAAGGTACAAGTCCTGCAACCATGTTAAGTATTATTTATATCTCCAAATGTCAGTCCAATACTGCCCCTGTCTCATGGTCAGAAACAAATACATGTGACTGCCAGGAGACAGTACCTAAGAAAGGAACTGAGTTTTAAGCAAAGGAATCTTTAAGGAGAATGATGTCTTTCAAGCTAAGCTGAGAGATTCAACCACCTGCAACATCAATGGCCCCGAGAAGAGTCAGCAGTGGGGATCAAACTATGGATGGACCTTTAGGCTATGTCTATACTAGAAAAAGTTAAGTTGACTTAATAAGGTTGACTTTATGTCGACTTAAAGCTGACCTTATTAAGTCAACTTAACAAAGTGGACTAAGTTGACTTAAAGGTAAGTTGACTTAGTCCACTTTGTTAAGTCGACCTAACCACTCTTAAGTCGACTTAATAAAGTCGATTTAAGGGTTACTCCCTGTCCACACAGTCCGGAGTCGACTTAAGGCTTAAGTCGACCTAATCGGCAGTACTTATTAGGTCGACTTAAGCTTTCATTAAGTCAACTTAAGGAATTTCTTAAGTCAACTTAATGAAAGTCTGATGTAGACAGGGAGTAATTTAGGTTAACTTAAGGGTCCTTAAGTTGACCTAAATTGCTAATGTAGACATACTCTTAATGGCTGAGCTGAAGGATCAGTCTCTTAACCACCACAGTAACAGGTTCATCAACTGTGGTGCACGGCTCAGAACACCACACTGTCTGGACATGACTTACACACCTAGCCTGTTTAAAGTTGTTCACCTTATTCATTGAAGCAGTTCTTTATATCCTGTTTTTATTTCTTGTCATGTTCACATGGGCAAATCTTATTGGACCCTGGTCCACACCTCATGGACATTATTGGAGAGCCCCCCACTGAGTGCAATAGGCTTGGTTTCAGGCCCATTAAGTTTATCATCAATAAGAGATTGGGGACTGAATGCAATTTTATGTTGCTGTTGTCACCAGAGACTCACAGCCCTGAGGGGTAATGAATGATGCTGCCTCTATCATTGGGCAGTATTTTAAAAAAAAAGATAAAAACAAACAGAAGACACCTCATGGTATTGGATATAAGCAATGTGTAAAATAAAGCTCTCAAAGCCAGGGGGATAAATGGGTCATGGAACAGCTGAATACCAGATGATGAGCTCCCTACTCATTTAAGGAGGTACCCTCAGTAAATGACATGTTGGGAAGTCAGATTAGATTAATTTCCCCAGCTGGCTTTGGCAACTGAATTCCAGGTCTCCTAAAAAAGAAAGTCTTGGGAGATTCAATTGTTGTCTCCCTAAAAGATTCTATTTCCCCCCAAATGGATCCTTCGCACTCCTGTCTCTTGGAAACAAAATATAAGGAAGATGCACTTGTTAACACAGTTCATTTTGGCCATCTGATCATCTTCCCATTCAGTTTAATTCTTGAATTACGAATAAGAATCTATTACATTTTGACAGTCTCATTTGTTTTGTACAGAGTAAGAAACAATTAAAAAAAAAAAAAAGACTTTCCAAACTTTCAGTAGAGCCTACTTACATTCAAAGCAGAAATCATCATGCTGTTATTAAGAAACTTAGAAAACACATCGTCTCCTTCTGGAAAACAGTATGTCTTGAATGTTGAATTGCTCTATATTTTAATGTGCAAATTTGTTCTTTGGCTTTTTATTGAAAGGATCAAACCATTTGGCATTTTGTCTGAGACATAAATGCATTAGGAAAATGCAGTATAATTTATTAAAATGTATAAAGGGAACAAAGAATGGGATTAATTTTCTCCCTCTCTTTTAATTCCAGGGGCACCACTAGGGCATTTAATATGGGTTAAACCAGATTCAAAGAGCTTTTCATTAGACATTTAACATAAATGACTAAGAGCTTAATCAGCACATACCATTTAAATGCATTGAAAGGAGGAATTGGACTGTACATTGTATTATAATTTATAGAGTTTTTGTTTTTGATTACATAAGGGAAATGCATTTTTTATGCCTTAAAAGCATTCTTTTGTGATGTCAAAGGATGCGCTATATTATTGTTCAGAAAATGGTGTTTCAATTTGATGGTGAAGCCTAAAGTCACTGAAGTGGAAAAGATAACTCGGAAATTCCTCAAAGTCTTGCAGTTTGTGAGGTTTTTTTTTTTTTCTTCAAAAAGTCTTTCTTCTAGGCCTGATAATGAATGTTGCCTCTGCTTTCTGTCCCATGCTGCCTTCAAATTCTTTCTAACGGCTTTTATTTTTAAAGAAAAAAACCTTAACTCGTGAGTTCTTCTGGAATGCAGTTTAAACAGGATTAGAAGGAGCATTCCTATGCCTGGCTTGCAGCACGGAAACAAAACAATGTTGAAAATGTTCCTTTTTTATCATTTAGTGATAGTATAAAAGTAATTCAGTCCCCATTTAAACAGTACCTGGGGTAACTCTGTGCATCATCTGTTCCATCAGAGATGATTATAGGAAATTAAACTGCTGTACAGGCAAAATCGGATCCATTTTAAGGAACTTTATCAAAATGTTAAGGAGGGATAATATTCTAAAGAGCTTACTTTTTAGTTTCTGTTTGCCTTCAGCAAAACTGTGTATTACCATCACTCCTCAAATTGCAGCTAGTTTCCCTTCTAACAAAAGACATTGTTCCTCCCCCCTTTCTCATAGCTTTGCAGGAGACAAAGTATATCTTCTTATCCAGAAACCATTGAGAGCTCTTATCAGCAGAAATGTAAGAAAAGGAAAGTATCTTAACAAAGGGGATTTTTTTGTTTCTTGCTGCTGAATTATTTTTATTTTTTCTATTTTTAGTAGGTCATCAAAAAAAAAAGTCTGATTTGCTGAGATACTATCCCTTATTGTTAGGAGGATAGTATGAAATCAAGATAAAGAGGCCATGGGGTGAGAGAGAGAGAGAAAGAGAGAGATGACAGGAGCTATTACCTATTGGACATAAACTCTGTTTCATTAGGGATTGAGTGCATTCTATTCTATTCTATTCTATTCTATTCTATTCTATTCTATTCTATTCTCCACTGCTTCCTATACTGCCCTCTGTAGAATCTGAGAACCTCCTTGTGTTACACTAAATGATCTGACTAACATCTGTCATATGTAAGTTCATTCTCTCTCATCCTCTCCCCAGGGGATGAGTGGTGTGTGAGGTAGAGTGCTCTGTTTTGGGTAAGGATTTTTGTTTGGCTAGGTGCTTTTAAAATAGAGCTATTTATCTATGTGTTTGAGGCCTAGTCTACGCTGCGGGGCTAAGCTGACCGGAATACTCAATCTGCGTGCCGTAGAATGCATCTCTTCCATTGACTTTGATTTACCGCACCCTCTTCACTCAGCTGCATCAACCAGCAATTCTCTCCTGTCAATGCAATGTTGCTCCACTTGGAGAGGTGGAGTTACTACATCGACATGAGAGCACTTCCAGGATCAATTGAGAGGGCCTGCACTAGCCGCTCAATCGATTCTGTTGCGGCGATCATGGGGATCAACGCAGCATTTGCAGTATAGGCAAGCCCTGAGAAGGCAGGTTGAACAACTTCTGTTTGCATTTCAAGTAGAAGCTTGCACAGGCTTCTGAAGGTCCTTAGTTCTTATGGGAGTTTGCTCCACAGTCTCAGACTGGGCCCAAGCAAGCTCTGTCTCCTTCACAGACTTGTTTTGCCCATGAGGGAAAGCTCTGTTTTGCCAGAGGAGCAGAGTTGGTAACTGCAGTCTTCATCCTGGAGCATTAGGTGATCTTTTTTCTAGGCCCAGATCATTGAACACCTTGAAGATAAGGGCCAAGACTTTGACTGTGACTGGATATTCTAGGAGAAGTCATTTTAGAGATCAGAAGACCCTTTGAACTAGACAGATTTTTATTTCATAAGAAGAGAGTGTGCCTAATACCTTACAGATCTAGGAAGAAAAGGCGGTTTTTAAAGGATTTTGAATATAAGGACTCAGTCCAGATCCTACGACAGTCAATGCATTGATTCTTCAGTATTTTGCACCTTGCCGTAGCCACTTATAGGCTGATCCAGCAAGGTAGTTACACACATGACTCATTTAAGCATTCAGGTTCTCCGTATTGAAGTGAATGGGTGTGCTCATGCATAAAGTCAGATATTGAGCCCTTGGATCTGAGACAAAGCCAGAAGTCTACTTAATTCTACTTGAGTCTTATCATGGACTTAAATGGGTGTTGGATCAGGTCCCTAAATCCATGCAAAGTAAATGCTAAAGGCATGTAAGTAATTTCATTGAATAATATTTTACACTCACTTTGCCCTTATTTACACAGGTGTGAATGACTTCACGGTGCCCTAGACAGTATACAATCCAGTCCAATGAAAGTTTTGTCCTTGACTTCAACAGCGGCATCATCAGATCCTATGCAAGGCCAATGCTGCAGTGGTGTTTAAAGAGGGACTTCCAGACAGGGAGAAAGAGGACAGTTACTCAAAAAGAATTTGTATCTGGCCAGTGCCTTATGGACAAGATCCTGCAGTCAAATTGCACAAGGAACTTCCATAGCAGTCAATGGCAGATCTACCAATGAGACAGTCTTGAGCATCAGATCACTTGTTCTATTTACTGTCATCTGAAGAGCCATTTGCCCTGGTCTCGTGAAACCTTCAAAGTGGCCTTTAACATACATGTGAATAAGACTGCAGAGTCAAGGCCTTAGATGGTAAACTCTTAGGGAAAGAACCTTGTCTTCCTCTCTGTTTTGTGTAACATGGTGCATGTTATTGGTAGACTACTTAACATTAACCTTAATAAATATTACTCAATATAAGGTTTGGTTCTGTTCACAACCCAATTATTACTTCCCTGGTGGAGTAACTACACTAAAACTAAGAAGAGGAGGGGGAAATGGGATTTAAAGAAGAAAACATAGCTTTACATGTTAAAAGACTAATTTTTAACATCTAGAAACAATGTGGCCATATCCCACAAATCATGCAAGTCAATGAGGCTAAGTGCACGAGGAAGGACTACTCAAAGGTATTTTATAATGAAGCTTTGAGTTAGAAACAAATATTTTAAAAGGCATGAAAAGCAATGGGTTTTAAATGTTTAACTTGGTATACTGAGTTTCCCCAGTATGAAAGCTCTTCCTTCAGGGCCTGAGCCAAAGGCCATTGAAGTCATTGGAAATCTTTCCATTGGCTGAATGGGCATTGAATCAGGCTTTAAAATGAATGTGGACATTATTTATGCATACAAGCAAAGATTTGCCTAAAAGCTTCACAGCTAAGCCTTGATTGATTCTCTAAAATATCATAGATTTAAAATTATTCCACTGAAATCAAATCCCATGGATTTCAGCCTGAAGGAAAAGATTTCAGTCGAATTATCATAGTACATAGTAAATGATTCTTATATGTTCTCCTGTAAGGAAAGGCTATATGCAAGCAGGTTTTATGTATACAGATGCACAGAGACAGGTGTTGACAATTATGAGCTCTGGAATCAATCCATGTTTTTTGTGACTCTCCTGGAAAAAAAAAAAGTTCTTGATTCAATTTATTTTTAATTTTGGTTCTGTAAACACAGTGCAGTATTCAGAGATACCATAACCCTTCTGTCCAGCTGAAATGGCAAACTTCTACTTTGGCTTATTCATGAAAGGTATATGTAAAACCACCATTTTTCAAGCCAGGTACCTAAAGTTACATGTCTAAATATGGATTTTAGGAGCTTAAGAAAAAAAAAAAAAGCCAAATTTGTAAAGGTGCTGAGCATCTGAAGCTGTTGCTAATGTCAGTTATATATGTGGATACCCAACATTTCAGATGAGAGCATTTTTATTACATGCTTGATTATGGATTTAGTGCCCTAATTTAGGCGAATATTTTTTTTTAACTTTTGAGACTCAGACATAAAGTGGCACTTTGTGTTCTCCAAAGCTGATGTGCACTAGCAGAAGTGTCAATAATAATTAATAAATAACAAGAACAACAACAATAGTAAATAATTTTAGTAAATAATAGTAATAATTTTGTTATTCGAATTGTGACTAATCAAGAAAATATAATGATGTGCCTACAAATCTGTAGAACAAAACCTGCCCAATTCACACAACTCTCTGTAGCTGATTTCTGTGCTCTTCTGTATCTTTGTTTAGTAGTTACCTTTCATATGATTTACAGCCTGTACAGATAACAAGTCTGTTTTTTTCTTAGTCTGCAGTTGATTTTCATGGTTGTCTTTATAAATTGGCATTTCATTTCATTTGTTTCCCACATATCTCTCTGTAAATGCCTGCTTTGTGCTTTTTTCCCTTAAGCACTACACTAGTGGTTTTTCTTTCATTAAGTTAATTTGTATGCATTAGATGGAAAAATGATTTCAAAAATAATTTTCCCTTTTCTGCATATCCCTCTTTTCCCATGCTGCTATTTTGGTAGTGATGACAATATGAAAATCCATATATATTGGTATTCCAATAGAGGTTTCCCTAGCCAAACACAAGCAAAAAATTATGTGACTCTGAATTTATTAACTTCAAAGATAAATCACAACCTGCAGGCAACAAGAATAAGCTGAGAAAAGAGAGAAAAAGATGTGGGGTGGGCAGTCTGGAACCAGCTGGAGTCAAAAGATGGAACATCATACACAGAAATCAGAAAACATTTATAAGGATAACTTTTTAGTATCACACAAGCAGAAAATGCAGAGTGATTGGAAAATAGGCAGGGCAAAGACCACATAGAAATGCGAAAGTTTTATTGACTTTGGAAATCATCTATGTTCATTGCTAGATTTTTCATAACTCTACCTTGGTTTGGGGGTGTTTTTTCTCTTTTTTTTTTAATTTAAAAAAAAAATGAACTTAGGGAAAGCCAATTTCATGTGCTGTTAATTTAATTCCCAACATAAAAACTTACTTCTTCAGATGGAAAATGAAATTACTCTTTCTACATCCTTTTTATCTGTCAATTAAATGATTTCCCCCTTTTCCTCCTGCCCAAAATAATTCCATACACATTAACAGTTATATTTTCTGTGCTCACAACAAATTGGAAATGGAAAAGGTGGCATTCACTGCAGTAAGTACAACAGAACCTGCTTGATTATCATGTAAAGATGCTGTAATGATAACCCTCAAGACTTTTTTTTTTTTTCTGAGGTGGTAGATAACTTTACTAATTTTTATTTTCCATTTGTCCTGGTATTGCACGTCAAATCAGCGTTCATCACAAGGCTTTTAACTGTGTTAATGATTAAACTCTTTATTTTATGGCTTCTTGTTACGAAATGGTTCTGGGAAGTAGTTTCCCCTTTCTGAATATTTATTTCTTGAGCAGAAAGAGACAATGTTCGCTTCTGGACGATGAATTTTAGGATGACTTTTTTCTCCACTTTATGTGGCCATATCTTGACAGTTATGGAGGAAATTGACCCTCTTTTGTCTACCTATGTTATTAATTATTTTTATTGCTTTAGAATAGAACTGGTGGGAAAATGAAGTATTTTTCCCATTGAAAATTTCAACTTTTTATTGAAAAAAAAAATCTCTTTTTTGTTGCCAGATGAAGACCAAAATGTTTTCAATCTAAAGAACAACAACATATAATAAGTTGTTTGGGTTTTCAGTTTTTGAACACACACACATATATATATTAAAAGGCAAACAAATATTTTCTATTAAAATATAGTTTACTCAAGTTCCCAGTTTTCCATCAAAAATAAGTTTAATTCCAAATGGGTAGCCGTGTTAGTCTAGGTCAGCCAAACAAACAAGGAGTCCTGTGGCACTTTTAAAGACTAACGCATTTATTTATTGCATGAGCTTTCATGGGAGAAAACCCCACTTTGTCAGACGCTTCAAAGTGTGTGAGGAAGTGGGATTTTCTCCCACGAAAGCTCATGCGATAAATAAATGCGTTAGTCTTTAAAAGTGCCACAGGACTCCTTGTTTGTTTTGCTAACTTTTGGGTATGAAAACCTGTTGTTTAGCTCTTGGTTCCTATATTTGGAGCAGTGGTGGAGAGGGTAATCTAGCTTTAAGCCTTCTTTGCTTTCCTCCATATTCTAGGGGCTACAAAGGCCCTGCCCAAACCACCCATCAGTGTTTGTTAAAGTAACCTTAGGGCTTCTATAAATCACACTCTAATTCCTATAGCACCAATGGTCCTTGGAAAGAAGAAATATCATTGTACTCTCTGTCCACATCCCTGGTATGCTGGAAGAAGGAATAGTGTTGCGCTATAATGCCAATTCTTCATTGGTTGTGTCAGTTGCATACTGAGAGGGTAGTTTCCTCCCACTTTTGAGGCCTCTATAAGCTACTGTTGATAAATGCAAGGTAATGCACATTGGAAAACATAGTCCCAACTAGATATACAAAACATTGTGCCTAAGTTAACTGTTGCATTCAAGAAAGAAATCTTAGAGTTCCCCTGAATACTTCTCTGAAAACTTCCATTCAATGTGTAGCAGCAGTCAAAAAAGCTAACAAAATTTTGAGAATGATTGGAAAAGGGATAGATAAGAAGACAGAAAATATTGTATCACCTCTTCATAAATCTATGGTTCACCCACATCTTGAATACTGTGTGCAGATTTTGTGGCTCCATTAAAAAAAAAAAGATATATTGGAATTGGAAAGAGCAACAACTAAAATAATTAGGGGTATAGAAAAGCTTTCATGTGAGAAGAGATTAATAAAACTAGGGCTTTTCATCTTAGGAAAGGGATGACTAAAGGGAGATATGATAGAGTTCTATACAATCATGAGTCGCGTGGAGAAAGTAAATAAGGAAGTGTTATTTACTCCTCATAACAAGAACCACATTAAATTAATAGGCAGGAGGATTAAAACAAACAAATGGAAGTATGTCTTCACACAGTCAACCTGTGGAACACCTTGCCGGAAAATTTTGTGAAAGCCAAGACTATAACAAGATTAAAAAAAAAAAATAGGTATGTTCCTGGAAGATAGATCCATCAATGGCTGTTTGCCTGGAGAAGCAGGGCTTGCTGTTTGCCAGAGACCAGAAATGGGCAATGGTATGGATCACTTGATTACCTATTCTATTAATTCCCTCTGAAGTGCCTGGCATTGGCCACTATCAGAAGACAAGATACTGGGCTAGATGGACCAGTGGTCTGATCCAGCATGGCCATTCTTGTGCTTAATGAAACGGAGGGCCTATTTACACTGGAGGACTCCATCATCTCTAACCATCAATGCAGTAGCATCAATTGAGCAGGTCTGGTGAAGACATATTCAATTGATTGCTGAATGCTTCTCCTGTCAACTCTGGTACTCCACCGGAATAAAAAAACATAAGCTGTAGTAACAGGGGAGCATCTCCTGTGAACATAACGTAGTGAAGTCAAGGCAGCTACTCGAGACAAGGATCTTTGGGTATGGCTACACTAGCAATTTAGGTCGACTTCCCTTAAGTCCTTAAATTACTCCATGTCCACACTGGACTTTCATTAACTTGATTTAAGAATTCCTTAAGTCAGCTTAATGAAAGCTTAAGTCGACTTAATAACAACCACCCAGTAGGTCAACTTAAGCCTTAAGTCGACTCCTTAAGTCAACTTAAGGATGGTGTGGACAGGGAGTAACCCTTAAGTCGACTTTATTAAATCGACTTAAGGCCAGTTAAGTTGACTTAACAAAGTGGACTTAGTCGACTTAACTTTTTCTAGTGTAGCCATACCCTTTGATGTCAGTTGCGTGACTTACACAATGTAACTTGCCTACCTTGCATCAAGAAATCCACACTTCTTGGATAAGCCCTCAGGATCAGGGCCATTCATAGACTCATAAGCTATGTCTAGACTTGAAAAGTTAAGTCGACTGAACTTTTCAAGTGTAGATGTAGCAGAAGTGGCTCCCCGCTGAGAAGGGACCCACGGGTCCCTTTCCCAGGAAGCCGGGGGTCCTGGTGAGAAGAGAGCCACGGCTCCTTTCTCCCTAGGACCCGCGCATCCCAGAGAGAAGGGAGCCATGGCTCCTTTCTCCCTGGTACCCACGTGGGTCCCAGCAAAAAGGGAGCTATGGCTCCTTTCTCCCTGGTACCCACGTGGGTCCCAGCAAAAAGGGAGCCATGGCTCCTTTCTTGCCGGGACCCGTGGCTTCCAGGGAGAAGGGAGCCACGGATCAGAACCGGGGCTCCCTTCTTGTTGGGACACCCACATGGGTCCTGGGGAGAAGGGAGCACAGGCTCCTTCTTGCCAGGAGCCCCACTCCCTTCTCCCCAAACCCCCATGGGTCTGGACAAGAAGGAAGCCGCCAGCGCTCCAACTGACAGGGGATCCCTGGTGTTTCCCCTGTCAGCTGGAGAGCTAGGGCCAGCAATTGCTGGCACTCCAGGTGACCGGCGCTCCAGCTGACAGGGGACCCTCCGGGGATCCCTGTCGGCTGAAGCGCCGGCAATTGCCAGCCCTGGCACTCCAGCTGACAGGGGAAACACCGGGGACTTAAGCTTCCTTAAGTCGACTTCAATTGCCAATGTAGACATAGCCATAGACTCTAGGTCAGAAGGGACCAATATGATCATGATCATCTAGTCTGACCTCCAGCACAATGCAGGCCACAAAACCTCACTCATCCTCTCCTGTAATGGACCTTTAATCTATGACTGACTTATTAAAGTCCTCAAATCATGATTTAAAGACTTTAAAATACAGAGAATCAACCAGCAAGTGAGCCATGCCCAATGCTACAGAGGAAGGCAAAAAACCCCAGCGCCCAAGCCAATCTGCCCTGGGGGAAAATTCCTTCCTGACCCTAAATATGGTGATCAACTAAACCCTGAGCATGTGGACAAGTCACAACAGCCAGTCAAAAAAAAATTCTCTGTAATAACTCAGAACCCACCCCATCTAATGCCCCATCTCAGGTCACTGGCATATCTATCACCAGTAGGAAAAAATGGACAATTGCCAAACTAATCCATTACATCCTATCATCCCCTCCATGAATTTATCAAGCTCAGTTTTGAAGGCAACTATGGTTTTTGCCCCCACAGCTCCTCTTGGTAGACTATTCCAGAACTTTACTCCTCTGATGGTTAGAAACCTGCGTGTAATTTGAAGCCTAAATTTCCTGATGGACAGTTTGTAACCATTTGTTCTTGTGTCCACATTGGCGCTGTATTCAAATAATTTCTCTCCCTCCCTGGTATTTATCCCTCTAATGTATTTATAGAGAGCAATCTTATCTCCCCTAAGTCTTCTTTTGGTTAGGCTAAACAAACCAAGATCTTTAAGTCGCCTCTCATAGGGCAGATTTTCCATTGTGTGGATCATCCTTGTAGCCCCTCTTTGAACCTTTTCCAGTTTGACTTCATCTTTCTTAAACATGGGGGACTAGAACTGCATGCAATATTCCAGATGAGGTCTCACTAGCATCTTGTATAATGGTACTAACCCCTCCCTACCTCTACTGAAAATACCCCTTTTGATGCAGCCCAGGACCGCATTAGCTTTTTTCACAGCCGCATCACATTGGCGATTCATTGTCATCCTGTGATCAACCAGTACGACCTGTAGTCTCCCCTTTAACCAGCTCCCTATCCACCTTTCTATTTTCATATTAATCCCCATCTTTTCTAAATTAACTAATAATTCCCTATGTGGAACCGTATCAAATGCCTTGCTGAAATCTAAGTAAATTAGGTCCACCATATTCCCTTTATTCAAAAAATCTATTGTCTTCTCAAAAAAGGAGATCAGGTTGTTCTGGCACGATCTACCTTTTGTTAAGCCATGTTGTATTTTATCCCAGTTACCATTCACCTCAGCATCCTTAAGTACTTTCTCTTTCAAAATTTTCTCCAAGACCTTGCATACTACCGAGGTCAAACTAACAGGCCTGTAGTTACCTGGATCACTTTTGCTCCCTTTCTTGAAAATAGGAACTACATTAGCAATTCTCCAGTCATAAGGTACAACCCCTGTGTTCACAGATACATTAAAAATAATTGCTAACAGGCTGGCAATTTCATGTGCCAGTTCCTTTAATATTCTTGGGTGGAGATTATCCGGACCCCCCGATTTAGTTCCATTAAGCAGCTCAAGCTTGGCTTCTACCTCAGATATGGTAATTTTGACCTCCACGTCCTCATTCCCATTAGCTACCCTACCTCTATCCCCAAGCTCACCATCACCCTCATTAAAAGACAGCGGCAAAGTAATTATTTAGATATTCAGCCATGCCTAGATTATCCTTGATCTCCACCCCATCCTCAGTGTTTAGTGGTCCCACTTCTTCCTTCTTTGTTTCCTTCCTATTTATATGGCTAAAGAACCTTTTACTATTGGTTTTAAGTCACTTTGCGAGGTCTAAATCTGCTTGGCTTTTGTCCTTCCTCACTTGATCTCTATATGTTCTGACCTCCAAGAGGTAGCCCTCCTTTCCTATCCCTCCCATCTTCCATTCCTTGTAGGTCTTGTGCTTCCTTTTAATTGCCTGTCTGAAATGTTTACTCATCCAGCTTGGTTTACAATCCTTGCCTATATTTTTTTTCCCCTTTCTTTGGAATGCAGGCTTCAGATAGTTCCTGCAACTTTGACTTGAAGTGGTTCCAAGCATCCTCAACGTTCAAATCCACGAGTTCTTTGGTCCAGTTCACTTCCCTAGCTAATTCCCTTAATTTTTTGAAGTTAGCCCTTTTGAAGTCAAAGACTCTGGTCACAGATTTATTTTTGTTTATCCTTCCATTCAGTTTGAACTGGATTAGCTGGTGGTCACTAGAACGTAGGTAGTCCCCTACAACCAACTCCTCTATGAGGTCCTTACTACTGACCAATACCAAATCTAAGATGGAGTCTCCTCTCACTGGTCCAGAAACTGTTTGATGGAGAAATTCATCCGCTATCACATCTAAGAAAATCTGGGCCCTTTTATTGCTACTGGCACATGTCCTCCAGTCTATATCTGGGAAGTTAAAATCCCCCATAATCACACAGTTCTCAGTAGTGTTTACTTCCTCCAAGGCCTTAAAGAGGTCTCTATCCACGTCCAAATCAGATCTTGGTGGTCTGTAACACACCCCAAGCACTGTCCCAGGAGAAACTCTAGTGGCTTTCTTCTCCAATGTGAGTTTAAGTCAGATAGATTCCGTTTTACTAATTTCATCACTTTGAATTTCTTTACATTCTAACTAAATTACACTGAATCTGGGGTCACACAGCTTACATTAGTGTTTTAGAGATATGCACCTTGGTTCTGATCTCTGTTACATCAGTGTAAATCAAGTACAACTGTCCTGACGCCAGTGGAGTTACCTGACTGTAAGAATGTAGTGATTGGGTGGTGAGGAGGGGATTTCAGCCTATAAAATACAAATGTAAACATCACATTCTTTGAACCTGACTGCACATACCTGGAAGGCATTCAGAGCATCCATTTAGAGTTACTTGTTACTCCTGGAATGATTAAAGTAAATCACATTGTTTGATATGAAAAATATGTTCTACACACATTTCTATTTCCCTCACTGCTCTGCCCTCCATGCTACATTTTGTAGCATAATCAAAATGCAAACTACATTTTGAAAAAATTAAATGAGAGATGCACATTTGAATTATGAGGTCTATTTGCATGTTTGGCCCTTCGATTCATTAGGGATTTAAGCTTTTCCAAAAGGTAAACAGTCACATTTACATATTGTTACAGAGGCATGCAAATATTACTCGAACATTGTAGTTTATTTAATGTTACAAGCTCAGGCACTGCCTAACTGCAATTCTACTTCTTGAATAATATGTGTTTTTTGCAAACTTGGCCTAATAAGATTGTATTATGGTATTGCCCACTAGGGCCACGTATGTCTACACTGGCAAATTAGGTCGTCTTAAGAAGGCTTAAGTCGACCTACACAAAGCTGTGTCCACACTGGGCTTTTATTAAGTTGACTTAAGCCATTCCTTAAGTCAACTTAATAAGAGCTTAAGTCGACTTAATAACACCTCCTCTGAGGTTGACTTGACCCTTAAGTCGACTTAAAGCCAGAGTGGACGGGGATAAGTGCTAAATTGACCTTATTAAGGTGATTTAAAGCTGTTAAGTTGATTTAACAAGGTCGAATTTAGGTCAACTTTAAGTCAACTTAAAGTTGACCTTGTTAAGTCAACTTACCAAAGATGACTTAATTTTGCCAGTGTAGACATAGCCTTAGAGTTATATCCGGATTTTTATTATCAAGCCATACATTTAGGGCCATGTGCGCTTTATGTCAGCTGTACAAATTCTCTCCAGGCTTGACATATATGGTCTCAGTCCCTGAGCAAATTTCTTTTGCAAATTTTGAAAAGCAAAATCACAAAAGAGACTATGAAAATTCTATTAGGCCACACACACCAACAGTAGCCAAAGCGATTTCAAATTCCTTGTCATTATTCTGTCCTCTAACAATCTGCTGAGCTTGCCGTACACACACTAGCTGACCAGTAGAGCCCAGAACATGGACTAGTGCCTTTGGGAATTCATTAATTTGAAAATGGGGCTCTGTTGTATCCAGTGGGTGTCTCTAGCCTTGGTTATACTTCAGGGGTTAGCCTCAGTCCAGCTACCATTCTAGCTGCACTGCACGAATCCTCAAGCATAAAAGAAGAAAGATTAAATTCCCATTTTCAAGCAAGAATGTCAGCTGCGACTCTCCTTGTCTACACTTGGAATTGGGCTGAATCCCAAGTGTAGAGGAGGTCTGCATCAGAAAAATTCCCATCACAAATGGCACCGATGGACACAGCAGTTGGAGATTCAGCAGAGGGATTAAAGACTGAATGAATCAAGGAGCTATTGAATTATCTCCTCACCCTTTGGCTAGGTCTACACTTGTTAAATCAAGTCGACTCTGTTAAGTCGACTTAATAAGGTTGACGCCCTTGTTAAGTTGACTTAACGGAGCATCTGCACTTAAAGTCGACTTAAGTCAACCTTGTTAAGTTGACTTAACAGTAGACATACCCATCTACACTGGCTTTAAGTCGACTTAAGTCGACTTAATAAGATTGACTTAAGGAAGCTCTTAAGTTGACTTAACAAGCATCCAGTGTGGATGCAGAGTTCTGTAGGTCGACTTAAACATCCTTAGGTTGACCTAAGGCACCAGTGTAGAGGCACCTTCGAGATTGTCCTAGTGTTAAGAGTTTGGTGAATCTACCTGTGCTGCTCTTGACTTGTGGACAGAAGAATTTGGGGCTGGATGCTCAGCTGATGTAAATTGGTATTTTTTCATTGGTTTCAATGGAGCTATGCCAATTTGTACCCAGCCAGCCGAAGATCAAGCCCTCAGGAGTGTCCCAGCATCGGATTCCCATAAAGCAAATGCAGTTGTGGCTAAACTTTGATTGTGCAGTCAAAGAGGTTATTCGGAGTCTCTTGTTATGGCTAAATGAAACAAAACTGAGTTCACAGAATACTCTGATGTGTCTCAGGATGTGAATTCAGTATTAATGCAAGGGGCTCCATTCCTTGGTTCCAAGCAGAGAAGTCTCAGCTCTACTTTGCATGCACAATGTCTTTCTTCTGTTAAGCTCCCATAAGGCTTTTTTTTTTAATGTAGTGTTACTGTGTGTGCTCGGAGATCTGCTGTTTCCTTAAATCCACATTGATAAGATAGATTGTAAACCTTTTGAAGGAACTGTTACCGCCTATTACATTGATGATCCATGGATTTAGGACTTCTAAGTACACAATGGCAGGGTACTGTAATGGTCTATTGTACTATATCAATGAGATGTGGATTATGGGCCAATTGCAGATGTTTGAACCATGCTTTTCAATCCCTACTGCAGTTCTTTGAGGATTTGTTAGCAGGAGCTGAGGATCAATGCACTCTGAGACAAACTAGGAATTACCATACCAGAAAATTTCACCAAGTCTGTCTCTGTTTGGGGACAGTTACTTATAGGAAAGTGTTTGAACCTGATTTTTTTCAGCTGTGCATCAGTTTCCCCTTCTGTACATTGGTGATGATGAGACTTGTCTCTTCTACAAAGTATTTGGAGAGCTACTGATGAAAAGCCACATATAAGAACCCAGGGGCTAAAGTAAGGGGGAACGCAACGGAACGGAGTTCCGGGGCCCACAAATTTGAGGGGCCAGACTTCCGGGGCACCTAAAAATAGAAAAATCCAGTGGAACGCATGCTCCACCCTGCCCTGGCTGCTGGCAGGTCCTACTCCCCACTGTTGTTAATCACAATACTTACTGTGTTATGCAGCGTTTGCTAGTTTGTGACAATAATTCCTATAGACATATGTACACAAAATAATTGCTATAGACATAGGTACACAAATGTGAGGAGCCTGGGAAACAAGCAGGAAGTATTGGTAGTACTGGCACGGACAAGGAACTATGATATAACTGGAATAACAGAAATGTGGTGGGATAAATTGTATGACTAGAGCACTGCCATGGATGGATATAAATTGTTCAGGAAGCACAGGCAGGGAAGAAGGGGGGGAGGAGTAGCGCTATATCTAAAAGAGCTGTATGACTGCTCGGAGCTCCACTATGAAAGTGGAAACAAGCTGGTTGAAAGTCTGTGGGTTAAGTTTAGAGGATAATGCAACAAGGGTGATGTCATGGTGGGTGTCTGCTACAGACCACCAGACCAGAAGGAGGAGGTGGATGAGGCATTCTATGGACAACTAACAGAAGTTTCCAGATCCTCGCAGGCCCTGGTTCTTATGGGTGACTTCAATTATCCTGACATCTGCTGGGAAGATAATACAGCAGTGCACAGGCAACCCAGGAAGTTTTTGTAGAATATTGAGGACAACTTCCTAGTACAAATGCTGGAGGAACCAATTAAGGGCCTTGCACCTCTAGACCTATTGCTCACAAACAGAGAAGAATTGATCGGGGAAGTAGAAGTAAATGGCAACCTGGGCAGCAGCGACCATGAGATGGTAGAGTTCAGGATCCTGATCAATGGAAGGAAGGAAAGAAGCAGAACACACACCCTGGATTTCCAAAAAGCAGATTTTGGCTCCCTTAGGGAGCTGATGGGCAGGATCCCTTGGGAGGCCAATCTGAAGGGGAAAGGTGTCCAAGACAGCTGGCTGTATTTTAAAGAAACCCTGTTAAAGGCCCAGGAAGATAACATTCCGATGTGCAGAAAGAACAGCAAATGTGGATGGCAACCAGCATGGCTTAGCAGGGAACTCTGCGGGTAGCTGAAACATAAAAGGGAAGCTTACAAGAAGTGGAAGCTTGGACAGATGACAAGGGAGGCGTATAAAGATATTGCTCGGGACTGCAGGGATAAAATCAGAAAGGCCAAAGGACAATTGAAGTTGCAGTTAGCAAGAGATGTGAAGGATAACAGAAAGGGGTTCTATAAGTATATCAGCAACAAGAAAAGTATCGGGGTGATGTAGGTTCCCTTACTGAATGGGGCAGGCATCCTCGTGGTGGATGATGCGGAAAAGGCTGAAGTACTCAATGCTTTTTTTACTTCAGTCTTCACAGGGAGGGCCAGCTCCCAGGCTACTACACGGGGTAACGCGGAATGGAGAAAAGAGCGGCCCTCGGTGATGGAAAGTCAGGTTAGGGAACACTTACAGAAATCGGATGTGCACAAGTCCATGGGGCCGGATGAACTGCATCTGAGGGTGCTGAGGGAGTTGGCAGAAGTGATTGCAGAGCCTCTGGCCATTATCTTTGAGAACTTGTGGCGAACGGGGGAGGTCCTGGAGGATTGGAAAAAGGCAAATATAGTACCTATCTTTAAGAAATATAGTACCTATCTTTAAGAAAGGGAAAAAGGAGGATCCGGGGAACTACAGACTGGTCAGCCTCACCTCAATCCCTGGGAAAATCATGGAGCAGGTCCTCAAAGAATCCGTCCTGAAACACTTGGAGGAAAATAGAGTGATCAGGAACAGTCAACATGGATTCACCAAGGGTAAATCATGCCTGACCAACCTGATTTCCTTCTATGATGAGATGACTGGATTCATGGATGCGGGAAGAGCCATTGACGTCGTATACCTGGACTTTAACAAGGATTTTGATACGATTTCCCACAGCATTCTTGTTGGCAAGTTAAGGAAGAATGGGTTGGAAGAGGGACCGTAAGGTGGATCGAAAACTGGTTAGATCAACGGGCTCAGTGGGTAGGAGTAGGAGTATTGCCAGCAGATCGAGGGATGTGATAATTCCCCTCTATTCGACACTGGTCAGGCCGCATCTGGAATACTGTGTCCAGTTTTGGGCTCCCCACTATAGAAAGGATGTGGACAAACTAGAAAGAGTCCAGCGGAGGGCAACAAAAATGATTAGGGGGCTGGGGCACATGACTTATGAGGAGAAACTGAAGGAACTAGGCTTATTTAGTCTACAGAAGAGAAGACTGAGGGGAGATTTGATAGCAACCTTCAACTACTTGAAGGGTGGCTCCAAAGAGGAGGGAGCTAGGCTGTTCTCGAGGGTAACAGAAGACAGAACAAGGAGCAATGGTTTCAAATTACAGCTGGGGAGGTCAAGCTTGGATATTAGGAAAAACTTTCTCACTAGGAGGGTGGTGAAGCATTGGAATGGGCTAGCTAGGGAGGTGGTAGAATCTCCATCTTTGGAGATTTTTAAGGCCTGGTTAGACAAAACCCTGGCTGGGGTGATTTAGTGGGAGTGGTCCTGCTTTTAGCAGGGGGTTGGACTAGATGACCTTGTGAGGTCCCTTCCATCCCTATTATTCTATGATTCCATGATTCTAAACACCATATAAAATGATAAATATTTTTATGGAGCGATAACCGATGCACATGGTACTGAGAAGTGGTTGCAAATGCCTACCTGGGCTGGGGCCTGAACATGTGTGAAGGGGGCCCAGACAGTACGGGAAGGGGGCCCAGAGAGTAGGAGGGTTCCAGGGCCTATCAAATTATACTTTAACTACTGTGAACCCTATATGTTATATACATGTATCTGCAAGACAGGCACAGTTGTTTAGTGATTGTGGTGCTACAGTGGGACCCAGAATCTATCCCTGATTATTTTATTGGTCTAAGGCAAGTTACTTCACCCTTTTTGTTTCCCTTCAGGGACTGGCTTCTTCTCTGAGTGTGTACAGCACCTAATACATTGGTACCTTGATCTCAGTTTGGGCAATTGCTATTTTCTATATATAGTAAAAAGTGTGCATAGTGCTATATATCACTATACGGAGACAATGGAACTAATGTCTATTTAGACCAGCAGAGAATATTGGCCAAGATGTCAGCTCCTAGGAATTTATCATTCTTTCTCTTCAAATTCAGCTTAACTTTACCTTTGCTCAATTCAATTGAATTTGCATTGGCTTATGGAAGGATCAGCAACCTTAACTGATAATTTCCTTGCTTTTCTCAGGTTAACTTGCACCCTGAAAGTTGCCATCACATACATTAGCTTAGTGTGTCTGTATATGATTATCATGAGCAGATGTGTAAATGGAGAAATAAACAACAAACATCCCATTCACTAAGAACAGAAAACAGGCAGCCCTTCAACTATGCATGTCTGCAATTTTTAACTGTTTTTAAGTAGCACAAAATGGTTTGATGGAATTACACAAGTGTAGATCATTTTAATTTGAATCATTGTGGAATCATAAAAGACTCATTTCTCTAATTTTGTGCCTTCAAGTCAGCCACTTTGATTAAAAAATAATAAAGCATGAGAGCTGTAGGGTCCTTGCAGGTTCTCCTAGCTATCATGGATCCCTGATCTTTGGTGCTAATTCTTCTCATTAATATTAATAAAGGACTGATAGGCCATCTCAAAGCATAGCACAAAAAGCATGCAATTAATTGCTTGTAGTATTTTTATGCTTATTTTGCACAATGTGAAGCGATGCCTCGGGACCCTAAATATCAGTTAATCAATAATATCAAATCCATTAAAAATTAGCCCTTCAAGTTCCGTTTTCATAAATCTTCCCTGATTTTAAGCTGAATGAAAACCAATTAGAGATTTGTTTTTAAATTAAAAAGAGAGAGAGAGAGAGAGAGAGAGAGAGAGAGAGAGAGAGAGAGAGAGAGAAGCAAGAGGGGATTTGCAGAAGGCCCCTGTGCTTTTCCTCCAGGCATTGCAATTTTTAATATCTAGGCTGCTGGGTGTCAGATGCAGTTTCTGCTCTGTTTCCGGATAACTGCAAAGATCATATTGGGAAATGAGAATGGAGTCTTTATGAGAAATGAGACTGGAACCTTCCCAAAAGGTTCCTGGAGAGTTTGGAATGTTCATTTGCACCATTGCAGGGTGGTCAGTTGTTGTTCTTTAACCACCTTGGCTAGATTATGACTTGCCTATCAATTTTGCAGAGGAGTCAGAACTCCTTTTGCACACCTGCGTAGGTTGATTATCTCTACCTTGGACTTAAGGTGCAATCAAGGTTATATGAGCTTTTATTCTCTCCTTGGAGCAAAAGGACAAAGAGGGACACAGCCTCAATTTCACCTCCCTAGTTTCTAGATTGCCACGTGTGTTGCTACTATAGAGAATCAGCAAGTTGCTGCCCGTGTACAGCAAACAGGAAATGGGGGTAGAACTGTGATTCATGGGGGTGTGTCTCAGCCCCAAGCCTCATTGGGTAGCATGGCTAATTGGACCTCCACCATATCTGTGTCAAAACTAGCCCACAGGTTCACGTCTTACATAGCCAATTCTGCATCTGTTCCTCAGTTCTAATTGAGGTCAACTAAAGCAGTGGAAATGTTGCTGAAGAAATGTCCAAGTAGGAATAAAGGTTCTAATTTTCCCCTGCACAGGAAGAATTCACATTGGGTGGGGGGACACTTCCTGTCTTTCAATATGTGGAGTTTCCTCTGAATTTTTCCATTGGGGTTTGTGATGTCAGGGGTTGTCTAATGTAAAAAACCTTTATTCAGCATGGATTCATAGGAAGCAAGAGGCATCCATTCCTTAGCTGCGCTAAGTTGGAAGGAGTTGTGGGGTTCCATTCTTGAAGAAATTCTGGTAGAAGCCTATCTCTTGGAGACAGTGGCAGGGAAGAACAAAGAGGTCACAGGTGCAGCTCACTGCTGAACCAGAGTGATCCAATAAAATATTAAACAGAATGCATAAAAATATAACATTAGATATATTTTAATATAAAAGTATAACTGAATAAAAACAGAAGTGGAAACTACACCTTTTCCAACATTATTGAACTGCACTGAGACTTTCAAGAAGACTTATGTGGACTTTTCCCATCTGACATTTCGATAAATTAACACATTTGTATGAAATATTTCTGTTTTGATTAAATTGCATTTTTCAATAAACTGTTTTGTCAATTTGGTTTTCAACCAGCCCTCATTTGTTTCTAAGTATGGACCCTATTACAGTATTATTAGAGCACCTCACGCTCATTAATGCATGGATCCTCACAATTGTGTGATGAGGTAAGGAAATCATACCGTCCCTATTATTTTACACATGAGAAACTGACAGACTAAGGCTATGTCTACACTTGTAAAGTTAAGTCGACTTAACAGTAGACATAGCAGTCTACACTGGCTTTAAGTCGACTTAACAAGATTGATTTAGTGCTATTCCCCTTCCACACTGGTTTTAAGTTTACTTAAGAATTCGACTTAAGGCTTAAGTTAACCTTCAGAGGTGATCAAATTCCAAAGGGGTAGCCATGTTAGTCTATTGTAGAAAGACAACAGAGTCCTGTGGCACTTTTAAAGACTAACAGATTTATTTATATTTATATTATTTATATTATATATATTATTTATTATATTATTTATATTCAAAGCGTCTGACGAAGTGGGATCTTCTCCCACGAAAGCTCATGCGATAAATAAATCTGTTAGTCTTTAAAAGTGCCACAGGACTCTGTTGTCCTTCAGAGGTGATGTTATTAAATCAACTTAAGCTGTTATTAAATTGCTTTAGTTGACTCAATAAAATCCCATTGTGTACGCAGCTTTGTGTAGGTCGACTTAAGCGTCCCTAAGTCAACTTAAGTTGCCAGTGTAGACGCTCCCTAGGGCTATGTCTACACTTGCAAGTTAGTTTGAATTAAGGAAGCTTAATTCAAACTAACTTAAGCCTTGGCCATGCTAGGCTTTCATTAGTTCGAATTAAGGGATTCCTTAATTCGAACTAATAAATTTGATTGTTTAGTTCGAATTAGCAGTTAATTCGATCCGTTAATTTGAACTAAATCAAATGTGGCCATATTAGTTTGAACTAACTGCTTAGTTCGAACTAATTATCAGATTGACCTTTCTGCAACTGATTAATTTGAACTAAGCAAGTGCATGGCCGTGGCTAGTTCGAACTAGCATTCTAGTGGGGCCATGCTAGTTTGAATTAAGTTAATTCGAACTAACTAAAATTAGTTAGTTCGAATTAACTAATTTGAATTAGCTTTTGTAAGTGTAGACATAGCCATAGTGACTTATCCAAAGCCACAGAGGAATATTTAGGGGGCAGTGAGAATTGAACCCAGGTCTTTCATACAGTGGACTAGCATTCTTTTTGGTGCATGGGTTTAAGCAGGATCAGAAACTCACATGGTGTGGAAGCATCACTTCTAGGAGCAAAGTATTTCAGTTATAGATGGAAGAAAGCAATTTTGAAATGCTAAAATAAATATCTTTACCTTCTCCCTACACCATGAAATGATTTGAGAATTTAAATCCGTTTTTGTATTCCTCTTTTTTCTACCACCCCCATCCTAATGTTATTTGAACACTTTCATGGATGAAGTAAGCAATAACACTAGTATCTGTGCCCTTCAGCTCTTTCTTCCTTCCCCTGTATGTACAGTACTACACTCTATCCAAGGGCCATTATTATGTACCTGCGCTAGCCCATCCATCTTTGCTGCGCAGTTCAAATCCAAAGCAGATGTCTTGGCAGATTGTGGACAGGCCGGCTACTATCTGCAGACTTCACATATTCTATTTGCATATTCAATTCAGTTTAAAAATCTCTGGTTTCATCAAGCCTCACTGTACACACAACAAAATATGAAGAATGGAAGAGACCTCACAAAGTTCAGATAAGTTTCAGCATCTACAGGACCCAGTCAAGCTCAGAGGCCCATTTTGCTGCAGTCTGTACAAACCAGCGTCTCCCCCAAAGAGTTTACATTTTAAGTGGACAGGACAGACAAAGGGATGACAGAAAGGACATAGTATTATCTCTGTTTTACAGATGGGGACCTGAGGCATAGAGAGTTTAAATAGCTTTTCCAGCATTGTACCAAAATCTGTGGTATAGTCACAAGATGAGCTGGGCTCACAGGCCACAAACTCAGCTATAAATCCCGGCCCCGTCTTGCTGGCAGGTTTGCCTAAATTGAACCGCTGAAGTTTTTGAGATTTGGCCATCACTAATTTCAAGGCTTGAAATAAGTGGAAAGCCAAGAATTAGCCGTAAATGACCCTGGCCATTGTTGAAGCTTTAATTCTCAGTTTGTTGCACGAGTTAAACACCTGGGATGATATTTAAAATAAAGGGATCACAACCCAAATTTGATTTACATTTTCAGCTATTTTTCTCTTCAGATAGTTACTTAAACACAACTTAATTATTACATCCCTATTTCTTGAGGAGTAAGAACATTTATAATCAGACACATTTGTGCGCATTAGTGTAAACATAGTTTGAAACTCTAAAATTAATTAAGTGGATATGTGTAACAGTACCATCCGGTTCTAATTACAAATAGCATCACTCACACTATTTCTGCTGGGTATCCCATCTGTTTTACACCTATAAGTGGATAGGAAGGCACATGAAGTCTCTTGGTGGTCACTCCTGATGGCCATAGATATATTGGGTATTCAGCTCTTGTAATATCATGGAGTGGGAGGAAGGTGTAAATTACGCACAAGCTCTCCAGTTGGGTGTGCGTGCTTGGAACAGCTGGAAGAGGTCCTGTACATTGTGTGGCTGTTGCTAATGAGAACACCATTAGCATATGTATGATTAAGTGGGTGTGAAAATGAAGTCTACCAATGTGCGGTACTTACTGTATTCCAGCAGAGTAGGTGTAAAAACATCCTCTTGACAGAAAGATGTGAATTTCAGGATGGGAAGGCCTCAGAAAGCCTAAGATTTATTTTTTGCCTTATGATAGAGGACCGTGTTTATCCTTGGTGTTACTCCACTATCATCATTGAAGTTACACCAAATGCTGATTTGCCCCGTTAAATAGAAACCAAACAACTGATACCAAGCAGAAGATTAAGGGATGAGCAAGGACAAATTCCTCTAAGGCAAACGCACTATGTTGGTTAGACACTAGCTTGTACAAAGTGGCATAACCTCATTGTCTTCAGTGGAGCAATGCTGGGGAAGTGGCCCAGAGATCAGCCCTTATTATATGTGCCTTCAGGGCTGAGCATTAATAGTCAAAAGAGACCCGATGCTTTTTTTCATTGGGGAGTGCTAAACTCTTTGACGTGTTTCAAAGGCCACTTGAATGTCCTGCTCCTGGACTTTCCACATTTCAGTCATTCACAATTTCTATTTATTTGAAAAACTGTGTTCCTCTGCACACAATTTTTTTCTACTAGCAGCTGGAATGTAATGGTACACTGCTACACCTCAAGGCACTTGCAGTACCAGAGTATCAATTCTGGGATGAGTCAATGGTGAAACGGGAATACTTTCATATTTTCCCCATTCTTCCACAATGGTGGTACAGATAACTTACCTTACTTTTGGCAAAAGTGTAGAAGGCTGTTTCTCAGTGATCCACTTTTGTTCCCAATCTGTTTTTATGACCATTCTGCAGTGTTCTGTTATACCACTCTCTTCTGTTCTCTTTCAGTTTTATTCAGGCCTGATTCCCTTCCAGCGGAGCATTAAGCATTGTGACTAGCATGTGTGCTTCTCCCCTCCTTTCCCAAGGATAGGGTCAGCAAGAGGATTGCCTTTTCCTTCAGTGCATGATGTGCTGTGTATTTATTTTAGTGAAGACCAGGCCGGAGAAGTGTGCCATAAAAAGCTGTTCGGTTTGTGGTGATGCTTACCTGTGGCTTTTAGTGCAGCTAGAGCCTTCACTCTGCTTTGCTCTGGCCTGAATCCTGACTGCCAGGTACCCAAGATGTTGGCTAATGGCACATGTTGGTGCCTAGGAGTTTATATGATTTTTTCATATCTTTCCAGATGAAGAATCCATTCAGCAGCATCTGCTCCATAATTTAATAGTCAGTAGCACACAGTGTGTATTCCAGAAAGGACAGCAAAGGCCGGCCCCACAGCCACAATGGGGACTTTCAAAGTGCCTTTAATTAGGACATGAGTTGGCCAGCGTTTTTCACAAGGAGGAGCACCTTACTCCTCCAGCAGCTACTATTCAATAAGGGCAGTAGATCTGATCATTGAACGAGGGCTTAGACACCCACAGGAAGTTAGTATGTCCTCCTGAATAGAGCACTGGCCCCGGGAACTAGGCTATGTGTACACTTGCAAGTTAGGTCAACTTAAGGAGGCTTAAGTCGACCTAACTTAGTCCCTGTCCACACCAGGCTTTCATTAAGTCCTTAAGTTGATTTAATGAAAGCTTAAGTCAACTTAGTAAGAACCGCCGGTTAGGTCGACCTAACCATTACGCCGACTCATTAGGCCAACCTAAGCACAGTGTGGACGCTTAAGTTTTAGTTAAAATCTTCACCATCTAAACCACAGGTGTGTGTGAGGTAGATGTATGTATGTAGATGAAAACTTCAGAGTCAACGGAAGGACTAGAATGAAATGTAAGTGTCCTGGGAAGGACCTAGCATGTAATGGATGCTACTCTGAAAAAAAAAAAAAAAGAATAAATGGTAATAACAATTAAAATGAAGTCTTGAACCCAAATGACCCTGAAGTTTAGAAACATTGAGAGCTGGATAAAACCTTTGTAGCAAGTCTAGTTTGTAAAGGGTGGATGACCAGGAAAAGGCATGCTATGCTGCTGAATTAACATTATAATGTTGCTAAGCTCCAGAACAATACTTGCTAATGTGAAGACAGAGCCAGCCCCAGCATGTCCTTTGAAACATGACTGTCACAGATGAATACTGTGGTGATTTGCCTATAAACTCAATTCCTGTTCCTGGATCAATTGGTGAGTCCACAAATAAAATAAAGTAAAAAATGATAAACTGTGAAATCTCTGGGAAATTTTAGTTGCTGTTAAAATGACTTTTCTTTTCCAATGTCATCCTTAATTCTGCAGTGTGTCATGCAATCACAAAGACATGCATTTAATCAAATGCCTTCTGCACTTGGGACCCTGCTAGTCAATATTCAGTAAACTACTGCTAGGTTTCAATCTAAAGGGGGGACACTATGTTTCACAGAGAGTCACTGAGCTCAAATGGCAGAGTTAGTCTTCTTTAGTGAAAAGATTGTAGAAAGACAACAGAGTCCTGTGGCACTTTTAAAGACTAACAGATTTATTAATCGCATGAGCTTTCGTGCC
>ML685885.1:5644341-5666983 GCA_007922175.1 Pelusios castaneus | reverse complement strand
GTGCCCACGAAAGCTCATGCGATTAATAAATCTGTTAGTCTTTAAAAGTGCCACAGGACTCTGTTGTCTTTCTACAATAGTTTCTATAATAGACTAACACGGCTACCCCTTTGGAATTAGTGAAAAGAGTCTTTCAAATAAGGCTACTTGAGTGTTTGAAGGTGTCAGCACTTTATGTTTCAAAGCTTCAATTATTTAGGTACCACAGAGCTAAGCATTGTGTACGTGCCAATGTCTCCTTTAGAAAAGCTCAGATGGCTGAGATGTCATATTCTGTTCAAAGTCTTCTCATGATTGAAATTAAGAGAAAAGCCCTTTCATTTCAGTGGTTCCTAAGGCTCTCTCATCATCCATGCTGTTGAGCTTCGGCATGCCATCATTAATGCTTGCTTGCAATTTGAATACATTGTCAATAGAACAGATGGATTCCAAGGCGGTTGTGTTTATATATAAGCGGGGGGCAGAGGCGGGAAATTATCTACCTTATTAAGGACTGGCAAGAGACTGAGTGCCTGGTTAGAAAGCATAGATGTACTTACTACTCCATGGTCTTTAGTGAATTAATTAATTAATTCATTCATTAATATACTATACTCAAAAAGAACATGACCCTATCTGCATGAGCGATGTTATTTTATTAATTAGTACGATTATTTTATTTTATTATTTATGCATTTGTAATACCATAGCACCAAGGAGCCTTATTCAAGGATCAGGACCCACTGCGCTAGGGGTGTACAAACAGAGAACAAAAAGATGGTCCCTGCCCTCAAATATCTTACAATCTGAGTACAAGACAAGAGGAAACCGATGTAGACAGACTAACAAGGGAGTGCTAAGAAACAAAGAGTTAGCATTGACTGTCATGTTGGGCAGTGTTCTCTGAATACCAGGCATCTAATCCTTGTTGAGTTTGGCGGGGTTTTGTAGGCAGACATCAAAGGAGAGCTTTGAGGAGGGTTTTGAATGTGGATAAAAATATAGCTTTGCAGATATTTACCCCAACTATGTGGGGCAGCAGGAGGAAAAGCACAAAGGTGTTTGGAAACATCTGCGGTTGCAGATATCCAAGGACATAATGTGGATATCCATGGATTTGCAGTTTTCTACCAATATAGGTTGGGAGGTAAATACTATAGATCCTGTAAGCTCTCACCTGCTATCAATCAATGCTGTTTGTGTAGCTCAAATAAGATAGTAGGCAAAATATGTGCACCCAAAAGGAGCAAATGTGCTTCATTGCCTTGGTCGGGTTCTTTAAACATGTCTTTTACTGTACTTCCCCTAAAACAATAGCAAATTAAGGGTATGAATATTTGTTGATTTGCAGTATTGCCTCTAAGGGAAAACAAATCTCTGTTAATGAGAAAAAGCTGTGGGTCACTATAAGTTTTAATTAATTTTTAGCTGCAGTTTTAGTTTGATAAATGAAAAGCAGGGCAAGAAGGAGGAGGAGGGGGAAGAGACAGACTCTATAGTCGCCTAGTAAGTGACTTTAATTTTCCTGGTTTATTAAAACCTATTCAAGTCTTTGATGGTCTATGAAATCTGGTATCTCATCAATTATGATCTCAAAAGATTTCTGAAACATTTTTAAGCGAGAAGTAAGTAAATTATGGGTTTGTCTTTTAAAGTGTGTTTTATTATGTCATTACTTCAAATAATGTCAGTAACTCGATACCAGTTTGAATGGTTATGGGACATTTGTAATTCAAGGGGGTGTGATTATAGTGTATATTCTGGCATAAAAAAAGGATTTTATCCAGATTACTTTTTATCGGCTCATGAATTTAGATGCAGTTCCTTTTAGCTCCATAATGCAGCTGTCTAGGGGTAGATATATGCAGTCCTCCAGATTGGCTGCCATTGGGAACTTGTAGTGTGAAACTAGATGGTTTGGATTGGGAGGGACTCTGCTGGTTCTTGGGGTACAGATACTTTGAAACAGATCAACAAGCAAGTAAACAAACAGGAGAGGAAAAGAACTAAGAGTCAGCCAGCCATTTCACAGATGAGATCAGTCTGTGCAACCTGTTCTCTGCTGGTCAGTGAACTAAAGCCGTTCTCTGGCTCTAATTCATAATTTACCTTCTCCCGTCAACAAAGAAAGTTTGGCCTGTCAGTGACATTAAATTAATTTAAATGCCACACTCATTCTTGCTACGTAATGAGTTTGCATTTAGATTCTAAAGTCATTGGGGGGGGGGGGGGGGAAGGGATTTGAAAAAAATCATAGTGCCAGCAATTTTCATCCCATTATAGATTAAAAGCAGCATATTCTCTATACACCTGCATGAATATTACACCCAGCAAAATAATTCAGCAAATTCAAATGCTTTAATTGGCAAGCTGCATGCTACTAAAAAGCCAAAGGAATAATGTAAAAGTAAAGTTACTGATGTGAACTCAGTCAAACAGTTTATAAATGAAGGCAAAGAAGCCTTTTTGTAAAGGAAGACACAAGTCAGACGTCTGGTTAATACAGATTAGCATTTGGCTAATATGATGTGCCATTTCTGTTAGGACATAGCTGGACACAAAGCGAGTTTTCTGATTGTTCTGTTGGAGGTGGATTTTGTCAGCTGAATCTTGTGAGTGAAAGACTTGCTTAGTTTTAAAGGGGATTAGAAAATACAGGGAGTACATGAAAAAGAGGAGCAAAAGGGACCATTCCGTAGAAATGAAAATGAAAAATAAGCTACGGAATTCTGAGAACTCAGCAGAGCTGGTTGTTGGGGAAGCTAGGGGAGAAGTAAAGGAAAATCTACAGTAGCTATGCTGCTGTTTTAATATTACTCAACTATTTAGCAGATCTTACTGTTGTACTGTAGTTAGACCATTAACTCTGTGGGTATGTTGACATTGCAAGCAAATCCCACATTATCTAGTCTCAGTGGCTGAGTCGATTTACCTGAGCTTGTGGGGTTAAGGCTGTAGGCTAAAAATGGCAAAGTAGATGTGCAAGTTCAGTCTATACCAGTGGTTTTTAAACTTAGGGGTGGGAACCAATACTGGGTTGCAGATCCTCAGGCACTAGATCACGGTACCTTTGCTCCTTCCACCAGAAGACTGGAATGCGTTGCTCAAAGATGTAATTGTTGGGTCGCGGGCATAAAATATTTTTTTCAACTGGGTCCTGAGAAAAAAAGTTGAAGACCACTGGTCTATACAGCTATTTCTGTACAATCTAGGTTCCACACGGCCAAGTATATTGACCCGCCTCTAAGACTCCGTAACACAGGTTTGTCTTTGCAATGTAGGCATACCCTGTGACTCAGAGACTGTCTCTTACTATGTATATATGAGTGCATGTCCCAAAGGACTCTGGTCTATGTAAAGTTGACCTCTAAACTCTGCTGTAATTCAGATAAATAATAACAGTTATATAGAGTGGGAGGAAAAAGAAAATATCCCAGAAACGTGAGGTTAGAAAGTAAGGCTATGTCTACACTTGTGTATTTAAGTTGACTTAGTGTGTCTCCACTTAAAAATAAAGTTGACTTAAAGGGGAACTTAAAAAGTCAACCTAGAGCATCCACACTGGATGCTTAGGTCGACTTTGTGGGGCTTAGGGGGACCTAAGGGAGGTCCACGAGGCAGGGGGGCACCCCTTGCCCACTGCCAGGGGGCTCAGCCTTTGCCCCATTGTACCTAGATACAATGGGGCAAAAGGGGACAGGGACCCTGGCAGGGCATAGAGGCAGGGTGGGCAGACTCTGCCCTGCACTGTGGGGAGGCATGCCAGGCTCCCCCGTGCCCCTCCGGCAGGGAGGGCATTGGTGTAGACCTAAGTCGACTTAGGGCTACCCCATGGCTACACTGGCTTAAGTCGACACTAGGGAGTCGACTTAAGCCTTAGGTCTAGTGGAAAGGAGGTTTAATAAAGTCGACTTAATTTTAATTGTCGACTTTATTTTCCTTAAGTCGACTTAAGCAGCTTGCTTAAGTCGACTTAAGGAAACTGTAGTGTAGACGCAGGGTAAATTAAGTCGACTTAAGCAAGCTTAAGTTGACTTAATTTACCAGTGTAGACACAGCCTAAGTGTCCAGTGCAAGGGTTGATGTGGTTGGCAAAACTGAGCTGATCCTCAGTGTTTGAGAATAGCAAATAATTTATGAGATTGAGGGAGAGAATTCTTTGGATTGATCAAGATCCTGCCTCTTTCACTGACCTATCAGAAACTGCAGGTGCTCCACACTAGAGTGGAGTAGGGTCCAGAAGTTTTGTTTTATGAACAGTTGTCAAAGGTTCAAAATATGGAGAAGGAAACTTCTGGGGAAAAAATGTTTTGGGAATTTTGAAATATTTTGTTTTGATGTCAAGTTTTTTAAAAAAACCATTCTGCATTATATTTTAATACAAAATATTGAAAAAATCAAACCAAAAAGTTATTTCAAAACAAAATGTTGAATTGTCACTCCCAAAATGTTCAAAGAGGATTATTCAGTATTGTTGAATTTCATTGCACCCAAAACATTGTTTTTTCCCAAAATAAAATTCCATTGTTTCAGTTTCAATAGAACTGTATATTCATAGAATCTTAGGGGTGGAAGGGACTTCATGAGGTCACCTAGTCAATCCCCTGATAAAAGCAGGACCACTCCCACTAAATCATCCCAGCCAGGGTTCTGACTAACCGGACCTTAAATATCTCCAAAGACGGAGATTCCACCACCTCCCCAGGAAACCCATTCCAATGCTTCACCACCCTCCTAGTGAGAAAGCTTTTCCTAATATACAACCTCAGCCTCCCCAGCTGTAACTTGAAACCCTTGCTCCTTGTTCTGTCCTCTGTTACTATCAAGAATAGCCCAGCTCCCTCCTCTTTGGAGCACCCCTTCAAGTAGCTGAAGGTTGCTATCAAATCTCCCCTCAGTCTTCTCTTCTGCAGACTAAATAAGCCTAGTTCCTTCAGTGTCTCCTCATAAGTCATGTGCCCCAGCCCCCTAATCATTTTTGTTGCCCTTCGCTGGACTCTTTCTAATTTGTCAACATCCTTTCTGTAGTGGGGAGCCCAAAACTGGACACAATATTCCAAATGCGGCCTCGCCAGTGCCGAATAGAGGGGAATTATCACATCCTCGATCTGCTGGCAACACTCCTACTGATGCAGCCCAATATGCCATTGGCCTTTTTGGCAACAAGGACACACTGTTGGCTCATCTACAGCTTCCCATCCACCATAACCCCCATGTCCTTTTCTACAGTGCTCCTACTGAGCTGATCGGTCTCCAGCCTGTAGCAGTATATGGGATGTTTCCATCCTAAGTGGAGGACTTTGCCCTTGTCCTTGTTGAACCTCATGAGATTTCTTTTGGCCCAGTGTTCCAGTTTGTCTAAGTCTCCCTGAATCCTGTCCCTGCCCTCCATCATGTCTACCATTCCCCCCAGCTTGGTGTCATCCACAAACTTACTAAACTTGCAATCTATCCCATCATCGAGATCATTAATGAAAATGTTGAACAAAACCGGCCCGAGGACCAACCCCTGGGGCACTCCACTCATTACTGTTTGCCAACCAGACATTGAGCCATTGATTCCTACCCGCTGTAGTAGAATATGATTCTGCTGAAGTTTCTCTGATCAACTCTGCTCAGCACCTCTCTAGATTAACCTGTCCCTGGTCTTATCCTCAAATAAAGCTTTGGAACTGTGTAAACTCCAGAGAAGCTTCAGCATGCATTTGGCTTTGCATTAATATGGTGTGTGTATACAGGGGAAGAGAATAAAGTTCTTTCATTTATCCTTAATAAAACATACAGCTATATAATGTTTATAGGTAATGTTCCAGACACTGCAGAGATGCTTTTGGCAACAGTGGGGTTCTGGAGCATAATGCGACTGAAGCATTTTTAAATGATGGCTCAGGTGGGCAGGATGACAGGGATGAAACAACCATAGGAATCCAGGGGAAATTCTGAGAGAAAAGAGTGGGTTTCTTGAAGAAAAGAGCATCTCAACACCAGAGAATAGTGAATAGAAGACTGGATGTAAGGTCTGACCTAATGCTCATTGAAGTCAAAAGAGTCTTTCTATTGACTTCAGTAGAGTTTACATCAGGTCCTTAAACCAGAGAGAGCTTTTTCCCAGTTCCTTGTCCTCTGAAATCTGCTCTGTAACAGCAGTTGAAGAAATAATGCAAACTAGGGTGTAGTTTATGTATTGTTGGTACAGCACTTTGCAAATGTAAAGTGCTGGGTAAGTGGCAATATTAGTATTATGAGGTGAGCGTCTCCCGGAATAAAAGAGAAAAATAGCATCTGTATAATTGCTGTGCCCTGAGTCAATCGGAGCTTTTAATTAATACTGAAACTCGGGCCTAAGAACCAGGAGCTTTACTGATTGCATCTACCTTTGCTGGTGGCCTCCTGAAACCAGTCCCAGAAAGCCCTGGCTCAGCAACCCCCCTAAAGGGGTGATTCATCAATGATTGCTCCTTGTGTAGAAACAAACAAGGAATCTTGTGGCACTTTTAAAGACTAACACATTTATTTATCACTTGAGCTTCCGTGGGAGAAAATCCCACTTTGTCAGATACTTGAAGATGGGGAATTTACAAAATTGGAGAAAAATAAATGCAGGGAAGTGTAAGTCATAGGATCGGGTCTGACTGTTTTAGCAAATCAAAGTAGTTGTTTAGATTCAAACAGTGTGGATAGCATATTAGAAAACGGGGAGGTAGAGGGAGGGTAAACTCACCTATTGGCATAAGAAAACCATCCAATATCCCTATTTAAGCCTAAGGCAATGGTGTAGATATTAAGAGTAAAATTCAGCACATGATTTATCAGACACTTGAACTTAAGCCCATGCTTAAGGACCACAGAAGCCATGAGGGTTTAAGCTCAGCCAAAGTTAAGTACCTGCTTGAGTGCTTGGCTGAGATGAAGGATCTGTTGTGTGGGGGCCTCAAATCTGTGCAGATAGTTGAAAAAAGCACAATTCTTTCTTTCCCCACAGCCACCAGTGGAGTATTCAGCAACCACAAAAGCCCAAGAGATATTCTAGGGGAGAGGGGATGAAGGTAATGCTATTTACCCTGAAAGCCCCTCTCCAGTGCTGCCTCTGATTTTTAGTGAGCTCGTGTGCTGGGTTTTTTTGTTGTGGTTTTTTTTAACGTTACCCAAGTGATTGACTGACTGAGGCAGAAGGAGGTCAAGTGATCTGCCCAGGGTTGCCTGCCAGTGAATAAAGGCACATACCTATTAAATGAACAACTGCAGTGAGACTTATTCATTAACCATGACATACACCCCTCCATTTTGTTAAATGCTGTGTGCAACTCCAGTAGAAGGACGACAAGACGCAAGTCTCAGCACTGATTGGCAGCAGGCATCAATCATTATTCTGGCAAAGATCTGCAGGAGCATATCACTGTGTAGCAAATCTGGCAGGTTTGAATGGGATTATTTTGGATAGGTTTACCAATAAATGTCATGCCTAAAATCTTGACACAATAAGAATTCATCACCAGTGCCAATCATTCACTTTATGCCAGTCCCAATTCACATCTTTCCTTGGATAGGCTTGATCCATGCTAATACTCCACATATATCAAACAAAATAACGAGGCTAAAGGGCTGAGGAGAAATGTATGGTGCAAAATGCCAGACTGGAAAGGTAGGGAGACATCTGATGCTGCCAGTTTTGCTGAGCAAGAGCAGAAGGCTGCATTTTTGCTCAGTGTTTTCTTAGCATGTCACTAGGATGGGAGGTTTAGTTGCAGAGTGGATGATATTTGTTCCTGCACTGAAAGATACCTGACCACAGGCCTCATCCAAAGCCTACTGGAGACGGTGGAAAGATTCCCATTTTTATTTGCACCTAGCTATCTACCAACTCCTAGCTATCTACCAATACCTCAAATTTTTCAATGTACTTAGCATCACAACACCCTATGAGGTACAGAAGTGCTTTTATGATCATTTAGAGATAGGAAAGTGCATCAGAGAACAAGAAAGTAACTTGCCTAAGATCATACAGAAAGTCTAGGGTTGAGCAGGGATCTAAACCGGGACTTCCAAGCCTCAGATTACAACTATAACCAAGGGGCAATCCTTCCTTTCTAAGGCTTGGCACCTATAGTAACAGAAAAGTACAAGTGCAAAGTCCTGCATTTAGGATGGAAAAATCCCACATACTGCTACAGGCTGGGGACTGGTTGGCTAAGTAGCAGCTCTGTAGAAAAGATCCTGGGGGTTATGGTGGATGGGAATCTGGGTATGAGTGAACAGTATGTTCTTGCTGACAAAAAGGCCAATGGTATATTGGGCTTCATCAGTAGGAGTGTTGCCAGCAGATTGAGGGATGTGATTATTCCCTTCTATTTGGCACTGGTGAGGCAGCATTTGGAATACTGTGTCCAGTTTTGGGACAGAAAGGATGTTGACAAATTAGAAAGAGTACAGCGGAGGGCAATGAAAATGATTAGGGTGCTGGGGCACATGACTTATGAGGAGAGACTGAAGAAACTAGGCTTATATAGTCTGCAGAAGAGAAGACTGAGGGGGGATTTGATAGCAACCTTCAACTACTTGAAGGGGTGCTCCAAAGAGGAGGAAGCTAGGCTATTCTCAGTAGTAACAGATGACAGAACAAGAAGCAGTGGTTTCAAGTTGCAGGTGGGGAGGTTGAGGTTGGATATTAGGAAAAAAATTCTTACTAGAAGGGTGGTGCTTGGAATGGGTTACCTAGGGAGGTGGTGGAATCTCCATTTTTGGAAACATTTAAGGCCCGGTTAGACAAAACCCTGGCTGGGATGATTTAGAGGGAGTGGTCCTGCTTTTAGCAGGGGGTTGGACTAAATGTCCTCATGAGATCCCTTCCAACCCTATGATTCTAAGAAAGAGAATATGGAGAATAAGTCTGAATTATAGTGGGAAATGCTACCCCCAAGCTAGACTGGCTGTCCTGGCCAAGGTACCAAAAATCCTTGGACCGATCAAGATCTACCATCACCCTGTTTCCATCATGCCAGCCAAGTTATAGACTAAAGAGATATGTAGTTTGCTCCAAGCTGGAGTATCAATTTACCCCACAGTAGTCTGCTGCACATTAACTCTCCGTGTGGACACAGTTGAGCCCATAAACAGTTTATTACATGTGCTTTGACCTTGTTGCATGTCAGAAGGCTCCATGGAGACAGTCCGTGGCAGGCTAGGTTGAGGTAGATTCATACAAACACAGTTTCCTGTGAACCAAATATTAATGCAGAGAAACCATTTCTGCTTCATAAGCTGGCTGTTATGACACTTACAGAGCACAGATTTGGTATAGGCTTTGAAACCAACCAACCTAGGATGATGGATGTGTCTGTGATTTTCCTTATCCCTGCTGGTCTCAATGGTAGAAAACGAGTTCAACACTGGAGGAAGGCCATTACAAAGGAAAGGCAGTCACAAGCTGGGAAGATGTGCTGCATTGCTGGACGTCAGCTGCAACATCTTCTCTGATGCATTGCCATAGACCTGGGGACTGGGACACCATGGTGCTAGGCACTGTACAAAGAGAGAATAAAAAGACAGATGCCAGTAAGCTTACACAGTTAATATAAGACAACACAACAAATGGAGGGGGCGGGGGCGCAAGGACACAATGGACCAGTAGGGGTCAGCATGTTAGGCAGTGGTCTCAGCATACTAAGGGTATTTCTACACTGGAGGTTCTCTTAAGTTGACTTAGAGAATCCACTGTCGACTACCTGCGTCCACACTGGCAGGTGCTAGGTCGACGGAGGAGTGGTGTATTGTGGGTAGCTCTGGGAGGGGGCCTGTAGGCCAGTTAGGTTGACTTAAGGTCTTTCCCCATCTACAATAGATTAAGTCGACTTAATAAGGTTGACTTAAACGTTAAGTCGACCTTAAGAGGTGGTGTTATTAAGTTGACTTAATAAAAGCCCAATGTGGACGCAGCAGTCTGTAGATTGACTTAATCTTCCTTAAGTCGACCTAAGACTCCAGTGTAGACTTACCCCAACAGCCTAACTGCTGTTACCTTTTGTGGAGGCATCACAGCAAAGCAGAGTGTTAAGGAGGGAGTTGAAAGAGAGCAATGAGAGAGCTTTGTGGGTGTTCACAGAGATCTCATCCTAAGTGTGAAGGGTGGCATGGGGATGACTAGTGCAGTAGAGTATGAACTCTGGGATCCCCTTTCGGTTCCAGGTTTTTACAGCACCTAGCACAATGGGGTTCTTGCCCTTGACTAATGCTCCTATACACTACTGCCATACAAATAATGATAATTTGACTAACATCACACTTGAAGTCACTTTATAATTTTAATATGGCCTTTACTTGTATATTTACTATACTTCTTTGACCAAGCGTACATGGGCAGGCTCTTCAACAGTTATAAATTAATGTTATCCATTAAGCCAAGCCAGTTTACTCCAGTAGAGGAACTGGTCATTATCAAGGATCTAGAATTGGTCATTTTCTGTTGGGTGGGGGTTGTGTGAAGTGCAGTTTGTGAAAGATGCCAAACTGGCAACACTGAAGATTGATACCTTCCATTAATACTCAATAACACTTTGCTCTTCTGTAGATAACGTCAAACAAATGATCAAAAGGATTCTGCAAAGGTGGAGGTAAACTTTTAGTCTCATTGTACAAAAGTGGAATTGGAGGCACAGAGGGGCTTCTGGGCACTGGCTGGACGTTTCTGTCCATTAAATCAAAGTCAGCCTGTGGTCTCTGTATAGAGAACATGCAGGTGGACAACTGCGGTGTAATCTTCCCCGAGCTCTGCCTTAGCTTGAACTCAGAAGGAAAACCAGACCCACCCTTTCTATTAAGCCAATCAAAGGTACCAATTTGCATGCTAATTTTGGTGATATAAAGTCCATTAACGCTGTGCACTTACTTTTAATGTGCTTATCAAAATAAGATCTGATCACTTTGACCGGGGAACCCAATCCGTTTCATATGGGACACCAACTAGTCAACAAATGGCACCTATTACTATCCCCTTAATCTGTAGTTAGAGCTATACAAGGCTTTGAATATTAATACCAATTTGTGGACCTGTTTGGCTTCCCATTCTCTCGTTTAATAGAGATGGACTCAAACCAATGCTACCAATCCCAGCACACTTCAAACTTTGGCAGTGCTTGAAATCTGAATTCAAAATTTGCAGCCAGGTTCCTATGGCTATTGGTTAGAATTAGAATTCCTGTCATCTCAGTCTTCCCTAGTAAAAGTTTCTTCACTCATGGACTCTCCTGGCCCTTTTTTAAATTGTACATGTGCCACATTGGAATGTATCGCAGTAAATCATAAGGTTCTATGTCATGTGGCAACGGAAAACATAATAGTGTCTGGGGGGAGTGGGGGGAAAGTTAAACAGAAAGCAGTCCTGCACACCTCAGATAAACAGAGACTTACTCCAGTTGCTCCATTTTCCATTGCATTGATTGACAAGTATCACATCAGTTCATATACAGCCAAGAGATAAAGAAGAAAGAGAGGAAAAAAGACAGTAAATGTGGTAGGTGGTTTTTTTCTGGACTGCTCTGTGCAGCTCTGTGCTTTCAGAAACGTGCCCAAATGCACATTGCAGGTTCAAGACTCGGACGCACTCACACTTTCCTCCCTCACCCCCAACACCTTCCTGCTAAAAACAATGCCACCATTTTTAAGGGCCAGCAAGCTTATTAATCTTCTTTCCAACACACATCAAACAAAGCCATTGCCAGGAGACTGTAAAAAGATGTAAATAATATGAAAATTACATAGGGTAGTAATGTGAAAGGACAGAAATCCTTCCGAGTGACAACTGGCGTTATCTCCAAATGGAGAATTGCTCATGGTTTTCCCTCTCTCTCTTTTTTCTCTCAAGTATTATTAACAAAAGAAAAAAAATAATTTCCTAGGCTCACACATAATATTTTTAAGGAGCTATTAAATGGGACATGGAGAAAATATTCTGATATTTAGTAATAGGAATGATCTTTCTGACACAGCAAAGAGAAAAATAATACGGCTCTTCAATCTAAAAGTGGTAATGATTAAAGGAAACAGAGTTCAGGCCAAATTACAGTACTTGGAAAAAATCTGCTCCTGTTCTCTCAGAGTTAGTAGAAATTGACAATACTCATTACTTACCTGAATGGTAATCTATTGGAATCGTTCTTATTAAATTATGAGGACAAGTTTTAGGGGACAATTAGTACAAACTATCTGTCTCACTTTAAACTTTTGGATACTTCTAATGGAATGATTCCTTAAGGCTCAATCACAAGTAGATTTTTAATTGGCTGCAGAGAGCCTGATTTATAGAAACCTCGGTACGAAAGAAAGCAGACAATTAAAAAAAAAATCATTTTCACACCAGAGCACAAAATGGTTTTACATCATAGGTGATATTCTTCCTTATTGACTCCAGTGCAACCAGAAAAGGAAGCAATAACAATAGCATCTGTATGCACTTCGGTATCGTGTTGCTAGGTTTGTTAAATCACATAGGATGCAGTTGTACAGTGAAATGGCATTCTCTGAATGTCCTGGGTTTTCTTGTTTTCCTGTATTTCGTGCCACTGACTTAAGTTGATCAGGTATACGCCGGCCTAATATGTGGAGCCGTGATAAATTAGGGCTCTATTTTGTCTTGTCTTGCATCATTACATTAGGTTGAAAGGAAAAGGTGGGTGTACCAAGTTCTTTCCATACAAGTGTAGGGGCTGGGCATACTGTAGAATCCTGGGAGGAAGACACACCTCCTTAACTCTCTCTCTCTCTCTCTCTCTCTCTCTCTCTCTCTCTCATCAAGTCACTTAAAAATGAGAGTCCTGTGGCATCTTAAAGACTAACAAATTTCCTTGGGCATAAGCGTTCATGGTCTCCAACCCTCTTTGTCAGATGAATGAAGTGGAAACTACAGTTGAGAGGTATATATATATGCCAGGTTGCTCCCAGTCCCAAAGGACCAGTCACTTACCCCAGGCCAATTGCACCTTAGATTTGACACCAATGGTAATGCTTGTAGATAATCCTCTAATAAACTATCTAAAAATAAGTATAAGCCTGGAAAAGGACATCAGAGTTAGTTACAAGATTAAAGTAGGTAAATATATACACACAAATGAGTTTCAATTTTAAGTTTCAAAGAGTAAAATATTTTTTTATAATAAGCAAGCTCTATAAATCCTTTAGAACTAACCCAGGACAAGCATTGGGGATCTTTTGTTTATGCTTAGTCATCCTTGCCTTTCAGAGTCCAAGCAGCATAAAAAATCCAGATTCTCCTTCTTAATACTTTTATTCCTTCCCCTTTCTCTTTCAAATTTCATGTTCATCTGTTGGGAAGAATTCAGTTGCATACCTGCCCTTCAGTGTGGGGGCGGGACCAATCAGCAATGGTTTCTGTAGAGTTGACGGGCCTTCTTTTGTTGGGCAGGAAATAACACCGTTTGTGGCAAACAAGTATTTCACACTTGGTAATGCCTCTTTACGGACTGGAGGTTTACCATGACAGAGCAAACACCCAGATATTACCTTATAGTATGGGACACAGCAATTATAAATTAGATTCCTGTATGCAGCCACTTACAAGCCTTCCATGAAAGCTAAACATTAAACACAGTCTACTCTTGTGGTTTTTGCTGTATACAGATTAACACGGCTACCTCTCTGGAAATTTCTGGCTATTGTTGTGCTTTTTGGTGTAAGGACTGCATATCATGCAGGGAGGCTTCCCTGGCTGGCAAAGGAGATTGGAGTATTAGGTAGACTGACTGTGATTCCATCTTAAGGCTATTACAGTGTTTGAGGAGTTTACACTTAATTCGTGGTTGGGGAAATCTAGGTATAGAACTCAGAAGCAATTTGGGGTTTGTGCCTTGCTTCTTAACAGTTAGCCCTGAGGTTCGTACCCATGATCTTGAATGGGACAGCCTGACTCTGGTACCGCCACAATATGCCCTTAGGTGGACTATTGATTCGAGTGCAGGAGAACCTGCACAACCATGCTCAGGATCACATTGTTTTTAAAAACCCGGGAGGGCCAACAGTGGCTTAAGAATTTCTCAATGAGGAAACCAACTTTCTTGGAGCTCCATGAAACTCCAGAGCTGAAACCCTCAATTCAGGGAAGCCAGACCAGTTCAGGGTTGCTACTGCCCTCTAGAAACTGGCTACACCCTGGTTCTGTAGGTCTATATGTAAACCATATGCCTAAAGGAGCTATCTCTTTAAGGGATCTCTTGGGGTGGGTTATTGTTCCATATTGAAGAACCGGGGAGGTGGGTGAGGATTTGGAGGGGGACATCGAGCAGAGAACCCCGGACAGTGTCCACTGGGGGTGGGTTATTGTTACTGGGCAGATTTAGCTGCCCAGAGCCAGAAAGTTCTGGAAACAGGGATTGGTAGCATTTGAGCATGCTCCATAAGGTTTCCTGCTGCTTTGGCAGTCAGATGCCATGAGAGCAGCAGCCACAAGTTACATGAGAGGGAAGAGCCCATGTGCTCAGTTTGTGACTGAGAGAAACTGAGCTAGGAGTAGACAGCAAGATGTTTTCTCCCTACTCTGGAGCCTTTTGCAACAGAGTCTCTGCATATGTGTATGTGACTGAGTGTGGTTCATCAGTTAGCTGACTGGCTGCCGGTTCCAGCAGAAGAAGAGTCACCTGCATGGATTTCTCCTGAAGATTCCTGCAACCAAAGAAGAGGATAGCTCCTGCTTCTTTCAACTCAAGCCTTTGGACTTGGTGACCAGAGACTACAGCTGAGATTCAGGTGAGCTCCCTCTAAACTCTGGGAACTCTTGGGTTTCTTTCTCAGTGTTTCTGTGGGGACAGTTCCGTTTAACTTCATTTTGTTTTCTTGGTTATGTGTTGTGGAGGAGAAAGCTGTGAAGTGGTGAATATGGATTTACCAGATAGCCACAATATGTTATAAGTATATGGTAGTTACTATGTTTTCTTATTATAAGATTTATAAAGTTAGTAGTTAATCAAGTTCATTATGTTTGTTCTTAGCAGTATTTTAATGTGGGAGGGTAACTCTGAGCAATCTTTGCTGTGAGTCCCTTGAAGACTGAATCCTGGGTCTCCAGGTGCTTCTCTATAGCAGTTTGGGCTTATTTTTTTAGGCACTGGAGAAGGGCTATTGAATGAATTCTAGCCCATCTGAGGGTTATACATAGCAAACTACTTTTGGGTTAGAAAGTACACTATCAAGGTCATGGTTTGCAGATTTGAGAGACACTGTGATCTATCCATCTGTGGTTGCCATTAAAAAAACGTTCAAAAAACAATGAAGCCAATACCCCACGACTTTGTCACCAGGAGCAAGTGCGTATGTCAGCCAAAAAGGTTACTGTTTATTCATTCTTAGGATTAGTGTTTCACATGGGTAGATTCATGAATAGAAATGTGGGCTACACTAGAAAGGTTTGTCATGCTGAGGAGTTTGGGGTTATATTTGAAGAAGGAACTTTAGTCCACTGAGGTTATATGGCTCCGTATGCTGGTCTGCAACAATTAATTGTTTTGATGGACTCTGCCTACCTGCTTTTCTTAACTTATGAAACTGAACCCCCAACCTCAATGACTCTGGAAAAGAGGAATCCAGTTGCAAACTCAGTAGGCCAAGAATAGCCGTGTAGTGTGTATTTGGTAAGCTGAAAGCTTGTTGTTTTCAAGCTTTTAACATATTTTGAAATGAAACTGAACTCAATTTCAAAACAAAAAGTTGTTTCAAATAAAAAGCAAAATGTTTTGTTTTAGCAATATCTAAATGAAAAGCAGGTGGTTGTTTTTTGTTGGCAGTAGCATTAATGCAAGTTGGTACAGTCAACCTGGCTACAAGTTTTGGCTGAAAAATGTAATCCTTCTCTAGTTATTGATGACATTGTGACATTTTCCTCAGGAGTGTGAGGGTAAGCTCTGGTGTCCAGTCCTAAATCCAATGGGAGTGATTTCATTCTGCCTATACACATTTTCATCTGCAGTTAGAAGAACACTATTTTGCTCTTCATTTCCTATTCAAAACTGTTGTAGCGCAGAATGGCTTCTGTGTTCCACATCTCAGGTAGTTACATTTCAGTAGTGTCTATAAAGGGCTTTGGGATCTTTGGGGTTAGCAGGCACAGTGTGTGTATAGATAGATAGATTGTATAAAAAAGGAAGTTTAAAGATTATTAAGGTCACTAAGCCAAGCATTCAGAAGTTAGGAAACAGAGTTAAAGATGCCCATGAAACCTTACTTTTGCCCCATTGTGTGTACTTAATACAACAGTTTTTAGTTACATGTTCATTCTTTTAATGCAAGTGTTTTGTGTGGAATATGTGAAACGCTTCTGCCAACTGTAGAGGGAAACAAAGGGGCTGGATTCATTTTTGGGGTGTTTCTTAAAGGCTTAACTGACACTGGCTTGAGCTCCCATCCAGAAAATCAAAAGCTTAGGCCATCTCTATGCTGACGGCAGCATATTCGCCGCCGTCAGTTCAAACTTCCAGGTTCGATTGAGTGGTCAGTCAAGATGGGCTCAATCGATCTGGAATTCGACTTAGTAACTCCAGGGCCGTAAGAAGAGTAGCGCTAACTCGAACTTGCACTATTTGTGTTTGACTTAGTGCAGTGTAACGTCGGAGTTACTAAGTCGGATGGAGATAGGCAAGGTATTTTACATACCTTGCCTATCTCCCTTCTATGTAGACCAGGCCTTAGGTGGGCTTGATGGTCTGTACTTCTCTTGCAAGCACTGAATCAGGGGATAAAACAAAGAACATTATTGGTGGGAGGGGGCAGAGGGAGATGACAAAATAAATTTGGAAAGGCAGCAACTGAGTCAGAAATATCTATAGCATAAAACTTTTGTCCCCAGGTTATCTGAACCCTAGTCCCAACTCAGTCCTGCTGGAAATTGTGAGTGCATTGGTGCTTTCCAACCGCTCTCCTGCTCCCTACTATTCCTGGGCTGGACAAGGTCAAGGAAGTTGGCAGGCTAGTCTGCTTGGGCTGCACTGCCTGACTTAGCTTGGGTAATTTCAACTTTAATAACTAGTTTGGTAGGTCCACTGCCGCTCTCTTTGTAATTGCCATGCATGATCTTGAAGTGTCCACCCCCTCTTCAGCGAGGCATCAGCAATAGCTAGATCCCTTTATAGCTTTCTCACTACCAAGGAAACTCTCCCCACCAAACACACACACATTTCTCTTACATTCCCAAGGTTTGTCCAGGCTTCTTTACCCAACTGTGCCTGATGGCCATCACAGTCAGGGTGACCCAGGCATATTGGCTGCCTGTACCTTGTTCTTGCATTTTCCAAGGACAAAAAACGCTCTTGCTTGACCTTACAACACGGTCAATAGCACATTGACCTCCAACTGCACATTTAATTGTCCTTTGACCAAAGGTCCCCCAACTGTCACATAGGCAAAAATACAAATGAAGCCTTGATGCAGTCAGCCTTTGCTCTCTCTCCCACCAATGCTGACAGAGAGTGTTCCTCCAAAGCATCTGAAGAAGTGGGATTTTCTCCCACGAAAGCTCATGCAATAAATAAATCTGTTAGTCTTTAAAAGTGCCACAGGACTCTGTTTGTTTCTCTGCAATAGACTAACACGGCTACCCGTTTGGAACTCATTCCCCTTATGGAACTCTAGCCCATCTGAAGCTCTTGAGTAACTCTCATCTACCTCATTCACCAGCAGAGGACAATAGCTCTTTAAAGCTTCAAGCCTCTGAAGTTACCTCTATAGATGAGGTACATATAAACACTACTGAATAATATATCCTGATGCATGGTTGTAGGAGGCTCAGGCATGGCCCTTCTGCTGTTTCAGTCCTCTGCTCCCATTCAGAGACTTTGGCTTCATGCTTCCACTTTCTTTACAAGTTGTTACTCACCACCATTTATTAGCACATAGCTTAGCAGCCTCACAGTTTCAACCACTACCCAAGCGACACCCACCCTCCCGCTGTAACTTCTTCCCTTTGGTGTTTTTACCCCCAACCCCTTGAATGGCCTCCCTGTAAGCCTTTATAGCAGAGATTGCTGGCCCTCATGCCAGCCCCACCCACTGCATCCTCAGCAGGTGCCAGGGGTGGAGCCAAAAAGTGCCAGGGGCGGGGCCATGGACTCCTTCTCCCTGTTGGCCCTGCTCCCATGTGCGGGGCTCCTATCCCCTGTTGGCTGTGCTCTCCAGTGGGGGACAAGGGGTAGCAGGGTTACAAGTGGTGGCGCTTGGCTTTTGTGGCCCGAGGCCTCACTGGGGGAGAAGGCCAGCGGGGGGAGTCTGAGCGGTACTGCATGACAAACGGACCGGGGATCGCCGACCCCTGCTTTATAGGCTCTTGCTAATGAACCTAACAGCTGTTCCTTATTGACCTATTCTGTGCAGGCTTTCTCAGCCTGCTCCAATGTGCCTCAGTTAGTGCTCCCATGGCAGGGGAGCAGTTCAGCCTCCTTTCAGCCCACAGCCTGTCACAATTGGATCTGCCTGCCTTTTTTTCCACAAAATTTTTGTGGTAAGGTTCACCCTCTTGGCATTTAAGAGAACAGGAGAAATGACAGGGATGAGTGCTTATTTTTAATGAGAAAAAACAAATATAATAGCAAGTTAATATGTAGATAAAAAATAACTTTGCAAAATTTTTTTTTTTTTTTAGTTCTGTAAAGGTTTCTTGAGGAGCAGGGGATTACACAGGGAATGCATATGACCTCCATAAAAACCAGCTTTTGAAATGCATTATTTTAAGATCTATTATTTATTGTGTATATAACAAGCCTTTTTTTTATTTATGATCAGGTAGTTTTTAATTGGACATGGGCAGAAACCCTTCCAAACAGGGTGGTTACATTCACAATGAGCCATTAAGTGATAATCATTAGAAAGTGCAGGTATTCTGTTATTCCAGTAACTTGAATATCTTCGGATGGCAACTAGTAGTGGATTTAATCTAATGTCAGCAGGGAAGCCCCTCAAAATGTTCCCCACCTCAGTCCTGGAGGGTTACATTTCCCCTGCTGTAGGCAAGGTAATTTATATTGCCTGTACACCCTCCTTCAGGCTGCCAAATTATCTAGGTTAGATGGGGGGGAAAAAGAATCTGATTCAAAGTGCTAATGAGCTGGAAAACTTTAAAGAGGGAGTTTCTTTCAAACACTGGGACTTTGGCACCTTTCTCTAATAGGCAGCACAGAGTTTTATTTAATATGTGTCACATTGGAAGACCTTCTAACCTTGTTGTTACTCTGAATTAAATTTTTGTTAAAAAGAAGAAGGGGGTTGCTTCTTCTCAAACACATTTGGACATTGTGGATTTGAAGGTTTCAACTCACATGGAGTTGCTCATTGTCTCATTAGGAGAGGCTATGAAAGGAGAGAGAAAAAGGTACCCAAGTATATTTTTGTACCTACAGAGAGTACTTTTTGCTCCATGTTAGCTTCAAGGAAGTCTTTTATATTTACTAGGTATCTCTTCCATTAGTAACCTTCCCATTTCACAGCTAGGGGGAACTGGTGCACAGAATTGTTCAATGAGTTGCTAAGGGTCAAAGAACTGAGAATAGAATCCCAGTCCCATATATTTAGATGGTTCCCAACATTTGACTCCTCACAATCTTTAATGCTTTTATTCTCATAAGATCCTAGTTCAGATGGGAAGTGCTACTTCACAGATGAGGCAGGAAAAAGGTTAAGTGATTTGCCCAAGATCATATAGGAAGTCAGTAGTAGAGAAGGGACTTGAACCTAGATGTTGAACCTATTAACATTAATGGTGTTAACAAACCATTCAATAATCCTTTCTCCCCTTGAATCACTGTGATAAGTGAACATAAAGAGAGATAAAGTCAGGTCAGCCACCACGTGCCAAAGTTATGAAGCATATTTGACCTCTATCTAAACTATTTCCACTTCTTAGCTGTTCAAAATTAGAGTGGAAGTCTCCTGAGACTGGCTCTCTTGTGTATACTTTATGCTTATGTCCATTTCAGTAGGGCCTGACATCTTTTGCTCATGGTATTTTGACACATCAGTTTCCAAACTCAGCTGGGACCTGGAAGTGAGAGAGGAAGAAAATCTGAGTGTCCTCCAGTTTCAATGTAGGTTCAGGGTAGAAGACTCCTATTCTTAATAAAGAAGTTCAGCCAACCTTATTCTCATCCAGTCAATGCTGTTTTCCAGTGCATTGGATTTTATTAGTAGTAATTATTAATTATTATTATTATTTTTGGACATGTTTCCTTCAATCCTACCAGCCCATCAGTCCCCCTGTTTCAACACCCCACATAGGCATCTGTTCCTTTTGGTGTGGAGTGGGTTACGTTTCCAAGGTTATTAATTCATGTCCTCATTTCTCTTCTATATAAAACAAAGTGCCTGAGCTCATTGTCTAACTACATAAAATGCCTTGAATTCTGTGTGTTACACACTGCAGTGATCTCTTTCAAACAGCCGACACTGAGTGCTCAGTTTCAGGGCAGAGGGGAGGATTAAAACTTTTACAGCTCTACTAATATAGTTTAAGACTAGAGACACCAAGAGCTTTGAAATACAGAAAAGCTGGCTTGACAGCAAGAAAGTTGAACACACGCACATATCCCCTCAGGGGTAGATTACAAAGAATTCTCTGTTTTCTGCAATGAAAAGGCAATAATAAGCCATCCTGCCTGCCTCCTTCCCCTTCCTTTCACCCCTCTAAACCTAATGTGATGGCCATCAGTCCAGCAAGTCTGTCATGGAATTATTCATTACCACTTTTATGCCCCCAAGATTGAAAAATAGTTGTTACATATCAGAAGATGACTGTGCACTGAAAGATAAATAGGTGTGAGGATTCACCAGCTGTCCACTCTGATTAGAGAGAAGAAATATATATAAAATCACTTCGGCTGCTGGCACAAGATGCTGTACAATATTTGCCCAGTGCTGGGGTAACCACAGTAAAAACTGCTCAGCTCCATTTATGCATTAGAGGGTACATGGTCCTGCCATGAGTGCAGGGGACTGGACTTGATGACCTCTCATGGTCCCTTCCAGAGTCTCTGATTAGCAGCTTCCTCGTTAAGGCTGTGCCTAGATTAACAGTATTGTTAGAGTCTGCATGTGAGAGCTGACTTGCTTCGGGGCTCATGCCTAGCGCTACATGCAAATGAGCATCTTTCCCTGAGACTTACCGTCTGTGTGGAAAAGTTTAAATAAAAATCCTCTCAAGGCCACTGTTAAAACAAGTGATTTGCCAGTCAGGAAAGGGACACTTACAACTGCTCTGTATAAATCTCCTTCTCCCCTCCTTTGTATTGTAGCGGATTACAGCTGTGCTTTTTCCATCAGATCCTTCTTACGAGCAGCATCCCCAGAATAAGTTCCAGACTTAAATGTCACTATTACAGAGATTCATAACAAAGTAATAGCAAAGGGCAAAGTGAATTAAAAGGATATGGACACTAGACAAAAGCTGCAGATTGTAGTGGGGATCTGGAAAAAGATGCTGAGTCACTGAGGCAGAGACAAACTTTTAAAGAGTGTGTATTAAATACATGTATTATAGTAGCCCTTACAGGTCTCACAGAGAGCAGGAGCCCTTTATGCTAGGTGCTGTACAAAAACATAGATTCATAGACTATGTCTACACTTAATTTTCATGTGTAGACAGAGCCTTGGCTCCCCGCTGAGAAGGGAGCCGCGGATCCTTTCTTGCCAGGACGCGCGTGGCCCCAGGGAGAAGAGAGTCGGGCTCCCTTCTTGCCGGGTCTGAGCAAGAAGAGAGTTGCCGGGGCTTCCCCTTGGAGGTTCCCCTGTCTGTGGAGCACTGGAGAAGACAGCCGCCGGCGCTTCACAGACAGGAGAACATCCGGGGATCCTCGTTCGTGGAGCGCCGGCGGCTGTCTTCTCCGGCACACTGCAGACACAGGATCCCCAGAGGTTCCCCTGTCCAGGGATCGCTGGGGAAGACAGCTGCCAGCAGCTCCCAGGACAGTGGAGCCCCGGGGAAGAGAGCCGCCAGCTCGGGCTCCCTTGTCCCTAAGCCACGGCTACCTTCCCCCAGGCCTAGGTTGACTTAAGGAATTAAATCAACCTAGTGTGTCCACACCAGATTTAGGTAGACTTAATAAGGTCAATTTAGACCTTAAGTCAACCTAACAAGCGGTAGTTATTAAGTCGACTTAACGACGCCCTTAAGTCAACTTAATCAAAGTCCGTTGTGGACATGGAGTAATTTAGGTCTACTTAAGCATTCTTTAAGTCGACCTAAATTCTTAGTGTAGACATAGCGATAGACTTTAAGGTTAGAGGGGACTATCATGTTAATCTAGTCTCACCCCCTGCATTTATTTTATTTAGAATATATAAGTGGAAAGAAAAATTATGGTACTTTAAGTAAATGATTTTAGCTGTGTATCCCATCCAAATCTCTCTTGGTATAGATATAGAAAATTGTATGTGTAACGCAGGCTTGCATGGCTATCCATAAAACTCCTCCAGGCAAACACTTGAGTTTTTCAGGTATTCAACCTTTCTAAACAATGTTTTCATATTTTGGCTCTCAACATTTCTGGATATTTTTTTTTGTTCAAAATATTTAGAACTTGAAAATGGCAATACATTTTTTAATATAAAGATTGCTTTGTGTGTGTGTGTGCATGTCTGAGAGAGAGAGAGAGAGAGAGAGAGAGAGAGAGAGAGAGAGAGAGAG
>ML685885.1:5628916-5644331 GCA_007922175.1 Pelusios castaneus | reverse complement strand
GAGAGAGAGAGAGAGAGAGAGAGAGAGAGAGAGAGAGAGAGAGAGAGAGAGAGAACTACATTGTTCTGGACTGAAATCTTTTGAAAATTTCAATGATTTTGTTTTTTGAAAAAAAAAAAAAAAAAATCACTACTTTTGGCGACTTGGCCACCTATGGCAATCACAAAACAGCCAAACTTGTCTCCCTCCACAGATAGGATGAAGAAAAGGAATAGACAAAGAAGGAATAATAAAAAAGGACAGGTTGGCTAAATGAAGAAAAGAGGACTCCGAGGAGTTTTGATTCCACTATCACCCTAATGAATACTCTGTTTCATCAGTCATTTTTTCTGTATTAACCTTTCCTTCTCAATATTGCTAACCGTATGCATTCAGAACCATGAGGCAGCCCTGGGTAACCATGAGAGTGTTTTACAAACAAGTGTAGTTAAAATTTTTCTTATTTAAATATAAAATAATGTTTTTAGCTTAATTAAATACTTAGTGAAAGGTCAATTTTTTCTATGGAGGTAGGAAAGGATGATTTTTTTCCATCTACCTTTGCTTAAAAACCATGAGATGTTACATGTTCTCTCACAGCTAAGCCTTGATGATTTCTAGTTTTTCCTCCATAAATATGAATCCTGGCAACTTTCTTTCTTTTTTTTTTTTTAAATAAAAGTCGAGAGTCTTATGAAATCATATTGCTCCAGAAGATGGAGCTTTAAGAAAAACATCAAATATCATGAGACCTTCTGGCTATGGTATGAGTTGGCAACACTGCTTTCTCAGGCTGTATCATGTCTTTCCCTCTTTTGCCTTGCTGTTTCCTGTCCAATTCCTTAGTCATCCCTCTCAATACTTTTATCACCTCCATTTGTATAGGTCACCTATCACCGTGGCCTTTCTCCCCCTCCTTCTGTCCCTTTTTCCGGTTCTCTTTTATAGATTAACTCATCTCTTCTTACCACCAGACAGTACTTCCTGCCTCTTGTTTCTCCATATCTCAAGTAAATGTCCCCTTTTCTTACCTTCCCTCCCTATCACAAATTCCTCTTCCCTTTCCCCCACCCTCCCCCTCAGTCCCAGATGTTTCTTTCTCAAAAAACTTCACACCTGGCTTTGAACTTCTGGTGGTCAGAACTTAGGCTGCTTGGAAGCTTCCGCCGCAGAAACTAAGGGGATAGAGACAATCCAGCTTGTGAACTGGGGTCAGCCAAAACTCTGGACATCAGAGCTGTAGTTGAATTCAAGCCCTGGCTTTGCTTCCATGCCCTGCGGCTCTTAGTGTAGACAACAGGCTGAGCCTATAGAGAAGACCATAGTAAGATCAGGGGCAGTGGAAAGAAGTCACTTTCTTGAAGGTGCAGTGGAAAGAAACCACTTTGAGAAGAAAGAGAAGCTGAAAGGGAAAACAAAATCACTGTCAAAACAACATAGATGGAAGTTAGACGTCAACAGCCTTTTATCCTGGTTACTTTATATTCACTTTCTCCCCGGCCTACAAAGAGTTGTTCCAATCAGGTTGCTGAAACAGAATAGTTTCTGACACAGAATAAGCCTGTGGTTGGTCCTTCCTACTCTGGCCCAACCTTGTGTATGTGATTCTCTAATAGCATGTAACACATTGGAGTTGCCCCTATTGTGACTTACAGCCATTGTCTCCAGGGCTTGGTGTGCGCAACAAATCAAAGCTAAAAGCCATACAAGGAAAGATTAAAAAGACTGAGACTGGCCAGCTTAGAAAAGAAATGACTAAGGAGGTGGTATGATAGAAGTCTGTAAAATCACGCTGTGACACACTGCACCCTCATGTACACCGTACTGATGTGTTTGTGTATCATTCATGTTCACACTTAGAGTGTAATAGTGTACTGTTTAAAGCAAAATATGTCATCTAAGATGTTTTTGGAATTCTCATGGCACACTGTACATTTTTTTAATGGTAATATGTCCGTTATGAGGCTTCACTATGTAATATTCTCAAATATAAGTCTCGTGGCTTGAGATAAATATCTCCAAAACTCTGCAGAGCTGAGGAACAGTTCACACCTCAGTAAGACGTGTGTAGCACAGCCCAGCTCAGAATTCCAGAAACAGAAGACTGGCCCAGACATCCACAAAAAAACCACAATGACTCAGGTATGGAAGAAACCATGTGCGGAAATGGTTTGTCACCGGAGGGCCACGAAGGAAAATTTTGTTGTGTTTTTTCTTTCATTTCCATCTGCAAACACCAGCAAGCAACTGAAATGTTGACCCAGAGGAGAACCTGGCTGGAGGCAGACCAGACAGTTTATGGTGAGAACCATCTTGCATCTTAAGGCTGCTGAAACTGTTAAGCTTATTTTAGAATGTGATTTGTCTTACATTATTTTGATCCAATCTGACCTCTTTTCTTCTGATTTATAATCACTTAAATCTGTCTGTATTTAATATATGTATTTGTTTGTTTTATCTAAAGCAGTGCATGTGGTTTAAGGGGTGTCAAGACTTCATTTGAAGTAACGAGGCTGGTGCTCATTAGTTTCTTTTATAAATTAATGAACCAATGAGCTTGCAGTGAGCAGCACCAAATAATGTAAGATGGCAGTGTTGGCTGGGGTCATACCACTACATTATCCCATAAGCGGCTGACGAGACATCCTCCCTCACTGAGTTAGGAGCATCTTGTTTGCTGTAGACTATGTGTGGGTTAACCCAGGAGTGGGGGTTCACACAGCAAACCAAGTGTAAGACAGATACCAGGAGTGAGGGATTGGAATGACACAGTCACTCCAGTACACCAGTCCAGATGGTAACGGGAATGTCGCACATGAATGGTATGGAGAAAATGAATAGGAAAGTCTTATTTTCTTCTTCATATAACATAAGAACCAGGGTTCAAGCAATGAAATTAATAAGCAGCAAATTTAAAACAAATGTGAGGACGTCCTTTTTCATATAACCCTCTGTCAAACTGGAGAATTCACTGCCAGGGGGTGATGTGAACAATAAAAGCATAACTGGGTTCAAAAAAGAATTGGATAAGTTCATGAAGATAGGTCCATCAATGGCTATTAGCCAAGATGGTCAGGGACACAGCCTTAGGCTCTGGGTGATCCTAAACCTCTGATTGACAGAAGGTAGCGTTGGACAACAAAACATGGATCACTCAAAACTGCCCTGTTCTGTTTATTCCCTCTAAAGCATCTAGTATAGACCACAGTAAGAAGACCGGGTTCTGGGCTAGATGGGCAATTGATATGACCCAATATGGCTGGTCTTATGTCTTTGTTTTGGTTTTTTTTAATACTGAAGCCTGGAGGCAAAGTAAAAATTAATCTAGTAAATTATTTTTATTTATTTTATTTATTATCGTAGCACTTTGCTAGTGCCTTAGACTGTAGGATGAAGGGAAGAAATTGATGGGGAGTAGTAGAGCTAGTGGGCTAAGAGAGGCAGAGAGCAAGGAATGTGGACACAGTGAATTGAAAGAGAGAGAGCATCTTGATACTATGACCATGTGGAGGAAAACTGATAAGGTGCCCTTCTTTTAAAATAGGGTCATTTAGTTTAAAAAAAAAAGTTTAAATTTCCATATATGTTTTGGAGGAAGTAACGGATTTATAACGCCTCCTAGCTTATGAGTTTTCACAGGGTGGCTTGATAGAAGCTACCCAAAAGTATGGAAACATCCAACTCCTGAACTTTTAATAGTTCTTGACTCTGAATGTCACTGAACTATCTATACTCTAAACAACTGGGATAAAAAATAACATGTGCAACTAACTAAAAGGCAGCTCTTTATCAGTTGTTATCATGAATTGGTGGCTGGGTGACAGGGAAATATTTTTTTTAACCAAAAGAACAATAAAAATAGTGGGGGAAAAGAAGATAGAGAACCACTTTTATGAGAGATATTGAAGACTGCACTAACTAGCTGTCTATCAGTGATGGCAGACATCATAAAACAAGCATCCACCATCCAGAGAATGGATCATTAAAGGTAAAGTCCAACCCAAGTGAGTCTACTGATATGATGGGCCTCAGATAAGCTGTTGTAACACCCTCCCTGGCTGATACTATTATAACTGCAGCCAACATGAGCACAAGATAAATGGCCTACCCGTTACCTCTTTGGGGAACTGAATGTGTTCACCCAGATTCTGAAACATACCGGTTACCACGAGGTACACCACAAAGAACAAGAAAATAACAGTTCAAGCCAAAGATAATGGTTTCAAGGATAAGTTCATTGCTATTAATATATAGATGTAAAAGTATGTTAGCCAATAGCAAATATGTACCCTAAGATTTATTAGGGTGAGGAAATAAGATTTGGGTATGGAAGGTTGGGCACTGACAAGAATATTTAGGATAGTGCCAAGATCCAATAAGAGGGCAACCCATGTGGAAGTAGTCCTTTCCTGGCTTCCCTGCATTGAATAATATAGCATAATTACTCAACACTCAGTACTGATCTTTGAGGATCCCTGAGGAACCTGGGGATTGAAACCATTTTGGCATGACAGAGAAAAGGCTGGTCCGCTGTCTCCTATTACCAGGTTCCCTCAGAAGGGTGTGAGCATCTCAGTTTAAGTAACTTTTGTAAAGGAATGTTACCACCAAGGTCGAGAAAATTGTATTACACCTTCATGTCTCTGGGGCTTGTATTTTTAATAACTCTGTCATTTATTTTAATGAAGATCTCTATAGTCTAGCTCTGTCCTCACTGTAAATGTCCTTGCCACATTCCCTATGGGTCTACACAAAGTACTGAACTCAACAGCCTCTAATTCTGTAGCCTGATTTTGTGACAAGAACCTGAGGATCTTCTGGTCAGATCATGGGTGACCCTATCGTAAAACCACCCTCTAAAAATCAAGTCAAGAGCTCATGTTTGCTGATCAGATTATGCATGACATATGTTGTATTTAACACCCACACTCACTTGCTGGTCCAGAACCATTTACATCATGGTAAAAGAGTGTGAACTTTGAACCAAATAAACTTTGAGAGACTTAGAGCCTCACCCTACCCCACTAAAATCAATGGACTTGAATGAGATCAGGAGCAAGGCCTTACTCCACTGTGGTCAGGAAAATAATTCAAAGATTCAGCATAAACTAGAGCCATTCGTATATAGTATGGACATTCCTGTGGAGGAAACAGATCATATGAAATGTGCCCACCTACACTTAACAGATGGTTCCTGCTTTGTGCTCCGTAGAATGATCCCTTGCCAGTACGATCTGAGACCAAGTAGTTTTACTGATTACATGCCATCAGTTCTACCCTGACAGCCGGGGCACATGTGAGAAAGCAAGAGAAGGTGTAAGCCTCCCTCTGCACAATTGGCAGTGGCCCAGAACTCCTCCAGAAGGTGGGAAAGTGAATTATTCCTGCCCTGTGCCGGACCATGAGGGAAGGGGGAGGAGATTGAGCTCTGGGGCCATGGGAGGTGGGGAAAGCCAGCTCCTCTGGCCTGAAAGGGTCACAGAAAGTGCCCCTCCAAAAGTAGCTACGTTTTTATTCCTGTGTGCACCCCTGTAAACTCAAAGGGTTTTCTCTCTCTCTCGTTCTCTTCCTCTCCCCCCCCCCCCCCCCAGTAGTTGGTTCAATAAAAGGTATCACCTCCGGCATCTAGTCTCACAGGTACATAGTACCACTGCATAGTTCTACTCGATGCATCTGATACAGTCAGTGACCCAAGGTTAAGTGTGGACAAGTTCCAAAAGGGTAGTGGTGTTAATCCAGCTCAATGAAACAAACAAGGAGTCCTGTGGCACTTTTAAAGACTAACGAATTTATTTATCACCTGAGCTTTCGTGGGAGAAAATCTCACTTCGTCAGATGCTTGAAGAGAGGGAATTAACAGAATGGGAGGAAATGCAGGGAAGAATAAATCATAAGATCTGGTTAGTCTGTAACAGCAGATCAATTGTTACGATGGAAACAGTGGAGTACAGCAATTAGCAGGAAGGTGGCTGAGGGACAAGGTAAGCAAGATTACCTGTTGTAATGGGAAAAGAACCTATAATCTTTTTACTGTAACAGCAAATCAAAGTAGCTGTAGGAGTCAATCAGTGGAGTACAGCACTAAGCAGGTTAAGTGTGATGGACCTGATCCCAAATCATATTGAACAACCATAGACTTTGAATGAGACTGTGGATCTTCAGAGCCTCTGAAAGTCAAGCTCTACTAGGCTTCTCAAGGGGTAATCCCCAAAACTAGACACCTAGAGTTACTGAGTGATTTAAAACTGTTAGTCTTAATATCTTTGGGTATGTCTACACTAGCAATTCAGGATGACTTAAGGACCCTTAAGTCGACCTAAATTACTCCCTGTCTACATCAGCTTTCATTAAGTCGACTTAAGAAATGCCTTAAGTCGACTTAATGAAAGCTTAAGTCAACCTAATAAGAACTGCCCATTAGGTCGACTCCTTAAGTCGACTTAAGGACGGTGTGGATGGGGAGTAACCCTTAAATCGACTTTATTAAGTTGACTTAAGGGTGGTTAGGTCGTCTTAACAAAGTGGACTATGTCGACTTAAAGTTGAAGTTAAAGTCAACTTAGTCCACATTAAGTCGACTTAATAAGGTCGGCTTTAAGTCGACTTAAAGTCGACCTTATTAAGTCAACTTAACAAAGTCAACTTAACTTTTTCTAGTGTAGACATAGCCTTTGTGCTTCCGCTTCCCTGTTTGCATAATGGGCATGATGATACTTCCTCCTTGTGCAGTGGTGTTTCGAAGCTTAGTTCATCATTGGTCTGCAAGGAGCACTGATATTCTGGTGATGAATGATATATATACTTTAGTTATTTCTTTCCCCTTTACTTCCCTACCCAGTAGGTTTCTATTAAAAAAAATGCTTCCAGCCCTTTAACATTGGGGAACACACTGGACTCACCCCCTCCTTCCCCACAAAAAAAAATAAGGTAGGAGAATCTTGAAAGTAGTAAAAATTAAAGTAAATGCTCTGATATAAAAATGGTTTCAAACAGGATTAATAATTCTACAATTTGTTATACAAAGTCAATTTTTCCATTTCCAGAGCTAAGTTGCCTGATGGGGTTTATTGGTTGACTCATTATTAGGTATATATCACTTTTATTGTTTCATATTTTTATGTGTTATATATAAAGGATATCATTCATGAATAAAATATTTTGGCTTCAGGCTTTACCATGTACAAAGGTTGGTCTGAAAGCCTATATCCCCTTTTATTTGAAAAAGGAAAAAAAAAGGAAATATATATATTGTAATATACCAGTCTTTGGCAAGAAGGCCCAATCCTATTAAAATAAGTTTGCCTTTTTGATAATCTCTACAAAGCCTGCCCCTTTCTATCCAGACTGCCCTTTTCCGGACAGCATCCGTCAACGTGTCAATTTATCCCTTATCTGTCAGGTCTCTTCACTACTCATATCCACCCTACTAAATTTTGCTTCCTTTCCTAATCTGTAGCAGAATGGCTCCTCTCCAAATGTCACCCTACAACACTAGACATGATTGAACATCCGTGCAGCAGCCAATGTGCTACTACAGATGATGTGAGGAAATGTTAGCTTGATAGATAATAGTTTTATTTTTGGTCTTCTTAATCACTCTGCACCTGGTAGGAGTTTGATCTGAACAGATAAGTAGTATCAAGAGACAGATAGAACTTGATGGGGAATATTTTATGTATGTATTTCTTTATTAATTTAGAATATTTGGGTGAGCCGTTTGGGTTTTGTGGCCTTTTATGATAGTTAATTAGTTGTCAATAGTGGACTTCTAGGGGATGATGCAAGACAAACAAACACAAATAATTTGGGTTGGTTTAGTGCATTTAGTATTTAGCAAGACTTTTTTTTAAAAAAGCTGATTTCTGTGCCAGGGCTTTTAATGAGAACTCTTTCTCTGATCTTGAGGCTCTGTCCTCTTTGGGGATAAAAGGTAAATTACATTTGCTGACTCCTTATGTGACATGGCACAAATAACTCCATAAATGCTCTATAATTGCAATGTTATTATATGGTTATTGCTGCACATTGTCAACAAAACGATTACCCTGAGGTCCAATAGCTCCTGTGCATGATACATAGTAATTAGCTATAAGAAAGGACTAGGTGCTAAGGGACTCAAGAGAAATTCTTGCAGCACATACAGTGGGCAATTAATGTGCAGAACAGAGACTATCAAAGACAGTGACAACGGAAACTGGAGCAGTGAACAGATTGCAAAAACAATGAGACAAATAGTAGGAGACTAAAGAATTTACAAAGATGGAGCAATGGATGGAATTAGCCTGGCCCCATTATGGAATATTTGTGCTGTTTATGGGCTGTAGACATTCTTAAGCAAAAATTCCACTGAGATCAACATGGACTTTACCCAGTTGAGAGCCTCAGGATTTGGCCAAATTATGCCCAGTTTTAGTGTTGATTTCAACAGCGTTGTAGATATAAGTGAGGGAAGAAGCTGGCCTTGATTTAAACCACAAAAAAGCAGAGAAGTTCAAAGACAAGGCTTGAATTCTGCTCTCACTTGTCGTCTCAGTTACCTCAGGGTGTATTGGAGTAGCTCCACCGAACATCACTCCTAGGTATATTGGGTTTCTAACAGCAGCGCATATCATTTTGAACCACATAGTCTGCAGTGGGGAAGGGTAGACTCAGCCGAAATACACAAATATATGCCTAACTTTCAGCATCTCAGCAGTTTTACTAGCGTCACTGGGATTCCTCACATGCTTTAAATTACGCACATGCTTAAGTAACTTACCTCTTTGCCTTAGCAAAGCTGTGTCAGAGTGCTGTGTAACCTTGGGAACCCACAGGTGGAATCTCCATCGTTGGAAGTTTTTAAGAGCAGGTTAGACAAGCACCTGTCAGGGATGGTTTAAGACGGTCCTCGGTCCTGCCATGAGTGCAGGGGACTGGACTTGATGACCTCTCATGGACTCTTCCAATTTTGATGGTTCTATGTCCTCTATTCCCATTGTTCCTGGATACCCCACTGTTTTATCATTATAATATTTCATGTAAGGTAGAGAATTACACTGATCCTCATTTTATATACAGTAAGGCACAGACAGATTCAGTGATTTGACCAATGCCAGAAACAAAGTTTGCAGAGTTTCAGAGAATAGAACCTTGGACTTCTCATGGTTGAGAGACACCGCCTAACTACTGGACAATATTTCCTCTGTAACAGAAAGTGTGCAATGCACTAAATGTGTACTTGTAAGTGCTGTGTCATTCTCTCGGGATCATAGAAAGATTAATAGATCTATCTCTACTACTCCCGAGGGAGATTTTCTTTAGCTGTTTATTTCTGGAGCCAAAAGATAAGGTGTATGGTACCAGCTGTATAGGGTAGGAGTTCCCACTCTGTGGGTTGTGACCCTAACTAGGGTTGTTTCATCAGCAGATAGTCGTGGCAATCCTGAGCACACAGAGGGTGCCATTTTACAAAACTGCCTCCTCCGCACAGCATGACCTCATACGTACCATATGCACCAAGGTCACATTGCATGGGGAAGCTATTTTGCTTTACAAAATGGTGTCCTTCATTAACTCACACACACCATATGTTTGTGAGGGCATGCAGTCCAGAGGATGCCATTTTGCAGTGTGAGCTTGCATGTACAGTGTGGGTGAGGTCACACTGTAGGGAGGACACCATTTTTAAATGGCAACTTCTATGCTGTCAGGGATAGTGTGAAATGAAACATTTGAAAATGGGGTAATGGAGGGAAAATGTTTGGGAACAGCTGATGTAGGGTGTGAGCATGAGAGATCTGTCTAGGCTGCAAGCATAGAAGCATTATCAGAGGGAACTTAGTTAGGATAAAATAAAAATCAACCTTCATCCTGACTCTGAAAATCCAGTTTTAATGTTCAGACAAAAAGTCTTGCTAATTATTGATAATTATTGCTGATAATATATACTAATGAGAGCTGGTTAAAAATGGAGAACAACATTTCTGAACATGTTCGTAGAGTATCATGGTGTCTGTTTTTCTGTTTTTGTTGAAATCCAGTATTTTGATGACAAGGTCTTGTTTCACAGTAAATCCCTACTATTGTGTGTGTGTGTGTGTGTGTGTGTGTGTGTGTGTGTGTGTGTGTGTGTAACAAAGTAACTGAAGTTTATGGCCAGATACAAGCCATTTACTTCATCTGACTCACACCAGTATAAACAAGAGGCTAGAATATGGTCTTTAAAGTAGGACTCGACAAACCCCAGGTGCCAGATCGCCATGGCGTCTGAAGTTTATAGCCTGGCTCCTAGCTCCAGTGCAGAAATGCAGTAGAGCAGTGCCCTCTGGCTACCAAAAATAAAACTGCTGGTGCCTAGCTGGGATCCAATTTTGTCGTGCCCTGCTTTAAAATCTATTGGAATACTCTAATGCTAATTGCACATCCACTATGGCTCTCTAAGTTGAGTACAAAGGGCTCGTTCTCAGCTATGATGAAGTGAAAGTATGCTGAACTTCCACTCAGCACATCTAAGTAGGGAAAGAGGAGGATGGTTTTTATATTACCTCCAGTACCCTCTAATCCAGGCCTGGCCAGGACCCAATATCGCCCTCAGAGAAATTTAGAGCAGTTCCAAGGTTATTTTAAACGTTATATATGTGCTTCCATTACAATAGTTCTGAGCACCTCACAGTCTTTCATGTATTTGTCCTCACAACACCCTTTGAGAGAGGGAATGTTGTTATGTCTATTTCACAGATGGGGAATTGAAGCAGAGAAAGAGAGAAGCTAAGGGCTTTTCTATATGGTGCAGATTAGGGGGCTGTGATTTCTTAAGCACATTAATGAGCTGCATATAAGCTAGCCAGATCACTGCACTAACCACTAGATTTTCTTCCTCCCTTCTGCTCTATCCTTCTCCCTGTTGCCTCTGCTAAACCTCTCCCCTGTGCTTATGTCAAAAGGAGGAGGTAGCTAGCCTAGAGCCAACTATGTAAACTTGGCACCACTCAAAGAGCGTCCGAAAACAGGGCAATTTTAGTTGCTTGCTTTCTGATTGCTTTGAATTGCCTCAGTGACACAAAGCAGCTGGAGTTAGGGCCTTGACCTATGAGAAAAGTGTGGTCAGCCAGAGACATAGACAGAGGAGAATAGTTTGATTTCTTGCTGCACTGAATGATTATCTGATTATTGAGAATGTTTATTTATAAATGATTTGCAGTTTAACTTAACCTGGGAGCGGTTTTTCCAGTCAATGAAAATTTTCACAACAGAACCCATCAAGCCGGTGAATTCATTGTGAAAGGCCAAACGATGACCTAATGTTCATTTAGTCAAATTCCAAAGGGGTAGCCGTGTTAGTCTATTGTAGAAAGACAACAGAGTCCAGTGACACTTTTAAAGACTAACAGATTTATTTATCGCATAAGCTTTCATGGGAGAAAATCCCACTTCGTCAGACGCTTTGAAGATGGGAAAATTACAGAATGGGAGGAAATTAAATGCAGGGGAGTGTATGACATAGCATCAGGTCAGGCTGTAACAGCAAATCGAAATAGGTGTTAGGATTCAAACACTGGGGAACAGCACATAGAGGAGGGTGAGGTCAAATCACTTGTTGTAATGAGAGAAAAATCCATAGTCCCTGTTTAACCCTAAAACAACTGAGTCAAATTTGCATATAAATTCGAGTTCTGCAGTTTCTCTTTGAAGCTGTGATTTGTTATTCATCTGTTTCAACACAGCTATTAACAAGTTGTCAAGGGAGTGAGCAGGGAGATTGAAGTGTTCCTCTATTGGTTTTGTAGTGTTGCAATTTCTGATATCAGATTTGTGTCCATTTATTCTTTGGTGCAGAGACTGTCCTGTCTGTCCAATATATAAGGCAGAGGGGCATTTCCGGCACATGATGGCATAAATCACATTGGTGGATGAGCAGGTGAACGAGCCCTTGATGGAGTAGGTGGCTTGATTAGGCCCTGTGATGGTGTCATCAGTATAGATATGAGGGCAAATTTGGCAGCGTGGTCTGTTGCAGGGATATGTTCTTGCTTTAGTGTTTCTGTTGTATGATCTATAGTTGCTGGTAAGTATCCTTTTAAGGTTAGGAGGCTGTCTGAAAGCAAGGAGAGGTCTGTCTCCTAAGGCTTGAGAGAGTGAGGGATCATCTTGTAAAATAGGCTGTAGATCTTTGATGATGTGTTGAAGAGGTCTGGCTTGGGGGTTGTAGGTGGTGACCAGTGGCATTCTGTTGTTGTTTTTCATGGGCTTCTCCTGCAGTAGTTGACTTCTGGGTACCCATCTGGCTCTGTCAATTTGTTTCTTCACTTCTGCGGGTGGGTACTGTAGTTTTAAGAATGCCGGGTAGAGATCCTGAAGGTGTCTGTCTCTGTCTAAAGGGTCAGAGCAAATGCGGTTATATCTTAGGGCTTGACTGTACACAATGGATCATGTGGTGTGTCGAGGATGAAAGCTCGAGGGATGTAGGTAACTATACTGATCAGTAGGTTTGCGGTATAGGGAGGTCTTTATGTGCCCATCTCTAATTTGCATTGTAGTGTCCAGAAAGTGGATCTCTTGTGTGGAGTGTTCCAGGCTAAGTTTGATTGTGTTGTGGAAATTGTTGAAATCTCTATGGAAATCTTCAAGGGCATCTTTACCAGATGATGAAGATGTCATCAATATAGCGTAAGTAAAGTAGAGGTGCTTTGGGATGAGACGCGAGGAAACATTGTTCTAAATCGGCCATAAAGATGTTGGCATATTGTGGGGCCATGTGGGTACCCATAGCAGTGCCACTGATTTGAAGGTATACATTATCTTCAAATCTGAAATGATTGTGGGTGAGTACAAAGTCACAGAGGTCAGCCACAAGTTTAGCTGTGTCATCATCTTGGATAGTTCTTCTAATAGCTTGTAATCCATCCTTGTGTGGGATGTTAGTGTAAAGAGCCTCTACATTCATAGTGGCCAGGATGGTATTTTCTGGAAGACCATCAGTGGATTGGATTTTTCTCAGGAAATCTGTAGTGTCTCTCAGATAGCTAGGTGCGTTGATAGCATAGGGTCTTAGGAGAGAGTCCACATAGCCAGATAATCCTGCTGTAAGCGTGCCTATGCTTGAGATGATGGGGCGTCCGGGGTTTCCTCTTTTATGTATTTTTGGTAGTAGATAGAATATCCCTGGATGGGGTTCTGGCGGTGTGTCTGTCTTGATTTGTTCTTGTGCTGCTTTGGGGAGTTTCTTGAGTAGGTGTTGTAGTTCCTTTTGGTATTCCTCAGTGGGGTCAGAGAGGAGTGGTTTGTAGAATATTCTATTGGACAGCTGTTTATAAGCCTCCTGATCGTAATCCGATTTATTCATGATGACAACGGCGCCTCCCTTGTCAGCCTCCTTAATAATAATGTCAGAGTTGTTTCTGAGGCTCTGGAGGCCATTATGCTCTGCATGGCTGAGGTTATGGTGTAAGTGATGTTGTTTGTCCACAATTTCAGCCTTTGCCCGGTGGCGGAAACAATCTATATAGAAGTCTAGTCTGTTGTTCCGACCATCAGGAGGAGTCCACGTTGAATACTTTTTCTTGCAATGTTGGGAGGAAGGTATCTGAAGGTCATTGCGTTCTACATTGGTGGTGGCAAAATACTACTTGAGTCTGAGACGGTGAAAGTAGTTCTCCAGGTCACCGCAGAATTGCTGTATAGGATGCTGATAAGGTGATTTCTTAATTTCTGAGAGAGTTTATGGCACAATCTCTCACTGTAATCTGTGTAATATGTTGATTGTATGTACAGCAAACAGAAAAAAAAAATGGAAATGAAGTCTCCACACTGGAATCTCTTCTACAAAACCATCATCCAGCACATTCTTCCCTCTGGGTGGACTTCACAAAAAAGAGAAAATCCATCTACAACACACACTTTGCTTCCCTACAGAAGAAAAAAGACAACAAACTGTCTAAGCTCCAATACACCACAAGGGATAACAACAGCACTTTAACCCACCCAACAACATTGTTAATCTTTCATGCTAGACTTACTCCAGCAGAGGGATCTGTGCTGTCTTGGGGACTTTCTTTTTGCCCCACCACCCCCACACATAAGATACAATTCTGCGGTGACCTGGAGCTGTGTTGAAACAGATGAATAACAAATCACAGCTTCAAAGAGAAACTGCAGAACTCGAACTTATATGCAAATTTGACTCAGTTGTCTTGGGGTTAAACAGGGATTATGGATTTTTCTCTCATTACAACAAGTGATTTGACCTCACCCTCCTCAATGTGCTGTTCTCCAGTGTTTAAATCCTAACACCTATTTTGATTTGCTGTTACAGCCTGACCTGATCCTATGTCATACACTCCCCTGCATTTAATTTCCTCCCATTCTGTAAATTTCCCATCTTCAAAGCGTCTGACGAAGTGGGATTTTCTCCCACGAAAGCTCATGCGATAAATAAATCTGTTAGTCTTTAAAAGTGTCACTGGACTCTGTTGTCTTTCTAATGTTCATTTGTATAGTTTTTACACTAGGAGGTCAATTTATTCCTGTATTACCTTTGATTTCAGTGTGGAATTGCACGAGAGTTAGATTTAGCCTGAAATGTATATGCTGAATATTTAATGTCAATGCAACCTTGTCCTGCAGGTAAAATGCAATTATTCTAATTACACTGCAATTATGGTATAACTACAGAGTAAATTACCTGATTATTTGCATTCCCTGCTAGAAAGCATTTTTATTATTCAATCTCCAAGGCTGCACCAGCTTCTCTCTCCTCTGTATAATATACCCCAAAATTCTGGTTTACAGACACTGAGTTTTGTGGAACTCCAGTTGGGATGTCTGACCCATTTCCAGTTCCTTTCCAATAGTGTCCCAATAATCCTTGTTGGCTACCTCTTTACTGCAATCAGAGGTCTGACTAGCACATGTGCAGACACACCTGAAAGACCTTTCATTTCGCCAGCTCCAGGAACATTAGCAGGGAAGACACAGCAGCATGGTTTCTACAGCCCTACCCTGACCCCTGTGTATGTGCTCAAGTGGTGACTCCATGTTGCTGTCTCTTGCCATCATAGCTTCACTCTTAGTATTATTGGAACAATCTTGATCAAAGTTATGTCTGCATGTGCTGCAGTTACACCTAAGAGTGCAGTGTAGACTTACCCTGAGCTTTTCAGCATAGGCTGCCATTTCCTTCCTGCTGAACGACAGAAAAGAACAAAGAACAGCAAGTGAGGGACACAACTGAAAGGAGGACTGCAATCACTGAAGGAGCCCTGTGTGGTCCTGGTGAAGAACCGTGACCATAGCAGTGTAGTTCAAGAGCTGGTTCTGACCCAAGGAAGGGAGAAGAAGACCTAGATAATGGATATGGAAGGAGGAGACCTTTGAGAAGAGAAGATGCAGAAGGAGGAGACCTTTGAGAAGAGAAGAGAAGAGAAGAGAAGAGAAGAGAAGAGAAGAGAAGAGAAGAGAA
>ML685885.1:5551368-5628906 GCA_007922175.1 Pelusios castaneus | reverse complement strand
AAGAGAAGAGAAGAGAAGAGAAGAGAAGAGAAGAGAAGAGAAGAGAAATGGGGAGCGGGTGGACAAAGCTGGAAAAATGCAGTTTTTCAGATTCAGAACATTGTATGGAAGTAAGTCAAATGAGATTTTAGATTGGGGAAAAATGTTCAGTTAGACTTTCTTCTTTCATTCTCATGAGGTAAAATTGTTTCCTTTCAAGTGTATTGCAGAAGCTGTGTGAGGCCTGCATCCCAAGCAAAGTGAAAAAAATCATAGGGAAGGGTTGCAGAGTATACTGTATAATCAAACATCAAAACCAAGTGATTAAAAGAAAGCAGATCAACAAGAAAAGCTGCCTTTTGCAGGCCAGACATAATAAGAATGAAGTGAGAACTGCCAAAATCCAAGCACAGTTGGACCTGGCAAAGGAAATTAAAACCAGTAGTAGAAGGTTCTATACAAGGAAAACAAAGAAAGAAAAACCAAGACCGCTAATCACAGAGGATGGAGTGGAGATTAAAGGTAATCTTGGCCTAGTCCAACACCTAAACAAATGCTTTTCTTCTGTTTTTAAAGATAATGAAGAGTTTGGGGAAAGTGGCAAAAAGGCTAACGGGAATGAAGAAAAGAAGGTAGAAATTACCACATCTGAGGTGAAAGTCAAACTCAAAGGGTGCGTCTACACTTACAAGTTAGGTCGATTTAAGGAGACTTAAGTCGACTTAAACTACTCCGCGTCCACACTGGGCTTTCCTTAAGTCGACTTAAGCATTTCCTTAAGTCGACTTAAGGAAAAGTTGAGTCGACTTAATGACACCTTGTTTTAGGTCAACTTAAGCGAGTGTGGATGGGGATTAGCACCTAAATCAACTTTATTAAGTCGACTTAAAGTGTTAAGTTGACTTAATAAGGTAGAAAAGGGGCTATGTCTACAGTAAAAAAATTAAGTCGACTTTTGTTAAGTTGACTTAATAAGGTCGACTTTAAGTCGACTTAAAGTCAACATTATTAAGTCTACTTAATAAAGTCAACTTAATTTTTCTAGTGTACACATAGCCAAACTGTTTAATGGGACTAAATGGGGAGGTCCAGATAATCATTGTCCAAGAATATTAAAAGAACTGGCACATTCTGGCAAGGATGTTTATTGAATCTGTAAACACAAGGGTCATACCTATGAGCAGAGAATTGCTAATATAGATCCTATTTTTAATAAAGGGGAAAAACTGATCTGGGAAACTATTGATCTGTCGATTTGACCTCTTTTATATGCAAGGTTTTGGAATAAATTGTGAAAGAGAAAGTAGTTAAGGACATCAAGGTGAACAGGAACGGAGATAAACTACAACATGGTTTTAGAAAAGGCAAAGTGTGCAAAACCAATCTGATCTCCTTTTTGAGAAGATAACTGACAAAGGAAATGCAATAGATCTAATCTCTGAGCAAAGCAGTTGATACAGTTGCACATGTGAAACTATCAGTTAAATCAGGGAGATGGGGTTTAATATGAGAACTGAAAGTTGGTTATGGCTTAACCAGGAGACTCAGTGGGTCAAACTGAAAGGTGAGTTGTCAGGCTAGAGTGAAGTTACTAGTGAAGTGCCTCAGTGATCACTCATGGGACAAATATAATTTAACATTTTTATTAGTGACTGTGATGGGCTTGCAGCACTCTTCTCCCCCACCCCGGAAGGGTGGCTCCTGGGGGTATTATTGGGGAAGAGTTCAACTTCTATATAGCTAATAGTTCAACTTCTCTGACTGGTCCTCTCCATCCCAATCATTTTATCTACCATTTCCCTCCTGTGCCCTGAGTGTGTGGGGGCTGACTCTCAGCCAAGCCCTTATTCCTCACTGGCCTATCCCTCTTGTCCATCTCTGACCTGGCCTGGCTCCCAGGCATCCCTTTCTTAACCCTCGTCTTCAAGGGGCAACGCTTTTTTTAAATGACCATCGTCCTGATACAGGAAACATCTCTTGGGTGTCTCTAATGTTGCAGGCCTCTCTTACTCAGTCCCTTCCCTTGGATTAGCCTTATCTTGCCTGTCTGGGCATTCCCTCTTCAGGTGCCCTTCCACCTTAAAGATCCAACATACACATCTCCACCCTGTTCCCTCCACAGGTGGGGTCCTCCAGGGTTTCTTCCCTCTCCGGCTTTCTGGGCAAGGTGCCTGCCACCGCCTTTGATGGGGGCAGCTCCTCCTTGTGTGGCCTAGCTGGTCACAGAGGAAACAGTTCTTGGGTCAGGCTCTCTGCCTCTAGCCCTGGGGCTTTCTCTTTTAATAACTTTGTCAAGTGCACCCATTGTAGCACTGATGCTCTGCCACCTCACATACCTATATTCTTCTAGATGTAAGTTCGCCTCACTTAGTCTTTACTGGGCTCTCTAGTATCTGTGTCATCAGGGCCTGTATTTGCCCCATCTACTTGTATGTCCCCTTCATAGGGGTTGGCCAGTTCATGGCTCAGCTCAGGAGAGTTTTGCTCCCCTCAGCAAACAGAGCCTCTGTATGTCACACTTCCATTTCCCGGCACTTGTTCTGTCCCTCGATGAGGATTTGGGCATTTTTCCCCACGGTCCTTTCTCCTAGCTCTTGTAACAGAGGTGATGGTGTGCCCGCATTCTCCATCATGTGTGATGGGCTGCAGCTTTCCCCACTGGATGGGCACTTCTTGATGTTGTTTTGAGGAGTAGTTCAAGCAGATGCCACATCCTTGGCCTGTGCTCTGTCACTCTCTTGACGTCCACTGGTGGACCTCCTCAGCTCTGTCCAGACCTACCTCATCTTCTGCTGCCCTCAGCTCTCTGGTTGAGCCACAACCCATATTCTCCCCATTTTGAGGGATTCAACAGTCCCTGCTTTGCCACTTTCATCAATGGCTGCCACAGTCCATCACCACCACTGAACTGGTGGTCTGGGAAGGGACCCAAGCTCACCCACTACTCCAGGCCCAGCCCAGGGATTCTGTATGCAGCAACCTGCATCTCCTCTTCCCCCAAGTCTGTTCCAGTCTTCCCTGGGCCACATCCCTTCAGCCCCCAGTACCTCTGCTGCCCTTGCATCAGGGCCCTGCAAGGTCATGCATTTAGGGAATAACAACAAGATTTTTTGCTATAAACTAAGAATTTTTATCAGTTGGAAGAGACAGAGGAGGAGACAGAATTGGGTGTATTGGTTGGATGAGTATGCATCACTAATGTGAAAAAGGCTAATGCAGTCCTAGTGAGGTTTTCCCAGTAGAGACAGAGACGTATTAGTACCATTCTACAAGACATTGATGAGAAGTCATCTGGATTACTTAAACAATTCTGGTCTCTTATTTTAAAGAAAAGTGAATACACACTGGAACAGGTGCAGAGAAGGGCTACTAGGATGAACTGAGGAATGGGAAAAAACTGCCTTTATGAGTGGAGACTCAAAGAAGTTAGTTTGTTTAGCCTAACCAAAAGAAGGCTTAGGGGAGATATGATTGCTTAATATAAATATATTAGAGGGAAAAATACCAGAGAGGGAGATGTTATTTAATTTAATAATCCCTGTGGACACAGGACCAAATGGATATAAACTAGTCATCAACACAATTAGGATTAAAATTAGACAAGGGATTCTAATCATAAAAGGAATGAAATTCTGGAAGAACCTTCCAAGGGGACCACTGGGGGCAAACAAAACAAAACAAACAAACAAAAATTCCACAAAACGAAAAAAAACTTGTTTCAAGACCAATTTTTATAAGTTTATACAGTTTGAATTATGAGACTGCCTACAAAGTCATGTAGCTGATCTGTGGCTGTTAGTAGCAAATATCACCAGTGGCCGGTGATGAGACATTAGATGGGAAGTTTTCAGCAAATTCTTTCCCAAGTCTCTGGCTGGTTGGTCAGTCTTGCACAAACGCAGAGTCTAAATGATTGCCATATTTGGGATCAGGAAGGAATTTCTCCCTGAGGTAAAAAGAAATGTGCAAGAGGTCACATTAGCTGATCAGGATGGTCACTTGCAGCCTTACATCTATGATTCTGTGAGTGATGTTTTAATTCATTTAATTTTACTTGTATTAAATGAAAATATTTATTTTAATATAAGGTTGATTTACATGATATTGAATATAGTGCATTTTGTACTGTAATGTTTTTACCATATCAAAATAAACCATTTTAGTAGATCTGAATCAAATACTTATTTATTTATTCAAATTCCAAAGGGGTAGCCGTGTTAGTCTATTGTAGAGAGACAACAGAGTCTTGTGGCACTTTTAAAGACTAACAGATTTATTAATCGCATGAGCTTTCGTGGGAGAAAATCCCATTTCGTCAGACGCTTTGAAGATAGGAAAGTTACAGAGTGGGAGGAAATTAAATGCAGGGGAGTGTATGACATAGCATCAGGTCAGGCTGTAACAGCAAATCAAAGTAGGTGTTAGGATTCAAAACACTGGGGAACAGCACATAAAGGAGGGGGAGGTCAATTCACTTGATGTAATGCGAGAAAAATCCATAGTCCCTGTTTAACCCCAAGGCAACTGAATCAAATTTGCATATAAGTTCGAGTTCTGCAGACTCTCTTTGAAGCTGTGATTTGTTATTCATCTGTTTCAACACAGCTACAATACTGCAAAACCTGTAGGGGAACACTTCAACCTCCCTGCTCACTCCCTTAACGACTTGTTAATAGCTGTGTTGAAACAGATGAATAACAAATCACAGCTTCAAAGAGAGTCTGCAGAACTGGAACTTATATGCAAATTTGACTCAGTTGCCTTGGGGTTAAACAGGAACTATGGATTTTTCTCGCATTACATCAAGTGAATTGACCTCCCCCCTCCTCTATGTGCTGTTCCCCAGTGTTTTGAATCCTAACACCTACTTTGATTTGCTGTTACAGCCTGACCTGATGCTATGTCATACACTCCCCTGCATTTAATTTCCTCCCACTCTGTAACTTTCCTATCTTCAAAGCGTCTGACGAAGTGGGATTTTCTCCCACGAAAGCTCATGCGATTAATAAATCTGTTAGTCTTTAAAAGTGCCACAAGACTCTGTTATTTATTTATGTTCATCCAGTGGAAACTTCAGTTCTTCATTTAAATGAAGAAACATAACACATTTTGAAATGCTGGAATTTCCTGCAGAACAGAAATTCTTGTTTGCATCCAGCTGTACTTGTGAACACGAGAAGAAGAAAGGAACAGCTGTTTTGCGGAATGGGAAAATAGAGTTAGAGAGAAATAGAGAGAGAAAGACAGGCAGATTTGGGGGGAGGGGAAGGAAGCAAATTTACCACTAGGCTGGAGGAAAACAGAAAAAAACTGAGGAAAAGATAAATTACTAATGGTGCCTTACACATACTGTAAATAGCAATTTTTGCTGGAGAGTCTCAAAGCACTGTACAAAGGAGGTAGGTATTACTGCTCCAATTTTATGTTTGGGTAGAGTGAGACCAGAGGCGGCCTTAGGCAATTGGAGCCCCAGGTGAAGGCCCATTGTGGGGCCCCCACAGCCCCCTGTTGCCCCAGCCCCTCCTCCGCAACCCCAACCTCCCCCAGTGGCCGTGGCTCCCCTCTACTCCCCCCCTGTCCCACCCCCCAGGTCCCAGCTCCTCCTTCTGTGGCCCTGGCTCCACCCCGCTGGTTCTGACACCCGGCCCTGCTCTTCCTCCTGCTGCTGGCCAGGGCAGATGTGGCTTTTGGGGTAGGCAAAGCAGGTGACGGGCCCCCTTACTGCTTGCGGCTATTTCATCTACCCCAAAAGCTGCCTCTGAGTGAGATACAGGAGATTACATGAGCCTGCTCTAATCACTAGACATTGATGCATCCCTTCGACAAAAAAAAAAAAAAAAAAAAAAAGAGGCAAAAACCTCAGAGATTGAGTAGAGGCAGAAGAAGAGGCATAATAGGAGAGAAATGGGAGTCAGTGTGGGATATGCGGGGAAAGATAAATCAAAACAAGAGCCAAGGCTACAGAAGTTGGGGAAAAAGCAGATGAAAAGGATGGGACTGAGAGAAGACATTTGTACAGACATGAAGAGATAAATACATTACTTACATGCACAGTGCCACAAATGTTCCACAAATCCTGGTACTTGCCTGGGCAAACTAAACATGCAAATACCCACTCACATGTTATTGCAGACACATTGTTTGGAAAATGTGCTCCTATGGGTCACTGTACGTTGACTCATGTTTTGGGTTGGACAAATGATCTGAGCAGGCATTCAGGTTTTCCTTCACCCACTTACCCCCACTTCCTGGAATAGTGTCTGTGGTTTTATTTTCTATGTTCTACAGCACTGTTAATTCAATTAAGACATCTAGACAGCCTGGAACTTAAGTCTCTGAGTTCCACTGAGGAAATTCCTATCGATGAAAATGGGGAATTTTTTTTCTCTAGACAAACGTGTGCATGAAGGCTGTTTCTTAAGGCAGACATCATTTTGTTGGAGGGATGGTGAAACTGCCTAATCAGAATCCAAACGATAATTCACTTACCCACGTCTGATGAGTTACAGGCAGATGGGTTTTCAGTTTTGATATGAGATATTAACTATATATAACTATTTATCTTCTGGTCACCATTTAAACATAAAATGTCTTTCTTAATGTCAAATATTTTTAATTGCTTATTATTGGTACTATGGCAGGAATTGTCTCATCTGGGTTTCTGGAGGTTTTGTGAAATTTCTTATCAGTGCCTAAAGCTAGGGTTGCCCAGCCCCCTCTATTATACGACCCTGTTTTAAATGGCTTAAATTTCCAGACTTTTTTTTTAAATCAACTTGAATATATATTATCATATAATATTATTTATGTATATTATTTAACCTCTCTCTGGCTATGTCTACACTTGTAAATTTAGGTTGACTTTAGCTAAGTCGACTTAGCATGTCTACACCTAAATTTTAAGTCGACTTAGGGGGGAACTTACAAAGTTGACCTAGAGAGTCCTCACTGGACACCTAGGTCGACTTCTAGGGGCTAGGGGGACCTAGGGCAGGTCCACAATGGCAGGGGGGGCACCCCTTGCCCAGTGCCAGGGGGCTCAGCCTTTGCCCCATTGTACATGCCAGGCTCCCCCCCAGGCAGGGAGGGCAGTGGGGGGTCCTGGAGAACCCTAAGTCGACTTAGGGCTACTCCAGGTCTACACTGGCTTAAGTCGACTTTAAAAAGTCGACTTAAGCCTAAAGTCGAATTAAAAGTAGGTTTAATAAAGTCGACTTAATTTTCATTAAGTCGACTTTATTTTCCTTAAGTCGGCTTAAGGAAAGTGTAGTGTAGATGCAGAGTAAATTAAGTCGACTTAAGCAACCTTAAGTCGACTTAATTTACAAGTGTAGACGCACCCTCTGTCTCCTTCTCTCTCTGAGGTAAAGTGGTTCAGTCATTTCAAAGAATGAGATTGAGGAAAAATATGTTGTTTTTAACACTTTAAAAATTGTAATTGAGTAGTGCTAGCTCTTCCATGCTTTGGACTAGAATGTCAAATTTGGCACAGTTATCATGCTTATTGTCAGGCATGTGCCTTTTCCCATCCCTGTGAAAGTTCACCCAAAGTGGGCCAAGTTATAGGCCTCCAAAAAAATCACAGTTCACATATGCTCAATAGGGGCCTATCTGAGTTTAGCAGCAAAATTCTCAGAAGACTGACACTGAACGTCCTCCATCCCCTTACAAAACGTTTGTGCCAACTGGATGATACATGCAGTATCCCCAGAGTAACTAAGCATACTTCATCTCTGGCTAAAGGGTATCATGGTGAAGATGACGCATGCTTCATCTCTGGCTTAGCTGTAGTTGCTCTTTTGGGCTGCTATAGATTTCTATGGCACTTGGTGCTGGAACTAAGAGCAAAGAGACTTTCTCTTCAACTAGGCATCATGTGAAAAAACAGTTATATAATTAAAGATGGTATAGTAATGCATATGCACTAGGATGGTGAATGAAGGTTTCATAGGCAAGTCATCATTTTTGCTGGTAAAAGCTGGGTTGTATGTGGCGGGGTTTGTACATGATGGAATTTCATGATAGATCTAACTTGACAGTAGAAGAAGGATGGTGTTTTGGTAAAAGCACAGAACTGGCTCATGGGAAATTAGCATTCTGTTCCTGGCTCTACTACAGTCTAACTCAGCGACCCACAGCAAATCACTTGTTCCTTTTGTGCCTCAGTTCCTTCTGTCAATAGTACCATATCATTTCTTCCATTCTCTTTCTCTCTTCTACTTGGACTGTAAGCTCTTTGGGTCATCAACTGTCTCTTGCTTGTGTCTAGATCAATGGGGTCCCTATTCCACTGGCCCAACCCTGACCTTAAAGATCCCCCCAAAGTTATAGAAGGGTTCTTTAGTCTATAGAGCTATTCATTGTTTGACCTCTCTGCTAGAACTGTCTACAGAGACATCAGTTGAGATCATGGCTTCTGTTACATAGACCTTTTTCTGCTTGGAGCTAAAATGAGAACACTGACATGTTTTCACACAATGCAGCAAATAGCAGTCAGTGATTTATGGTCACTAACTGTTACATCTAGATTTGAACCCATGACCTGGAAGCAAAGTGCTCATGTTTCATTCCCACTCTCTGAAAATGTACAGTGCTCTTTTTAGATTTTAATTCAAAATCTGACCTAGTCACTCGCTTCCAAAGTGGACCTTTAAAACTGAATTGCCTCTTTTCAGAGAATTGTGAGGGCTAAATAGGGCCTGTGGCAAATTATCTGTACTTCCTTTCTGTTTCTTGGTCTGTGTATGAGGAAGTAGTGGGGGAGGAGTTATAATGAGTCTTTCAACCCACTTCTCCCCAAATTGCTTCCTAATTTATGCTAATTTGCTTCTAATGAGATGATTAGAGCTGAATCAGATCAGATTTAATCCGCAGTTAAACTGTGGAGTTATTTCCCCCTCCTCCCCCAAATGAGGCTGTAAAACCAACATCAAGTTTAAACTGCTATATGTGCTGTTTCCTCCTCTTTGCAGTATTTCATTGCTGCAAAATAAAGTATCAGTTGTGGCATGGTAAATACTGACATCTGGTATTTAGCTACTTGTAAACTTCACCGGAAGAACTTAAAGCGACATACATATGCTATTCAGTTAGATAGATAGATGCACATTCTCATAAAACAATAGGTTGTTTCTTAGAACTCGGATCAAAATCCCATTCACCAACATTTTGCAGAATTGTACAAGCTATTACTAGGACACAGAACCTTTCACCTTTATGGCAGTGATGAAAGTTCGGCACAGTAGGCTATGTCTACACATAAAAACATTATGTCAACACCAGAAGCCTAAGTCGACTTAGCACGTCCATGCAGGCACTTGCTAGGTCGACTTAGGAGGGGTGCATCATGGGAAGTGTGCCAACATGACACCTGAGAAGGGCCCAATCTCCCAGCCAATCGCAATAAAAGAGGAAGTGAGCTCAGCACCCTCCATTCTGCCTGGCAGCATGCAGCACAAGGAGGCCATGGACTACACTCTGTTCATGCAACTTGTCAGAACGGTGGTTGACATTTGCTATGCAGTGCCCAGCACTCTCTTCGTGTGGATCACAGTCTTCTTGGACCCCAACAGCGCGGAGGCAGACAGCAGCGCCACCATGCTGGCCCAGCAAGCTGCCACGCTGACAGTGGCCCCTGTGCCCCGTCGCCTCTGGGCATGGGAAACCAGCAGCGACTGGTAGGACCATGTCGTCCTCACCACCTGGGACGACGACCAGTGGCTGTGGAACTTCCGCATGACCAAGCAGACCTTCCTGGAGCTGGTCCGTGAGCTCAACCTTATCCTGCAGCGCAGGGACACCCGCTTCCGACCCTCCCTGCCTGTCGCCAAGCAAGTGGCCATCGCGCTCTGGAAGATGGCAACCCCAGACTCCTTCCACTCCGTTGACCACCAGTTTGGGATCGGCAAGGCCACCATGGGGGCCACCCTCCTGCAGGTCAGCAGGGCCATCGACTGGCTCCTGCTAGCTGCCTCATCACCCCAGACAACCTGCAGGACAACCTCGATGGCCTCGCTGCACTCAGCTTCCCAAACTGTGGGGGCATCGTGGATGGGACCCACATCCTGTCCACGCACCAGAGCACTGTGCCATGGAGTACCAGAACCACAAGGGCTACAACTCTGTGGTCCTGCAGGTCCTCATGGACCACACAGGGATCTTCACAAACATTTACGTGGGCTGGCCGGGGAAGGCGCACAATGCCCATGTGCTCAGGACTGTACCATCGTATGCAGGCGGGCACCTTCTCCCCTCCCCCCATCACCCTCGAGGATGTGCAAGTGCCCGTCCTGATCATTGGAGATGACGCCTACTCCTTGCTCCCCTGGCTCATGAAGCCCTACACTGGAAACATGGACGGCAGCAGGGAGCTGTTCAATCAGCGACTGACCAGGTGCCACCTGGCCATCGAGCGTCCCTTCGGCTGGCTAAAGGCACGCTGGAAGGCCCTTCTGACATGCCTTCATCTCGCTGAACACACCACCCAGAGGTCATCAGCGCCTGCTGTGTGCTCCACAATCTGTGTAAGCTGCGGGGGAAGGGTCCACCAGTTCTGGGAGGTCAAATCCTAATGCCTCGCCGGCCAGTTTGAGGAGTCCGACGCCATGCCCCTGATGCAGCGAGCCCAGCGGCGAGTGATCCTCATCTGGGATGCACTCAAGTACCACTTCCTCACAGAGGAGTGTTGAGGGGTGGCCCTGCTACCAGGCACCCTCACCTACCCCACCTGCCCGTGCCCGACCCCCACCCACCCATGTCTGCCCACCAACCAACCCCGACCAACCCGTCCTGCCCCGTCCCCAAACCAATAAAAAGATCAAGACCCGAAATAAGTTTACATAGGTTTTATTTACAGGGGGAACTGGGGTTTGGGCGTGGGAGCTGTGGGGGTTGGGGACTCGGGGGGGGGGAGAAGGAGGAGGTTCGGGGGGGGGAAGTGTTAGTGGCCTGAGCTAGGAGGGCCCTGGGTCTGCAGGCAGCCACCCCAGGTCCTGGGGGGCCGGCGACAGAGCATGCTGGGGTCCGGGGCAGTGGCACCCTCGGCCTACCACGGGTGGAGGCACTCCTCCAGCTGCTCCAGGGATGCAGAGCTGTGCGCCAGGGTGATGGTCTGCCGCTCAAACAAGTTGAGGAGGCGCTGGAGCATTTGCTGCCCGTCTCTCTGGCGGGCATCGACCCACTCCCTCCAGTCCGTCAGCTGGGCCTGCGACTCCTCGGAGATCTGGACCAGGTCCCTGAGGTTCTCATCCCTGCTGCGGTGTGCCCTCCTCCTAGTCCCCATCAGGGCTGGCGGGGCCCTGGGAGTGCCACGTGGCAAGGTGGCAGGGGCTGCTGGAGAGAAGCAGAGAACAGAGTTCTTCTCTTTAGCTAGTGCAGTGTGCAGCCTGCAGCCTGACAGCAGCTGCTGTGCCCTGACCATCCCCCTGCTTCCCAATCCCTGTCCTTTGGGACAGGGCCCCTATGGACACACCGCCTATGCTGTCCTGCCCAGGTTGGGTGCAGTGCCCACGGTGGGGAGCTGCAGGCAGCCCTGTCCCAGGGGTGTCTCCTGAGGCCACATGCCAGCCATGTCGGGTGCATGCTGTCTGGCCTTGGTGCTCCCGCCTATGGTACCTCGACCCCAGCTCCCGACACACCCCTGCACTGCTCGGGTCTGGGTCCCCTATGCCACACAGCCCCAGCCCCTCTGCCCCAGATACAGAGAATTCACCAGTAGGTGAGCCATGCCCTGTGCTACAGAGGAACGCGAAAACCCCCCCCGAGCCCAGGTCAATCAGCCCTGGGGGAAAATTCCTTCCCGACCCCGAATATGGCTATCAACTAAACCCTGAGCACATGGGCAAGTCTCAACAGCCAGTTACCCAAGAAACAATTCTCTGTAATAACTCAGAACCCCCCCCCCCATGCACCTTCCCTCCTTTAGGCCACTTGTATATCCACCACCTAGAGCCAAAGATCAGTCAATTTCCAAAATAGGCTATCTGATCATACCATCCCCTCCGTAAATTTGTCAAGCTCAGTTTTGAAAACAGTTATGGTTTTTGCCCCCACAACTCCCCTTAGAAGGCTATTCCTCAAGGTTCAGTTGCAGGGAAGTATACGTGTTTAATCTCCATAACCATTTATTGTTTGGACTGTCTGTTGAGAGTGTCTACCAAGATTCCAGCTGTATTATAGTTTCTGTTACATGGAACCTAATCTGTTTAGAACTGGAGTAATTCCATATTGCTCATCAAACATCTATCAGAATGTTATGATATGGCAGGCTTTGAGCCCATGACCTGTAGGTAAATGTTCTCATGCTATTGTAGTGCTATGTGTAAAGTAGTTACACACACACGCACATGTAGGTTCACAATGATGTACATATGCGTTCCCAACAGTGCAACATACGAGAACATAGATCCATGCTAGCACTCTTGATGGTAAAATCAGTGCCTTAAAAATTGAAGATCCTACAAATGACGATCTTCTAATTAACTAATCCAAAGAAATTATGTTTAATACCTTTTCTGCTGTTCTAGCATAGTGGGTAGAAACATATCGAACTTGCATAGTGTATATCATCCTTATCTATAGCTTACCCAGTGAAATATTATTAGTTTTCATGTCTATAACTTTTATTGTTTTATCTTTGACAAAGTCTGAAATAGTACACTGGTGACATTTTTAAAAAATTAGCCTTCTGCGTTTAAAGACCACTCACCATTTTCATCTATCATAGTTCTGGAAATGTCACATTGATTTTATCCTCTTTGCAATAAATGGTAACATCCAAAAAAACAAATAATGGCCTGACACTTCAAAATCAGCTGCCACTCCTGGGTAAAGCAAAAATAAATAAAAGGACAATTTTCTTGAAGGACAAGGAAAGAAAAAAAAAAAAAGGCAGCGAGAAAAAGAGAGAGACAGAAAAGTGTTATCTCATTTTGGCAATATTGACAACAGACCAAAGTAACAGGAATTTTAACTTTTTATCTTTTTCCATCTAACAGATGGTATGTGAATGGTAAATGTAGAGCTGAGCAATAGCAGGACTGCAAACCTATCTTAAGGAAATTAGTTAAAATCTTTCCCTGCCTTTATTAGTATTATAAGTGAAAAGGGGAGGCTGGAAGGAAAATAAAGGCTGGAGGGAATATGATCCTTCCAATCCTTAGATATGAGGAGAGACATTCTCTGGATATAATTCAGCTCTTTTGAAGCTCAGAGGAGTTCTGCCATGAGCCAGGATTTCACCCCTTATGTTTACATGGTCATGATGGAAAGTCTGATAGATGCTCGCAGGACTAATAGTCATCTTGATCACAGGTTTGATCCAATGAATTTGATTCTAATGCACTTTGGATCAGGCCAAGTGATTTTTCTCAGGTCGGGGGGTGGGGGTGGGGGATAGGGCAAGCTGGAGTCTTTGGGGAATTGGTAATGCGGAACTATATCTATCACCAAGAGATCTGCACATGAATTCAGTGGTGAAGAAAATGAAATGGTAATTAATGGCTGATGTGAAATGAGCTATCTGCCTCAATCCACTTTGCAATGAGCAGATGCCGGTATCACACACACACACACAAAAGGAGCCACCAATACAATTGTCACTCATTGCTTGTCTTGTCAGCAGTCAGATTCAGGACCCGATTCAACATTAGCCAGCTCCTTTGTATTGACAATAGTACAAATTGAGTGTAGACTGCTACTAATTCAAAGTGAGAGCAATTTACAACTGAAAATGACTTTTGCCCCCGTTTAACATTACTTCACTATTCAGCAAAGCATTTAAGCACTTAAGTCCCATTCTAAAGGAACTTAAGTGCTTAAAGTTATATATCCATTTTAATGCTTTGCTGATTTGAGGTCTAAATAATGTACAAGACAAGGGTGAATCTTGACTCTGAATATGCAAGGAGAGTATGCTTAATCAAGAAGACCTTTGTGCTGTAGCTTGTGCTATCACTACGTAGGATTCACCCATGTTGGAGTAAAAGAGAAGACAGTCCACTGCCTTTTGCCTGCACTAAAGAAAAAAGAACTCCTTTCAAAAAGAATTTCCAACAGCACAAAATAGATAAATAACTATGTATATAATATTTTAACCTATAATTGGAATTCATAGAGACAGTGGTGGAAGGAGAGCCCATAAAACCCTATCACAGGATCATATCAAGAAGATAGCTTTAATATACTGTGACAAAGATCCTTCTCTACCATGGTGGGTCCCAGGCTTCCCTCTAACAGTGTGTTTGTTTCCTTCAGGCCTCCAGGCCTTGGAAAGGTTCTTCACCTCCTTTGGGGAGGACTTTTTCCTTCCCCCAGTCTTTGTACCTGTGGGGCTCCTCTTGACCAGCGTTCTGCTCCTTCTTCAGATCTCTCTGCCTTCCAACCACACCTTCAGTAGCTCTCCTCAATCTCACACTCCAGCTACACCCTTTCTCTGGAGGAAAGGCTTTTTAACAAGTTCTGGGCGGGTCCTTAATTAGTTCCAGGAGTGCTAATTAACTTGGAGTAATCATTACTCAGCTACAAGGGGAAAAGGGACTTGCTGAGCCTGGGGCTAATATATTGGCTTTCTAGAACTCTCTGGAAAAACCTCAACTCTGTCCCTGTCACAATACATATTAGGAGAAAACACAGATGACAACATCCAGAATTGCATTATGAAGATGAAAACATCTTTATATATGGGAGATAAACACTCATGCTTCAGGACATAAATCAGCCACTTGCCGATAGGATTAGGAGGAAATTTTCCACATTGGCAGACCAATCCATAAATGTCACAACAGGATTTCTTGCCCTTAGTCCAAAACATCTGGTAATGGGCGCTATCCAAGTCAGGGTACCAGACAAGACAGACCAGTAGGCCATTTTGGTTCAGCAATTCCTTAATGAGGCAGGCCAGGATCTGTGCATTACCATTGAACAGGAAATGTTTTTCCTATCACTTGAACAAATTTGAGATTTCAAAAATTCCAGGTGTTAGAATTTTCCCTTTGATGTTGAAAACCCAGCTTCAAAGTCTCTGCTCTGGGCTTTAACTTGGATTCTCCCACATCCCAGGGACGTGCACTCACCACCAGGATATTAGCAATTCCGGGATGGGTTTTTTCCTGTGTTTCCAATATAAGCTGTTACATTTTGTAGAACTAAATACATATTTGTGGGGGCAGCAAATGAGTGAGATTATCTTTATTTCCTGAATATTAATACAATCACATGTGGCATGGGAGAGACAGAAAGACATAAACATGGGTCTTTCATAGCTAAGGTGATTGCCATAGCTAATGAATTCTACATTCAGGTGCCCACCTGGGTCTTCCCCATTCTCAATTCAAAGCACTCATATCATCTCATTCAAAGGCAAGGACTTGAAGCTGGATCTCTCACATGACACAGAAGAGCTCTAACCAGCTGGCTATTCTGGAGTGGAGCTCTCACCTGATAGAGCTGTTCCACTTTGCAGAGTTTGGATTTTGACATATTAGCATTTCATCAATAAATTTTCTATCTTCCCTAGTAAGGGTGCAATGAGCAACTATTCACACACACACCTGGTTACATTGTGATGCAATTGTCCATAAATGTAGTGATGGCAAAATAATTATTGATCAATAAATGCAATGCCCCTTAGATAAGACATGGTTTAATTTAGCTGGATGGCAAACTTCTCAGCAAACCTTAGCACATCCATGAGACTGAGACAATTAAATGAGTCAGATGTGAATCTCACTGCACTTTTGAGATCTTGAATGCTTCATAAATGTTTAGAAAGGACTAGAGTTTGCAAAAAAAAAAAAAAAATAATAATTGTCTTGAAAGCCAAGTCTAGGTAAAACCACCCAGTTGCGATATCCATTTGAAAACTGAAGTTCTGCCCCAACTCATCAAATCAGGGCAAACTTGCTCCAGGATTTTGGTTCCATTAAATGTTAAAACTGAAGGAGAAACTCAAATGGTTCAAAGACTCAGAAACCAAAGCCACCAAAAAGCTTTCAGGATCTCCTACAAATGAAAATGGCTGAGTCCCACACTGCTTTAGCTATAAGCAGTGTAGTGCACATCATTTCAGGGCTTCCAGCTACAAAGGGCCCTCTAGTAACATGCTTGGGCTTCAGTTCAGTAGGACAAATGTTACCTCTTGACCCTTCAATGCCGTTTCCTCAAGAACTCTGTCCTACAGTTCTCCCATTCAGCTACTGACCATGATTTATTAATTTATTTTAATTTTTGTAACGCTTGCAAGACCAGAAGAGATTGGTTAACTGTGACTTCAGAGATATCATTGAATATTCTGGCCATTTTACAAAAGTCAGTAAATATTTCAAAGGACCAACCACACATGAGAATAGCTTATATTGCTCTTAAAATAGTTGTACAACAGCTATAGGACCCTATGACAGTGGGTTGCAAGTGTAAACCATTTGTGCAACCCTCATCCAATTTGAAAAAGAAATATAACTGAATGCAGGAGAAAACCATGCTATTTTCATACTGTAAGAAATCCATGTAACATATATCAAGAGTACATGGCTGTGACCAAACGTAACTTCATAATGACACTGGGCGCATAGTCCTAATCCTTTTGATCCGAAAGCACAGACCTCTCCCACTCAAGCAGAAAGAGAATCTCTGGTAGCTGTTACTAACACACTGTAGAGTCAGTAAAACCCCCTAACAAGAGCATTCCTGAGCCGACTCAGTAGAGGCCCACACACGCACACAACTCTCCTTTTACAGTGCATGGTCTTGTGGCTAACAGAATTATTTGGAATTTAGGAGGTCTACACTCATGTCCTATATCTACCAGGTGCTTTTCATGTGGCCTTGAGCTAGTCACATAGGGTGCGTCTACACTTGTAAATTAAGTCGACTTAATTTACTCTGTGTCTACACTACACTTTCCTTAAGTCAACTTAAGCAAGCTGCTTAACCCCAATTCACCCCACTCTGCCAGGTGATCACTCACTATTGAGTCAATCCACACCAGCCACCAGCGTGTAATTGTTCCCAGGCAGTGGGTGTAAATTCACTAGTCACACAGGTGTTGGTCTCCAAGTGAGCACACCCAGCCCCAGATCCTACACTGGGAGCCACTGTCTTTCAGGTTTGGGGACCCACTCCCAATCACCATAGTCTCAAATTTGTCCACTTAACAAAGAAGTGGATTGTGCCCAGCCTTCCACATCCACATTCTCTAAAGACCACGCAGCTTTAGATAAAACAAATACTAGTTTATTGATCAGAGTACGATTTCAAGTGAGAACATGGCCAATCAAGGCAGAACCATGCTATAAATGAGTCGGGAGTGACCCCTACCAAATCAAAGGTATAAACAGCACACCAATCTAACATCTCTACCTAAACTGACCTCATAGTCCAAGATTATGCGCGAGGTGTTCGGCTGTTCGACACAGCCATTCTCTGCCTATTACAAGGCAGGGCCCAGCTCTTGTTTGAAGTTGGTTGCAAGATGGAGTCTTCCAGGTGAAAGCTTGCTGCTTCTCTCTCAGACAGTCTGTGTCTTTGTTTTTCTAAACTCCTCACAGTCCTTCCCCCTCTGTCCTGCTGTGTGAGTCTCTTTACTTCTACCTGAGCCAGGGACAGCATTAGCATTCCCTTTGACATATAATTCTCCAGCCACTCTGGTAGAGATGATCCTGAGAGTGTGAACCCTGTAACATGCTTCACATCTGTACACGCATGTTGCTGTAGGAAACATGGCATCACAGCAATTATGTTGAATATGTTATGAGCATCCACAAAGGAATCTGGTATAGCATATCTGGCATCAAATCACACAATTAAATTGCAAAACTGAACAGAAAAGTTACACAGATTATACCCTAGAGATGCATGGATGTGCATCCCGTGACACCTTAATTGTATGTCTCTGTTCCCCATATGGAAAGTGGGAATTACAATATTTTCTTTTTTTAAATATGTTGTCCTATCTATTAAGACTACAAGCTCTTTGAGGCACAGACTGCCTCTTATTATATGTTTATATAGCACCTAGAACAATGCCCTTCCCCCCATCTGTGTTGGCCCCTCATGGTTTTCCACATTAAAAAAAAAAACAATTAACTTACAACAAATTCCGAAGTATTAAAAACGGTCAGATTATCTCTATTCCCTGCACCTCATTCTCCTGTTGCTGATATTCAGAGAGGAAAGAAAATGAAGCTTAAGCAACTATCCGGTTCCTTCTTGAATACCTCACAGAGCCTCAAACTTTATAAAGGAATTATCTTAATCAGATCATCAAAGGAGAGGGCTTGAAATACGATCTCAGATGAAAACTCTGACGAGGAAAGTATAGCATAAATTTCTCGGCACTCAAGCTTTGGAAATTAAAGCCATGATTCCATAGCTCAGCCTCTGAAAGGAATAATAATTACTATTTGGCTATTTGTCAAGGTGAGAGTTCCACCAGAGAGAACGTCTTATTCAATTTGGGAGCTGAAATTACACAACTGGTGGGATATTAAATAACAGCACAAAGCGGGAAGGGTACACAAAGAAAGTGAGAGAATGAATCTAAAGCAAAGGTGAAGAACTCATAAAGAGTTAGCAAGCCAAATGAGGTTTTCTTGTTTCTTTTCTAGATAGGATTTTTAGATCCTTTTGCAGAAAAGTTTGCGGGTTCTGATGAACAGCTAAAGAATAACAGCTGCACTTGTGAGGCATGACCTAGAAAGGAAGGATCACCTTGTCGGGACACTAAACTGAGGCTCCATTGATCAGGATTAAATTCCAGTTCTGTCATAGACTTCCTAAATGACATTTGATGAGTTATTTGGGCCCCAACTCAGCAATGGACTTACCTAATGCCTAACTTTAAGCACAAGTTGTTCCACTGAAGCCAATATTCAAAATTAATTAATGCCTAAGTACATTGCTGAAACAAGGACTAAATCATTTGGTGCCTCAACACTCATCTGTAAAATGGGTATCCTGCTACTTTTTTGTCTATCTTGTCAATTTAGATTGCAATCTCTTATGGATTGTCTCTTACATTCTATAGTGCCCAACACCATGGCGTCTGATCTTTGTTTGAATCTCTAGGTGCCTCGGAAATGCAAATGACAATTATGCTAAAAATGAATGAGCAAGACTTGAACTGCACAGTACAGCAAGGACATTGGATAAAATGGGCATCTGGTTTAGGGTGTTTCAAACACCAGCAAGGGAGACCTAAGCCAGAGGAAATAAGGATGTGGTGAATTTATCTTTGCACTAACACATTTAACTCACAGTTTTCCTGCATTTTTGTGTAGTTTCAAGCGTATGCAAAGCAAACTGTAGACTGCCCTGTGAATTATTACAAAAATGTTTAGGCAGTGTCATGCTCTATGAACCAGCCCTTGGGACTTTCTCTATGGGTTAAAGCAAGGACAGTTTCTTATGACAGAGATATTAAGGTATCCATTATAAACCCCTGACCACCAAATTGGTCACTGTTTGTCATACCATTTTTAAATGTACATAGTGGAGAGGGCTTAAATGTCAAAATCTCTGTTATAACTTAGACTCCGGTGTCTTTTAATTAATGCTTCGTGTTCATGTTATGGTTATTTAGAATTGGTTGAAACCCCAAGAGCCATAAATTTCTTTTACAGGTCTTTGTGGTATGAACTTTAACAAAACAGCTATAAAGAGGTAATAGGAATGAACAGTAGATAACATAAAGCAGAACAAAGAAGGAAGAAAGGTGAGAATATTCTTCAAACAGATTAAAAGATTTTGTCTTTGTCAGTGGTTGTTTGTTTGCTTGTTTGGATAGGAGAAAACTGTGAATAAAAGCCCTGGAAAAGGCTTGATCTCTTGTTTACATTGTGATTAAATGTATTTTTCTAGCAGGTACTTGTTTAGCTCACTTTTAAAAGAAGTAGTGCATTTGCTTACAACATTCTTATCTTTATTGTCCTGATGAGCATGAAGAATGTATGAAATCTTACTTTGCACTAAATATGCAATACATATACTTACTCCGCGAATACATATGCAGAAATGCATTGCCGTGTTGCCAGGAAAACTCACACTGCTGGTTTTCATGTCCAGGGAGAGATCCTCACATGGGGTAAATCAGTGTGGTTCCATTAAACTCAATGGAGCAGTGCCATTTTACATCAGCTGAGGATCAGGCCCTTCCATTCAAAATGTGGCCTGCGGTGTTGGAAATCTCGGTGGAGGGAAGAGCATAACAACATGTTCTGATTCCACCTGAGCCCGAGAATTTCAATGATCATGGCTATTTGGAATTGAATTAAGGAGTAGTCTTGTGGGCAACTCTTCAGCCTCCATTGTTGTTTATGAAGAGGATTTTTCTTCAAGAATAGCTTACATATGGTACATTTTGATTTATCAGTTTTCATTGTTTGTGTGTTCCATTCCAATGTCCTTGGTTCTCAACACACCTTGCAGGTTTGGTTTGGGTTTTTTTAATCATGTCCTTGTGGGTCCCTGTTTATAGGGCTGTAGTTTTCTCATGATACATTTTGGGGAAAAAGCTCTTGAGAGGTGATGGTGACAGCAGAACTCCTCATAGTAATTGGGGTAAAAAGCATAGTAAAGCAGAGATGATTTCTCTAACGCAAACCAGCTTCAGAGAACCAAGACTCAGAGAGCCAGCTCCTCACCTGCATAAATCAGCATGCAGTCACTGACTTCAGACTCATAAAGGTCTCAAGTCCACCATTCCTAACTGTAAGTCACTCTGCTGAGGCCAGTGGGGCTACTCCTGATTTACACTGATTAGAGCATAATTTGGCCATTAATTGTTGTGGGTTTTTTTAAAATACGTCATGGACATTTTGTGATTTCAGAACACTGAATTCTACCCCTTTCCCATCTTCACTGATTGTTCAACTCTACCCAAAACGTCTCACACTTCTCCTACCAAACACTACCTTAAAAGGTTTGTAGTGCAGTGCTCTGACATGTTCTCATTAATTTTCCACTCTAATGTTCTCCTATGTAGAAGAGTGACTCTTCTAAGAATCCCATGACAGTTTATTCAGCTTCTTACATGGTCATTCATTCACCTACTCATACACTTCTCTAATCTCCCCTCCCCCAATCAAATATTCTAAAGTTCATCTGGCCTTTCAGCCGTTTCTCATCAGTCCCTCTGCCCTCAGCTATCTATTCACCTTCCTAAATGACTTCCCATTTCCCTCTCTCCTCACCTCTTTGTTTCCCGTCTCCTCATTTGCCCACATACCCTTCCAACACCCACTGAAGTTGACTGGAACTTTTCAAACAATCCCAGTTTAAAAATTGCACGTCAGTCTATTTCAGTACAGAAGCACTTCCAGAGATGTTACCAACCTCAGGAGAGCACAGGTCACCTATCTTCACTCCCATCCACTGAAATGTACATTAGACTCCACAGTGTAAAATTGCACAGGGCAATAAAATAAACTAAATTAAGAATATCCCATGGAAGGAAAGACCCACTTTTTTTTCTAGAATCCAAAAGAATGAGACCTTAAAACAAACCAGTCTCCTCTCATACTCTCCTTGTAGGCATCCACTTTCTGAATAGACATCTCCATAAGAAAATGAGCTGCTCTGACTGCTGCTCAAATGAGCTTAATAACAACTGAGATCAAAATGAGCCAAGTTTATAGGGGAGAATGGTGGGGGATCATTGCTAAGACTATTTTGCCCCTGAACAGACAATTCTTATTATGACCTTGTACCACTGGGCGGGTGCATGCTTCTTGCTGGATCAGCCGTAGGCCTTGGCACAGCTATGTGCCTGGGAACGTTGTTGCAGTATCTGGTTTTTAGCATTACTGGAGGTGTTACTATGGGCACTGAGGCATAGGAGCCAGATAAAGGGGAAGGGAAATAATGAAAAATGCTGATTAGGAGCTCAGAGAAAGGAATGGGACATTTGTGCTCAACAATAAAATGTAATGCTCTGTTAATCTGTTTCTTGGCTGTCTTTCCTCCATAGGCTTTTTAATATACTTTTGTATATTGCTCTATAGGTTATTTAATATACTTTTACTCTGTGAGTTATTTCATATCCTTTTTTATTCTCAGTTCAGCTGCCTATATCTGCCTTCCCCACAAGCCCATATTTCCTTCAGCTACTGACAGAGGGTAGCTTGTCTGCTTCGTGGCTCTAGGAGGATGGGAGGTGAAAAACAAACTCAGTGCAGACTTCCTGGGAGAAATGGTGCCAATTGATAGTCTTAGATTCATTACAGGCAAAAGAATGATTCCACCTACCAGAGTTTCTTATCTAGTCCAGCATCCTTCCCCTTTCCCTCCCACCTTATGTTCCTACCACTGTTCCTTATACTGTCGTCTCCAGTGCTTTGTTCGTATTGTATTAAATGATCCAAGCACTCGTGTTTTCACCACTTCCAATGGGTTCCTAGCCATGGTCTAGCTGAGCTCTCCTTTAGGATATTTTTCCCCCTAATATTCAGTCTAACTTTCCCATCTCCGAATTTCAGCTATGTGGATGAGAGCTTCAGCTGGCCAGTGGAGTTATTCTGATTTACACTAGCTGAGAAGTGCCCTATTATTTCTAGTAAATCCCTCTGGAACTGCAATCTCCCTCCTGGTTTTTCACGAGGACGGCCTCTTACTAAATAATGTTAAATCACATTATGCTGTCTCCCTTCCTCATTGACAAATCTTTACTCCACACAACATTTGCTAAGCCACCCTGTTATGTATCCACAGTTCTCTCCAGCCTGCACAGATCTGGCCATCCCTCCTATTAGCCTTTCTTTGCTTAATCTCAAAAACATTATGTCATGAAACTGAAATATTTGCAAATTGCTTCAACTGCACAAGAGACTCTTGGCTAGATACTCAGGGGGTGTAAACCTTCTCCACTGACTTCAATAGGGCTATAGCTGTTTACATCAGTTGAACAACAGAGTCCTGTGGCACTTTCAAAGACCAACAGATTTATTTTTTGCATGAGCTTTTGTGGGAGAAAATCCCACTTTGTCAGACGCTTTGAAGATGGGAAACTTACAGAATGGGAGGAAATTAAATGCAGGGGAGTGTATGACATAAGATCAGGTCAGGCTGTAACAGAAAATCAAAATAGATGTTAGGATTCAAACACTGGGGAACAGCACATAGAGGAAGGTGATGTCAAATCACCTGTTGTAATGAGAGAAAAATCCACAGTCCTTGTTTAACCCCAAGGCAATGAAGTTGAATTTGCATATAAGTTCGAGTTCTGCAGTTTCTCTTTGAAGCTCTGATTTGTTCTTCATATGGATTTCCACTTCAAACGGCTGTATTCAGTGCCTTCCATGTAGTCAGCCGTGTTAGTCTATTGCAGGAAAACAAAAAGTGCCACAGGACTCTCTTGTTTTTCTGCAATAGACTAATACGGCTACCCCTTTGTAACTTGACTACATCAGTTGAGTATCTGGTCCTTGAATGGTGGTAATCATTAGATCTGAGTATAATGGAAACATGTTACTTGAAAAGCAAGTGATGACTGCAAGTAGCTGAGAATTCTTATACATCGATGAGAGAAACAAGTGAGTCAGATCCGAGAGCTTGTCCCGTTGTTCCCTCAGGAGTTGAAGGTATTCTGTATGTCACAGGTTCAAGTCCTACTAGATATGTTTTTACATTACATTTGGCAAATAAAATGGTCTTTTGGGGGAACATTCAGGGTCCGCCTCTGACATCTCTTACTCTAATGTAAATCAGGAGTGATTCCATTAAAGTCAATGGGGCCAAATCCTCAGCTGGTGTGAAATGACTTATCCCTACTGACTTTCACGGAGCTACACCAAGGATCTGACCAACTGAGTTTTCTACCTGGGTAAATTGGAAACAGTGGGGTCAGAATCAGATGCATAACATTGCACGAATGTGCAGGTAAAGCAGAGGAGGTGGGTGAAGATGGCAGGGGTTGTAATGGAAAAAATAAAAGCATCCGCTCTTCAGAGCAGATGTATGCTAATGGAAACTGCAACAATTATCTGTTTAGCTGATCTGGCCTTGGAAACCTGCAGGACTGTAGATTGTGAGCAAAAGCAGAGGCTGATACTTTTCCAAAGGAACAGGTTTGTTTTAGTTATTCAGGCTGCATATGGCCATATTGAGAACACTTAAAATCCTATTCTCCTCAAATGCTTCCCCATCCTCCCTCCACACCCACCGGCTGATGGCAAGATACAAAGGGATAAATAAACAAATAAAAGGAGTGTGTGCAGGTGGAGGGGGGGAGGGAAGGCAAGATGCACAAATGCCATGAGATGCTACTATCAGGTGGTGCCGATTTAATCTCCCTGCTCAAAGCTCTTGATTTGATTTAGAATAGCAGTTGTGAAGAGCAGAAGGAGCTGCTGGCACAAATGGCAGCCCGCTCAGCCAGCCACGCTTTCCAACTGTCCTGAATATTAAAAAATAAGGGTGGGAGTGAGTGAGTGAGAAAGAGAAAGAGAGAGTCAAAGCTGCAACCCTACTGAAGAGCCGTGGCTGCAGCTCACTCAGAGGAATTCCATTAAATGAACTCATCCGTCATCTTGCCTTTTATTGATGAGTGGCATTGCTAGGCGGCAAGCGACATGGCAGAACAAATAGCATCGGAGCCCTGGCTTCCTCTGCCATCGCACAGGGAGACATGCAGACCTCAAAACAATGAGTCATTACTTATTACATCCATTATTAACTCAGCTCGGGCTCATTAGGCATGGAAATTGAGGAGAGGAAAAAAAATCAGGAGCTGGGTAACACCAAGTACCCACACATTTAGGGAAGGGGGGGTTGGGCAGAGGGAAGAGAAGGGCAGTTAAAACCTGCAACTCAGCGTTTCTGACGCTTTCAAATCCTAAGGGTCATAGGTAGTTGATTGTATGTTTTCCCTCTTCTGACATCATTGCATTGAGGACTACATTTTAAAGCAACGGGGCTGAGGCACTGGAATATAAGAAGCACATTATTAGCAACCTCAAGACCTTCAAGATAAAGTTCATCAAGAGTGATATAGTTTTATGAAAGAGAAGGGGAGCTTGTGCAGCGGTGAACGGAAAAACATTAAGCTAAAGAAAGAACAAGCAAAGCCAACCAATTACCGTTTTAGAGAGGAACTTGCTGGAACCACAAGTGTCTTACAACGCTGCTGTCTTTAAACCATGTTTGTCCATGACAGACTTCGGATTGTGAATCAGTTTGAAAACAACCTTCCCCATGGTTTAGTCACTCCAAAATGGAGGTATGATCTAAAAAGATGCTGTTTGCCACTGGAACAATAAAGAATTCAATAATTTCATCCAAGGAAGGGTGGACAAAGTCCAGATTAAGCTAGGAATGCATGAAGTAGGTCAGGAAAAGAAGGAAAGAAATAAGCAAACCTCGGGATGCATGCACCCATTCAAATCAAACCACAGGCAAGTGAACCAATTCAAATAAAAGCGAGTTAACTAGTTTAGTAAAAATGAAAAGCATATTGGATATCTGCCTGAAACTCAATCCAAACCAAGCTTTGATATCTCCAAATTCCAAAATGTTCAATTAATTTGTCTTTGCCAGATTTTCATCTGTGGCTCTGCACTGCCTACAGACTGTGGATGATACAGACAGTATTGAACTATTGTGAGAAACTCCTCCGGTATTCCAAAGGCTGGGCAAAACTGGGACGCAGTGTTAGAAATCTCTCTAGAATGTCTCTTACAAACTTCCAGCGTGAAGAAGTAGGTATGGAGAAGCAGCCGTTGCCTTATTCTGCTTTCACACTGGTGTAAATCAGGGGCTGGGTTTCTGAACCCTTTTGAGGTTTTCCTAACATTACTTAGTTAGGAGTTATAGATTTCAGAGCATTCATCTAAATGGACTTATTGGGCCAAATTCAGATTTGGTATGATTGGATACTCTATCCATGAAAATCAATGGAGTGGCATCTACTCAGAAAAGGTCTCTATCCAGCCACTTTCAAACGGACCTCCTACCTTCTTCTGTTTACTCAGAAATTTGCCAGATGCCTCTCCTAATTCATGAATCAGAGTTGCTAATGGGGGAAGGCTGATGGTTGGAGAGGACTAACTGCCTTATTTCCTCTAGAGGTTTTCCAGGGAACAGCACACAGCAGGGGGAAACACAAGATTACTTCCAAGTTTGTCTTGGCAACTGAGTGACTTAGTGAAGGCTGTATTTCTGCTAATTAATTCTGAAAAGAAGAGCTGAAGAAAGTCGTGTTACTTGACAGCTGCTTTGGATGACTGTGTGTCAGAGTCATTTAGCACATGCCACTGATCAGATTCTTTCGACTCATATGTGTAGTAGCAACGATTCTGCTGTTCTGTTCATGGACTCAGAAACAATCAAGACATACCCTTCCTTCTGCTGAACATTGATCTTTGCCTACCTCTGTGTACCTTGGATGCAGCTGCCACTTACTAATGATTTTAATGGGTCATTTTAAATAAAATGAAGACATTTCTTGTTTGCTTTTCCTTTCTCTTTACTATTATTTTCTTGCCCATAGAGAGCATCTACCACATTGGTTGTTCCTGCCTCACCGGGTAGGGGGGGTGATGCTCCAGAAGAGGCCAAGGAGGTTAGAGTTGGGTGCTTGCTCTTCTCTCCCTCTGTGCATTTGCCATTTAAGTCTCCTTTAAGTCCTGCAATGAGCTCTGATAATGCAGATCCTGTGCTTGCATATAGGATCAGCTTGTAAGGGCCAGGGCCTCTGAAGTGGTTCCCCTAGGAACCTAAATACCTTTGAGGATCTGGGTCTAACAGTGCACATTTACTAAAGATCACTGTGTAACCTTCAGGTGGGCTAGAGTTTATCTCAATTTGCCTTTCTCAAGTGCCACCAAAAAAAAAAAAAAACCCAACTCCTAAGGAGAAGCAGCTGGAGACCCAGGATTCAGTCTCCAAAGACTCACAACAAAGTTTGTTCAGAGTAGCTGAAAACGGAAAGTAATGAGTTTTATTAAGCATTCACTTTATAAATCCTATGATAAAAGAAACAAAATAATGACTACTATATAAATCTATAACACGATGTGGCCAATTCTGTGCACTCAGGTTTACTATTCCACAACACACACAAACAAGAAAAAAATATAAAATGAATTTAAACAGAGCAGCCTCACAGAAACACTGTCAACTCAAGTGTCCCAAAGTTTTGGTGGAGTTGATCTGGATATCAGTGATAGACTCTGTAAGTTCAAAGGCTTGAGTAGGAAGAAGCAGCTCCTTGTTCTCCTTCTCCAGGCAAACCCTGTTCTTCCTCTGCTGGGATCACTGCTCTTCAGCCAGCTTTCTGCTTAGAAAGACAACAGAGTCTTGTGGCACTTTTAAAGACTAACAGATTTATTAATCGCATGAGCTTTCGTGGGAGAAAATCCCACTTCGTCAGACGCTTTGAAGATTGGAAAGTTACAGAGTGGGAGGAAATTAAATGCAGGGGAGTGTATGACATAGCATCAGGTCAGGCTGTAACAGCAAATCAAAGTCGGTGTTAGGATTCAAAACACTGGGGAACAGCACATAGAGGAGGGGGGAGGTCAATTCACTTGATGTAATGCGAGAAAAATCCATAGTCCCTGTTTAACCCCAAGGCAACTGAGTCAAATTTGCATATAAGTTGACTCAGTTGACTTTATATATATATAAAGAAAGAGACCCTGTTACAGAAGAAAACACACAACTCTGAGAATAACAAAGTATAATTAACTCTTTCCCCTTATTACATTAAAGAACTATTCATTCATCACAGCTCAAAGTATCAGTGGTCTCTTCCCCGCAACCAGTGTCCCAGACTTCCCTGGTGGAGGGTTAAGAATGTCACTGACCTGAAGCAAAATGCCTCAGAGTTGGGGAAAACAGCCTGCTGTCTGCTCCTGGCTCAGCAGCTCCCCGTGCACAGAGCACATGGGCTCTTTTCAGTTCAACCGCCCTGGCTGCTGGCTCTCTGGCATCTGCCCCCAGCAGCAAGCAGCAGGGGACCCTGTGGGGCGTGCTCAAAACTGCCACTCCACATACCAACAACTTCTGGCTCTAAGCTGCTCAGTCTGTCTGGCAACCCTGACCCAACAGATCTTGTTAAGAGAAACTCTTCATTTAGGCTCATGGGTTACCACTGCACAGTGGTAACCCTGCTAGATATAAAAAGTATCCAAGAAAGGGTGTCCATCTTCTATTCTCTGTCTAGGGAAATTCAGCATTATCTCAGATAGAGCTGTTTGAGAACTGTTGATCAATGTTCACTTCTTCACCACAACTACTGTAGGTGTCAGGAATTTGGAGGCATTGCATAGGTTTGTCTGAATTGTAACATCATCTGCCATCACAGGAGAAATCCTCTTTCAGCACAGTGTGCCAGAAGCTGAGGCGAACTCAGCAGCAGCTGTTTAAGGACAGATGTAAAATCAGTGGCTGGCGATTTTACATCAGGGAAATGGATGTAAAATCAATGAGAAGTTTTAAAGGTGGGGGACGACACAAGTTTAACAAAGGGAATGGAGTCACTATTTATTTTAGCAAATGGACAGATGCTTCCTTTTCGGTTCAAATCCCAGAGTAAACAGGGCGTTTAGACAGAAGGAATTTTCTCAGCCACTTTCTTTAAACCTGAATTCACAGTATTATGATTAGAAACACACCCACTTATTTCCCTTCTGCCTTTTACTGCATCATCTCTCATTGATTGAAGCCCCAGTTGATCAAATCACTTAGAAATAGTAAAAAATAAAAATTAAAAAAAAAGAATAAATATGTGGGCAAAAAATGACAAACATCTTGGCTTGGTGAATTTTCATTTTTTTGCTTATTCCAATTTTGTTGTGATATTTTGTCTAAAATGTCCAGCTTCAAAAATGTTTGGGTTTTTTTCAGTATTTTTTTCCTGATTTTGCTCCCCAACCTCCCTCCCCCCAAAAAAACAACCAACCAAACAAACAAACAAAAAAAAAACACACAAAAAAACCAGAGAGAATGCATGGGGGCAAGGAGAAAAAGTGGTAAACAAATTTATTTATTTATTTATTGTATAGTTGAAAAGACTGAGACAAATATTTTGGGGAAGATTTTGGATTTGGGAAAAAGGCCATTTTTAATGGATTATTTTTCATTTGGCAATTTTGAATCAGCTCCACTCCTTTTCAGCAAAGCTAGCAAACGCATGGAGAGCTCAGTCACAAGAAACAGGCCACTGATCTGGGTGGCTCTTGTGAGGGGTCGCTAAATGAGCAGATCCGACTACGCCCCGCCCTGATTGGAGTTGAACCGCTCTTCTGCACTTCCTCTACTTTTTAATTATGTGACTCAGTGGTTCCGATCCCACCAGGGTCTGCTCAGTGCTCATCTGTCAGAGTAGATACTAGACACTGAATGCCATGCAGCTTACCATGTGTTTATCTTTTGAAAGAGCCCTCAAAACCCAAGGGTCATGTGAGAATATTAAGTGTCCGATTTTTCAAAGAGAGACCAAGGAAATTAGGGTCCCATTTCTTTGTTGATGAGAGCTGGGTGCTTAACTTTGATATTCCCCTTTGAAAATATCAGCCCAAAGCTCTGGAGTGGCATTACATTGTTGAAGTAGTAAAGTGCCCTGGTGCCTCTGGTCTAAAACTTTCCCTTCCCCAAGTGATGTTTGTTATGTACCCTCTGTTGACATCCTCCACCACTGCCTTTAAGTGGCTGACAAAGTAACTCCTGTATTTATTATTATTAATTAATGTATCCAGTCCTTTGTGAATTATAGTAGTATTTCCAATGGTTTGGAAGAGAAAAATGCCTGGGGTCTCCCATATCACATGGCGGGGGCAAATGTTGACTTTTGAATGGCAACCACTGCAACAAGTTAAAAGAAAATGTAGAGTACATGGGGCCCCTTACAAGTGAAAAGCAATATTCACCTAGTGTTAGGGCTTTGTAATTCTACTGGGAATTGTGTTTTCTATAAGATGAATTCCACTGAATAACTGAGATTCTGCAGAACATGTGCAATATTGAGGTAGATAAAACTATAAATGTAAGAATGTTTTTAAGATTGTATTTATTCACACTTGGTATACTCCCTTCAAGACTTGGCAACAGGAGAAGGGTGATATATAAATAGAATTGGTCAAATTCAAGAAAAAAATGTGAACATTAAGCAAGTCTGGTGGGCTGTGGTTTGATCTGGCCATTGTTAAGACTTTTAATATTCGCCAATTCATGAAGCGTTCAAGCTAATCTGTATGATTCAGCTGAATATATATTCATTATATAATCATGAATAAGATCATGAATATATGTGTTCATCATAGACACACGTATTCTAGCCACTAAAACTCATCTGGTTATTTAGGTTTATAGCACCTCCCCTGCGGAACAATGATAAATTTCAAAATCAAAATACTGTATACCAACTTTTAATTGATATTACTGGATCACTTTATACAATAATCAAAGGTGTGTTCAGTACTTTATTAGTACTCCGTAGTCTACCTTTTGCTTCTCTGTCATCTTCAATTAGAGTCTGAGTCAAAGCCCTTTTAAAGCAGAGGAAGAGGTTTTACTTTTTTTCCCCATTAACTTCAAAGGTTATTTTTTTTTCATTATTCTTAAATCCTGAATAGATTATCAAGTGATTTGTTTTAATACTTTCAACACCAAGAATTGAGGGCTGGCACAAGGGAAAATTTGCTGAGTATTGCACCTGGCACTATTTGACCAGATCTACTAATCTATGTGTTAATAGTGAACTGGCACCACAATATGGAAATTTTCAGCATGACGAGAAATATTTACTAGACAACAAAACACACTGTATAAAGAAGTATTTAATGATATCTACGCAATTTACATGCGGCTTCTCCTAAACATATTCCAAAAGTTGGCCACAGGAGTATTCATGGATGCACAACTGTTTCCTAGTGAGAGAGTTCTTTCCCAGATGTTCAGCTTGACCTGGGGCAACTCAATCAAAGCCTGTAAGGTTTCCAACATTTCTAGTGGGGATTTATTTTTTAAAACGTGGCATATGCATTTTCCTGGCAATAATGGAATATAGCTGTGCACACTCCATTAAATCAAATGAGACTTTAATACTTAAAACCATGCAGGTAACTGGAACAGTAATAGTAGGAGCTGGGGCAGGAAGGCAGTCCAGGAGGAAGAAGGGGAAAAGACTATAGAGGAATGGAATATGAGCAGGTCTGTGGAAGAGGTGGGTTCAAAGAGAAAACCTAGGTAAAGGGCATGGAAGCCTCAGACACCACAGTAGCCTTCTAAAATTCTATGTAGGTAGATATATTTTTAAATAATCAATCAACCCCTTCCTGCATAATTCCATTTTATCTTACCTCGCACCTATCCACTGCCTCCAGATGTTGCCTTTATCATTTAGTATTAGTTAGTCCTCACACAGTAGTGTCCAAAGGTTGCAGCCAGCATGAGAGGCCTGCAAAGCTACACCCTTTACAATTTTTTAGTTTAAAAACCAAAACTGCTCCAAAGAGCGTACAGCGTGAACAGCCAAGATTCAGAAAGGGTGGGAGGGGATTAGCCACTGATTTTTTACAGACTGCAGGCCTGAATCTCCATTGCCCTACATCTTTTACACCAGTGCAAAGTGATTGCAAAGGGAAAGAACTCAGATTGAATAGTGTTCTGTACCTACTCTGTAATGGTGTTAAAGACCACGCTAGGAATAGCATGTCAAAGAATCAGGTCCCTGTGGTTTTAACTATTGATCAGGCCTTGGGATGATTGTCTTTTATCTTTATATGTTTACATCAAAATAAATAACTACTCTCCTGCCATATTCCATTAATGCTTCCAAGACCCCCTTCTAATTAGCTCCTTTTCATAGAATCATAATGCCATAGGGTTAGAAGAGACTGCCAGGGTAATCCCCTTGCCAATATGCAGGATTTGTTGTGTATGAAAGAGTGGTTCCCCACCTGTACGGCTCGAGGGCCACAGACATAATTTTTACAGCACTGAAGGGCCACCAGCTTCCACCAGCCGCCCCACCCCACCCCCATCCCAAAAAGCAGTTTGCCTCTTTGCTCATTGATCTCCCGTCTCCGGGGCTGCATCAGGGAAACTGCACATATCCTGTAGCTTTCTGCGCTCTATCTGGGACCCAAAGCCATGACTTCCCTTCTGCAGCCAATTCTCCCCTCCCATCTCCCTGGCTCCAAGTTCCCTAGCACCTATGGATTTAGGCTTTGCTGTGCTCCATGCTATAGCCAGGGAAATGGGAGTGCTAATCTCCTATTCCTTTAGCTGCACTATTGGTCTTTTAGCACTCCACCTGGGTCCTTAGGCAGTGACTCCATTCTGCAGCCACAGGAGGGGAGCCGAAGGCCACTTTGAAAGCCCCCGAGGGCCACTTTTAGCCCCCGGGGCCACAGGTTGGGAACCACTGGAATAAACCATCGGAGACAGGTGACTATTTTATCTTTTTATGTTCCTAATACTTGGGAGAGTTCATCTCTCTTCTCATACATGAGGCAAGCTTTCCTTCAAAACCTGTTTCAAAACATACTTCTAGGACTTGAGCACTGACCTGTGTGAGATCCCAGTGCCACCCCCAAAATTTTACTATTATCTTACCGGCTGTATGCATCTTCCAGCTTCATCTGTATCTGCTCTGCACTGGCGTGTGCTTCAGTCTCCTTATACATATGAGCAGCACTAGCTGAGCAGTTGGCACTTGGTAAATAATAAATAAAAATAATAATTTAATTCCATAGAATGGAATAATTTGCTGCCTAATCGCAGTAATAAAAGGAGTCCATTAACACACCCAAAATGTTTGCTAAAAGTCAGGCTTTCTACAGCGTGAGGAGAGCAGCCGCTGCTGAGGACTCCTCATATTGCAGAAGCACACTGCTGGCCAAAACTTCCTGGTGCTGAGACATCAATCTCTCTGCCTCTTGGCTGCTCAATTTGCTCTGTAGAAAGCCTCCTTTGCAGTCAGCTCTGTGGCTATGTTGAACAATAAAATTCAGTAATGCAGGAGTGGCCCGCTGCTCTGGATGTTGGGGAGCGGGGGAGGCGGAGAGTGGATTATGTTTCCTAGGGAGGGAATTTGTAGTTATATGTGCAGGGGAAAAAAACCCAAACTTATTTTGGATTCATATGTGAGGGAGAGGGAAATCAATGGCTCCCCTCCATGACCCATGAAGCCCCCTGAACTGCCAATAAATGTTCTTACCTTTCTTGTCTGTGACATCTACAGGTTATATAAGGGAGGCAGTTTTTCCAGAGTCTTTTAGAACAGCGTGGTGGAAGCATCTTCATTGATTCAGGAAGGTATTTTTTTAGAGGCCAGATTAAACTACCTGGACGACCTTACAACAAAGTATCTAGTTGCAGCATCGTGGAGAGAAAAAGTGAATGAATTAGGAGAAGGGGTGAGGGTTGGCAAGTAGATGAGTTTGATTAAGAGAATCTAATCTGATCCCCGCAACAGTCCTTCTGTGGTGTTCTTCAGAGCAAAGGTGCCATGAAGCCTGCTGAAAATTCCCACAGTGTAGGGAAGCCGTGGTATGGTGTAGCTGCCTCTGCACCACCAGACATCCCGGCAGATTATGTGAAGGATGGTTTTAATTGCCACACTAGGGGCAGAGCAAGATGGAAGCTGAGGGCTCTTACAGGCATTTCTAGTGCAAATTAGAACAGCACTGAGACCTGTACCTTCCTTTCAGGTACCTGCTTCTAACCACTGTCAGATGATCTTGATGATGGAATAGACTGCGTGCTTAGTAAGTTTGCGGATGACACCAAGTTGGGGGGAATGGTAGATACTCTGGAGGGCAGGGACAGGATCCAGAGAGACTTGGACAAATTGGAACAGTGGGCCGAAAGAAACCTCATGAGGTTCAACAAAGACAAGTGCAAAGTCCTGCACTTAGGACGGAAAAATCCCATGCACTGCTACAGGCTGGGGACCGATCAGCTAAGTAGCAGTGCTGTAGAAAAGGACCTGGGAGTTATGGTGGACGGGAAGATGAATATGAGCCAACAGTGTGCCCTTGTTGCCAAAAAGGCCAATGGCATATTAGGCTGCATCAGTAGGAGTATTGCCAGCAGATCGAGGGATGTGATAATTCCCCTCTATTCGACACTGGTCAGGCCGCATCTGGAGTACTGTGTCCAGTTTTGGGCTCCCCACTACAGAAAGGATGTGGACAAATTAGAAAGAGTCCAGCGGAGGGCAACAAAAATGATTAGGGGGCTGGGGCACATGACTTATGAGGAGAGATTGAAGGAACTAGGCTTATTTAGTCTAGAGAAGAGAAGACTGAGGGGAGATTTGATAGCAACCTTCAACTACTTGAAGGGTTGCTCCAAAGAGGAGGGAGCTAGGCTGTTCTCGAGGGTAACAGACGACAGAACAAGGAGCAATGGTTTCAAATTACAGCTGGGGAGGTCAAGGTTGGATATTAGGAAAAACTTTCTCACGAGGAGGGTGCTGAAGCATTGGAATGGGCTATCTGGGGAGGTGGTAGAATCTTCATCTTTGGAGATTTTTAAGGCTCGGTTAGACAAAACTCTGGCTGGGATAATTTAGGGGGAGTGGTCCTGCTTTTTAGCAGGGGGTTGGACTAGATGACCTCGTGAGGTCCCTTCCAACCCTATTATTCTATGATTCTATGATTCTATGATTCTATGATTACTGGACTACCTGGACCACTGATTGGATCCAGTATGAAAATGACAATGTGACGCCAGAGGAGTTAAATATTATCCATGAGAATGAACAGGCCATTATCGCCATCTCAAGTCCAGTCAAAGATACAACAGGATAAGTAAAGAGATGGCAGGACAAAGACGGAACAGGGCTCACCCGAGGACTGGACAGTTAAAGCCGGAGATCTAGGGCCAAATTCTGACTTCAGTTACTCTGGTGTGGCACAGCTATCAAGATAATCTGAATTTGGCCCTAGGAAAAGAAATGTGAACCTAAGCAATTAGCTAATGAAATGGACTCCCAAAGGAAGTGTTTGAAGAACCCTTGATCTCGATATTCAAAGTCCGATTAGGGAAGACACTAATAGGAAAGGCCTGAGGTACCTACCAAATGCAGATTGGAAACAGGGGTATCAAAAGGGTGTTCCTGTAGATACAGCTCTGATTTTGAGACGCTAGAGTTAATTGCAAGGCAGCATGCTTTAAGTGGATAGGGCACCAAGCTGGGAATCAGGAGATTTAGGGCTTGTCAAAATGGTGTGGCAATGCTCACTAGAGTTGTATGGATTCTAAATTGAAGCAATGTGTTGCATACTAATTGGCCATTGCAGACCCTGCTGGCCAGTGGCTTAGCAAGGGGGGAGCTGATAGGGGGCCAAGCACCCAGGCTGCAGGGGGCATGTGGTGGGGGTGGGCTGCAAGGTGTGGTGTGACGTGGGGTTCCTGGGGGGGCACAAATGTGGGCTTTGCCCCCAGGTACCAATGGGTGTGACACCCTGGCCACGCCATTGCTGTTGGCTTGTACTAAAAGTTTCAGAGTTGGCATTAATATAACAAAAAAGGAGCCCTGTGGCATTTTTAAAGACTACAAATTTACTTATTGCATGAGCTTTTTGTGGGAGAAAATCCCCCTTCGTCAGACGCTTTGAAGGTGGTATTAATATAGTACTGTTTCTCATTTATGTGCCCTCAGGATCTTTTAGCTCTCACCAGTTGTGTCTATGTGGACCACTTAATGCAGAACGTGGTGGTGCCCTTTAGAATTCACTTGTCTGTAGTGCACATTGCTCCACTACGAAGACAAGCCCCCTACTTTCTTTCCAGATCTTCTGCTGACATATGACACTTTTCTGTGCTTCTGGGTTTCCACACATGACCTTTGTCTGTTTTGTCTGTTTAGTCTGTAAGCTCTTGAGGACATAGTCGTCTGCTTGAGTCATCTAGGAATTATACTGTAAAAAATAATAATAGAATAATAATAATTATATATTATTAAAGTAAACAACTATCATCTTGATCAAACACACCACTATCTTGACTGAGTGTCTAATCTGACACCATACTGGATCTTACATAAATGCTGAATTGGATTCTTCAGGGACTTCATTCTGTTATTCCAAATCCCTAGTCAAGTACAAGGAAACATCATTGCATGATCCATACCAGTGCCTGTGTTCAGTCATTTCTGTTAATGCTTTTCAGCTGGTCTTAATCGGGGTTATTCACTTGAATACCTTAGTTCTATATAGTTTAAAGTTCAAAGATTTCAAAACAAAACAAAACAAAACAAAAAAAATCCTTAAATTCTCTCTGCGTCTCTCTCTGTTTGCAAAATTCTAAGCTTCATGTGACTGGGTGAATTAGGCCTGCTGGAAGCTTTTTGACTTTGCCTCTCTCCACTCCAGGATAGAGCGGAGGAAAGTCCTCCAGGCAGCTTAGAGTGGCTAAGGGAGCAGCCACTCAGAGAAGCTGCTGGAGCAACCAATCAGGGGCCAGAAGGATCGTATAAAAGCAAGCAGCGGGGCAGAGCATTCAGTTGCTGTCTGAAGAGAAAGGAGTGGGTTCCTGGCAGACTATAAGAACAGCAAAACCATGAAAAGTATACTGCAGGCAGAATTCAGCCCACCGGCTATAGGCTTGGAGAGCTGGAAAAGGAGCAAGACTATGGACAGGTCAGTGTAGGGAGGCTGAACCCACAACGTAGCAGCCAGACTGGGCAATGGAACTGTGATGGTCTGGTTGTAGACTTGAGCCCAGGCAAGACTGCTGAAAAGACACTAACAGAGGGTACTGCCATGGGCTCCTCTTGGGTTTTTGAAGGAGCTGGTACCTTTGTGAAGGAAGTTTTAGTGTCATGACCCTGTAATTGGGTTAGGAAAAGAGCTAATGAGTGTATTCCAGAATGGGAGATAGTGTATGTGGCTAAGCTGGAGGGCTAAATGCCTGAAGACTTGCTGGGGGGAGAGGGGGGCAAGTGTGAGAAGTGGGTGCTACCCTGTTGTAAGACCAAAGAAAGAAGCAAGCTCACACCTGACCAAAAAGGAAGGTGCCTGTGAGAGGTGGGTGCCACCCTGCTCATAAAAACAGAGTGATAGAAGGCATAGCTCTTACCAAAGCAGGGGATACCTGACAAGACAGGTGTTGACCTTGTTACACTTCACTGGATTAGATCCAAAGATATGTAAATGAGTCCTTAGAATCCACTCATTGAGCTCTGAGGAGGTGCAGGGTATGTTACCAGTATGAATCTGAGCTTCTGTGGTTCATCTGTTGTTCATCTGATGTCTCCCAAGTGACATCCCTAAAACACATGCACTCACTGATGTTGTCATTTCCCCACTTCTCATCATTTGAAGCATTTATTTGCAGATTGCAGCATTTAAGGGCATTGAAGTGGCACGTACAACTCAGCCACCACCCACACTTTTCTCTATTTAGGTCACAGTCACTTCAGAATAAAAAGGCACAGAAAGAATCCAATAACAAGGGGCAGCCACCCAAGACTGGTGTGAAAATCAACATATGGGGAATTATTGTGAGAGTTGGGCTGTGCTTCAAATGGGCTTGTTTTGTCTGGAGCCCTGAGATCAGCTGAAAAAGGCAGAGGGGGTTGATTCACGAATCACTGCAGGGAAGCAGACAACCATAAAAAGGAGCAACACAATAGAGAAAGAGATACGGTGCAAGCTATTACTGAATGGGCTGGGGTGGGCTAAGTGGAATGGAGAAAGCTTTTCCCCAGCTAATGGTTTACCCTATCTCCTGCTGCAGTTGTCACAAATGCTAGCTTTTGGATTTTATACAATTATGCATCATATGGGCAACTATCTCTGGCTCCTTCTAGCAAAATCAGAATGATGTGCTTGTCTTTTTCTGCAGTGCCTTTAAGGAGAGATCTGGTACCAGGATTCAGTGCTTTAATGGATCTTAATTTAATTAGGGGAATGGAGAAAGTGAGGAATTTAGCTACATAGCTGGTATAAATTATTTGCATCACAGTAAAGGCTGGAAGCCCCAGAGGATATCTGGATCTCATTGTGCAGGACACTGCATGGCCTTAATAGGAAACCTTCCCTGTGCCAAAGAATTTAGACTCCAAATAGATTTTAAAAAGGAAAAGAAAGTGTCTACATTACACAGGTAGTCTGATAGATCTGGGAACTGAACTTAAGTGGCATGAGTTCTAGACCAGTATGTCAGCCCCAAGATTATCTTTCCTTAAGAGATAATGTGATGTAGAGCCTTTCATCAATAGATGAGGTCAACTGCATCCCAGCTCAGTCGTGACTGAAAGTTGTTGGGTGGTTCATGGAAAATGAAGTCAGAGTTTCTAGGAGACAAGTTTTCGTAGCTCCGAAAACCACCCCCACTCCAGCTGCTGCTAGTTGGCACCCACCTGAGGAGTCTAATGAATAAGGCAATTACCTGTGATTCAGAAGAACTCTATTTAGTTTCTGGGTATGACCACTGAACCAGTTGCTTCACCCCTTTGTGCTTAATTTTCCTGTCCATCGAAGGAGGACAACTCCACTTCACAGAGGTGTTGTAAGGATGAGCTTATCCATACTTGTGAGGCACTGAAGCCCAAATCAACAAAGGTATATAGATGCCTACGTCCCAGTTTTGACTCCACTCAGATCCATAAAGCTGCTGTTGAACTCTGTAGGTGTGTAAACTCAGTCGACACGGTAAAAGTTCCGTATGTATTTTAAGTTTCTGCCTCTAGGCATATGAAGTGCTGCCTCCTTCTAAGGCCTAGTCTACGCACAAAAAACTCTCAATCCCTGAGGATCAGCGCAGCGGAATCGATTGACTGGGCAGTCCAGACCTGCTCAGTCAATCCCAGAAGTGCTCTCTAGTCAACATAATTACTCCACCCTCTCAACCGGTAAGAGCTGTAAGTCAACGGCGCCGAATGAAGACGCCGCAGTAAGTAGAATTAACTAAGTCAATAGGAGATACCTATTCTGTGAAACACAGATTACGTATCTCCCACCGACTTGGCATGATAAGGTAGACCTGGCTTACGTTTCCGGACATCTAACACCTTCCTAAACTCCAGAGTCATGCATGAACCAAAGAAAGACATTTGGTCACTTCAGTCATCTGTGGGGGCCCTACATGTTACCTGAGCTCAAAAGCTGGTTACTGGATTCCCGTTCAAAAACATGCCGGTAAAAGAGGTAATGCTCACCTTCTAACTTTTAGCCAAATGGTTTGGTTTGAGAGATGCTTGTTCAATTCCCCCTTCTCTTTTAGAGATTTGAAAGTGGTCTCCAACTTCTCAGCTAAGTGCTCTAATCACTAAGCTATGATACACTGTGGTGTGTGGGGGGATCTCTGTTATTCCTGGTGAAGCTGTTGCATGTTGTATGAGTAAGTAAAGAGTCATGGGACTGGGGGCTAGAACTGAAGGTTTCCCAACTCTCAGGTGGGGACCCTGCCCAGCAGGTTAGACTCATTCTCTCACTTGCTATCTGACCTAATGACTATTTATTTATCCACAGAAGACCAGTTGTTGTTTTTATAATTATTTTTAAAATCTATTTATCAACCTAATTTTAATATCTTATTATTTGAAATCCATTTACTGATTTTTGGGGTGCCTACCTCATGAATTTGCATACTTTGGTTGATAGTTCTGCAAAGCTATCCTTCCCCCCCCCACTTTGAATGCACCTGAAATACTGAAGGAAAACATATCCCAAACCACCTAGCTTTGCCTGGCTTCAGTTTAAAAACAGGAGTCACAGACAAGTTGGCACCCCAGGGCACTCAGTTGTATTCTGGGATGCCACAGGCAACAGCATCAGGACCTACAGCAGAGCTGTGGGGCTGAGGCTGAAGAATAGGGAAGAGGGGAAGCAGTGAGTTCCCCAGGAGCTGTTGCCTTAGAAGGATGTGTAATTAGATGCCTTGCCTTGGCACGATATTTAGTAGGCAACCAGTAACGAGTGGAGTGCCCCAGGGGTCGGTCCTGGGGCCGGTTCTGTTCAATATCTTCATTAATGATCTGGATGATGGGATAGATTGCACGCTCATTAGGTTCGCGGATGACACCAAGCTGGGAGGAATGGTAGACACTCTGGAGGGCAGGGACAGGATTCAGGGAGACTTAGACAAATTGGAGCATTGGGCCAAAAGAAACCTCATGAAGTTCAACAAGGACAAGTGCAAAGTCCTGCACTTAAGATGGAAAAATCCCATGTACTGCTAAAGGCTGAGGACCGATCGGCTAAGTAGCAGCACTGTAGAAAAGGACCTGGGGGTTATGGTGGATGGGAAGCTGGATATGAGTGAACAGTGTGCTTTTGTTGCCAAAAAGGCCAATGGCATATTAGGCTGCATCCTTAGGAGTGTTGCCAGCAGATCGAGGGATGTGATTATTCCTCTCTATTTGGCCCTGGTGAGGCCGCAATTGGAATACTGTGTCCAGTTTTGGGCCCCCCACTACAGAAAGGATGTGGACAAATTAGACAGAGTCCAGCGGAGGGCAACAAAAATGATTAGGGGGCTGGGGCACATGACTTATGAGGAGAGACTGAAGGAACTAGGCTTATTTAGTTTGCAGAAGAGAAGACTGAGGGGGGATTTGATAGCAACCTTCAATTACTTGAACGGGTGCTCCAAAGAGGAGGGAACTAAGCTGTTCTGGGTAATAACAGAGCACAGAACAAGGAGCAATGGTTTCAAGTTGCAGGTCAGGAGGTCGAGGTTGGATATTAGGAAAAACTTTCCCGCTATAAGGGTGGTGAAGCATTGGAATGGGCTATCTAGGGAGGTGATGGAATCTCCGTCTTTGGAGATATTTAAGGCCTGGTTAGACAGTACCCTGGCTGGGATGATTTAGTGGGAATGGTCCTTCTTTTAGCAGGAGTTGGACTAAATGACCTCATGAGGTCCCTTCCAACCCTATGATTCTATGACAAGGCAGGTTTACTTTTTCTGCCTCTCTGTCCACAACAGATGAAGGAGCAAGCCAGTGTGCTGTTCCTCAAGGTTGCAGGGGAAGGGGGATAACTGACGAACCAACTATCCTGTAAAAACAGATACATATATTGGTAGGAGAATGTTTCTCATTCCACAAATGAGTAAAAAGCTGCTCCAAGTTTCCTGGACAGTTGCCCATTTTATTTTTCTTATCTGCTTAGCACAAATTCCAGCAAAACTGGACTAAGATTTACCATAAACTGGACTCCAATTTAACTAAAGTCAGAGTTTTAGCTTGGTAATAAATTATGTCGGTTTTGTTACAAAAATATTGACCTCATACAAGCACCACAAAAGCTCCTCCTTCATGGAGGGAAATTCTGCAATGCATTGAGTGTGTTGCAATAAGAACTCAAACACTCAGCATGTCACAGGATTGGACCTGAAAAACTTTAGACTCTCCCAATGGTACTACTACTGCAAAAGATCTTGTTTGTTCTGATTATTGGATTATGCAGGAATTGCCTATTGAGACAAATACTTATTGTGAACTGTGGTGCAGTTCTCTTTAGATGTTGAGTATATCATCCATAAAAGTATCTCTCAGCCTTCCTCTCTGAAATCTTATTTTTCTTACATTTAGCTTCTGGCTACAGGTTATACCCAGACCATCAAATAAAATATTACAAGATGCCAAAACATGATAGACCCCTTACTACCTTCTACTCTAGTGAATATTTCCTCTTGTGTTCCACTCTAATTTTATATCCATCTTAAAGCACATTACAGAGTACAGTTCTCATATCCCATAGTAGTAATTAGTCAGCCATGAGTGAGAGATCCAACTGAAAGTGTATACACACAATATAATTTTTCATTTTTACTACTGTAATAAAAGCAGAAAGAGAGAGTAAAAGGAACAAAGAGAAATAAACAAACAAACAAAAAAAACCCCCTACAAACATCATTAAAAGAAGAAATAAAGCAAAAATAACAATGACAGGTCAGGAATCGGTTAGGACCTTCATGTCCTTCAAAAAAATATGAAAACCATGCAAATGTCAATACCTTACTAGCAATATACATAAAGTAAAAGAGCATTCGCCTTCTAGTGATGCAGTAGGCTCAAGGAAATTTGAAAAGACAACCATTTATCATAAAAATTGTGCAAGGGATTAGAAAACCAACATGTTGTTCATTCTAGAAGAGACCCTGGTCTCAGAACAAAACAATGCAATATGACACTAGTTATGGGAAACAGCATCCTTTTTTCTCTAGCTTGAGAATAATATTCAAGCACTATAGAAAACATGCTTTTTTTCTGCCAGTTCCTTCCCAGAATATCTACCAAGTTACTTACATTAGCCTTATGATCTTAGTATTTGAGCGTCTTGGTATATTCAACTTTTCATCATAATACCAGGGGAATATCAATGGGTGGGCCTGTACGGGCACATGCCTACCCACTTGGCCACCAGACCTGCTCACTGCAGCACCCTGCAGCCCTGATGGTGGATCGGTTGGCGACTGCGAGTGGCGGTACTAAGGGCAGATGGGCAGGGGTGAGCAGTTCTCTGCCCCTGCAACTCCAGCCTTGTGCAGGTGCTGCAGCTTTTGTATAGCAGGAGCCAGGATGCCTCTCCCCTCCCTCTACCCCCTATCTTCCCAAAACTCAATGGAGTGCCTTAGAGCAGTGGTTCTCCACTTTTTTTTTCCATCGTGACACATCTAACAGACGATGTTGCCTTGTGTGACACACTACAATCTGCTGGTGGCGCTTGGGCTGGGAGCACATGGGAGGCAGTGGCACTCTGGAGAGTGCAGCACTCTGGGACCTGGGTGGAGGCAGAGTCAAGCCAGCACAGGCTGGTGCCCTGGTAATGTAACTCAGTGGGGCTGGGTTTATTTTTGGAAGGAAGGTGGTACCCCCCAGCCCAGGATCTCTGGGTTGCAGCCCCTAAGTCCCTTTTGTCATCTAGCCCAGGCTGCTGCCTATGTCGTGCAGCAGGATCAGGCTGTTGAGGGCAGCAGCGAGCGGCAAGCGGCAGGCGCCCCAAGCCGGCTCCAAGCTGAGCTGCCAATTTTCCGTGACACTCCTCCCGGCTCTTTATGACACACCTGTGTGTCTCGACACAGTGGTTGAGAGCCACTGCTTTAGTCACATAACCGTGCTTCCTGAACAGCTGGGCATTATGTTTTGTTCATCATCTACCACCAGAGATTTGCTTCTGAGTAAGCGTCTGCGTGACATGATCAGTTCTGGCTTTTCTGAAGCTGAAGTTGGCAACAGTTTTTGTGTGACGGTTTGGAATTTGGGAAAAAGCTGGTTTCCCTACAACCAGACAAATAATTTGCAGTGAACAATATTTGGGGCACTATTAGGGTACAGCCTGAGACATCCCAAACCTGGGTTCATGGCTGTTCTGTGAGAGACTGCTGCCTTCTTTTGACTTGAGTGAGTGTTTATGCTTGTGGTTGAACCATATCAGCCCACTCAGGCTCACAGGGTGTGTCTACACTGGCAACTTAGGTTGACTTAAGGATGCTTAAGTCGACCTACACAAAGCCACGTCCACACTGGGCTTTTATTAAGTCGACTTAAGCACTTCCTTGAGTCGACTTAATAACACCACCTCTGAAAGTTAACTTAAGCCTTAAGTCGACTTCTTAAGTCAACCTAAAGCCAGTGTGGACGGGGAATAGTGCTAAGTTGACCTTATTAAGTAGATTTAAAGCCAGTGTGGACGGCTATGTCTACTGTTAAGTCAACTTAACAAGTTAACAACTTAAGTCGACCTAAAGTGTAACCACTCCGTTAAGTCGATTTAACAAGGTCGACTTGACTTAAAATCGACCTTGTTAAGTCGACTTAACGGAGTCGACTTAACTTTACAAGTGTAGACATAGCCACAGAGCTGCGGGCACATTTAATTGCAGTGTAAACATTCCAGCCCAGGTTCTGGAAGGTAGAAGGTCCAGAAGCCCAGGTCCCAGGCCAATCCGGAGTGTCTACCACATAATTAAACACCCCATAGCCTGAGACCCATGAGTCTAAGTCAAATGACACAGATCAGCCATGGGCATTTCATTGGGGTGTAAACATATCCTCACTCTCTCTGTGTTTCAGAGTCTTGTTTTTAAAACAGGGATAATAGCCCTTACAAGAGTGGTCAGATGATGAATTCATTAAAGATTGGGAGGTGCTCAGAAGCTGTAAGTATGGCAGTCAGATATCTACCTAAATAGATAGATGGAACATTTTTTCATTGAATTATTCACAAATACCTTTTTAAAAAAAACCCAGTCATTAATTAACAATTATAATTATTACAGGTTGATGTATTATTTAAGCATGGGCAATGTTCATTATTTGAGCACAGCCCCATAAGTAGTGAAGGAACATTCTGCATATAAACCCTCCGCCCCCTTTAGGAATTTTTCACCACTGTTCATTATTCAGCCAGTTTTTGTAGTTCCCCAAACAACTAATGTTCGTTCTTGTTCCCCGGCCTCTTGCTTTGCTCTTCCTTTTGTGAGATTACTAAGATGGTAATACTCTTTCGTTGGGGGAGCTCTAGGAATGAACTTGCCAAACATATCTGTTTTGTACGTGACATGTGATCCTCCCACTTGCATCAATATGGGGAGAAAAGCAGGCATTGTTTTAGTCATGTGACTTGCTTTTACCCAATGGCATTCATATAAAACTGTTCTATGTCTAATAAATAATGTCTGGTTAAGTTGATGGCCACCCAGGACTGTGAATATAATCAGTCACAATTATTTCAGTTGTTCCTTGTCCTCCAGCCCTAATATGTGTCTTTGTGTTTGTGTATTATACAGATTGTGAGCTTTTTGGGGCAGGGAGTATCATTGTGGTATCTGTAGAAAAGATTGAAATTTACATTCCCATCATATGGGAAATGATGGCTTTTCAATACTTGTTCTCCTCCCAAAGTTTTTGATAGAGTTTCCTGTGGGGTAATCTAGTTACTAAAATCATTCCCTGAAAGTATCTATATAAGGTAATCTCTCTTTTTCTGCTTCTTTGCCTTTCTCTAGACAGGGAACAAATTGGGTGAACAAGGAAAAGTTTAGAGGTTAATCTTAACTAATATCCAGTTACTATGGTTCCATTTACAAAACCAAACTTAAAGATTCACTGAGATTCCTTCCTTGGACATTTGTTTCTTATTTCTTCTTGTTCTTACAGAATCACCTAGATGCCTCCAGCCATGCTTGAACTGGTGTCACAAGATAGCTGGTCCTTGTGAATAAACTAAGCTCAGCACCTCTGGAACAGAGCAGGTGGGTACAATAAATCTCATCGTTGGAAGGTACCGAAAGGGTCATCTTGTTTAACCCTCTGTAAAATGGAGGATTTATTGTGTTTAAACCATCCAAGACAGATGGCTATCCATCCTCCTTTTGAAAACGCCCAGTGAAGAAGCTTCCACAACCTCCAGAGATGTTCTGTTACATAGTCCTACTCTTAAAGTTAGGAAGTTTTCATGGAATTGTATCAAATTTAGGGTGACCATGATATTCAAGGCTTTGTCTTATATAGGTAGCTATTATTCCCCACCCCTATATCAATGTTTCACACTTTCAATCTGGTCACCTTAAATTAAATCTGGTGTGCTATAGTTTGAACCCATTGCTTCTTGTCCTGCCCTCTGTGGTAACAGAGAATAATCTTTCTCCATCTCTTTTATGGTAGCCTTTCAAGCATTTGAAGACTACCATTGTGACCCACCCCATCTCCTCTTTTCCAAATGAAACATAATAATTTATTTCAGCCCTTGCTCATATGGCTTGCATTCCATCTTTGTTACTCACCTCTGGATCCTTTCCAGTTTCTCAACCTCCTTTGTATTCACTGGGAACAAAAATTGGAAACATATGCCAGCTCAGGCCTAACCCATGCCAAGTAGAATGGCACTATTGCCTCTCATGTCTTGCATGCCATGTCTCTGTTAATGCAACCTGAAATTTCATTCACTTTATTTGTTTGTTTGTTTGTTTCTTTGTTTGTTTGGTTTTTGCAACAGCATCAGACTGTTGACTCCTCATATTGAGGTTTTGATCCATCACAACTCCCAGAGCCTTCTGAGCTGTGGTACCTCCAAGCCAGCTTCCCTCATTCTGTATTTGTGCATTGAGTTTTTCTTCCCCATGTGTAGCACATGACATTTGTCTTTGCTGAATTTCATTTTTCTACCTGTAGCCCAATATTCTTGGTTTGTTCTCTACAGCCCAGGAGTCACATGTCAAAAGCCTTGCTAAAGTCCATGTATATTATGTCCATCACCAACTAAAAGCCAATTAAAGAATATTGGACTGCACCAGGGCCAAAAGAGGACTGATAATGAATAGTTGAGAGGTGGACTGAGACAGGCTGTGGCCTGGGGAGAGAAAGCCGTACAGGAGTAGAATTAATAGTAATGGTGGGACCCTGGAGCCAAGGGGTAAGGGCTTAGAATAGCTGCCCTAGGGCTGCTGCTGCTCCAGAAAGGCAGCAGAGATACCTGGGAAAGTGCCAGGAACAGGAGTGCCAATGACCCCTCAGAAGAGTGGCTGTGAAGCCTGAGGCTCAGGTGTGAGTTAAGACTGTTCTTTTGTTTAAGGAAACTCACTTCCTTGTAAAAGACTGGACATAGCCGTGCATGCTTTTAAACGGAGAAGGAATCCAGTCCAGTGACAGGTGGGCTACCAAAATTCTCTCAACCGTCCAGATCATATTCATGTGCAAATCTGAGCTGTAATTTCACAATAATGACCATTCTTGTGAACTTTCAAAGATCTCTGGGCCAGTGGGGTGGAACTAGCACAGGGGAAGCAGTTTAATGTTTCAGCCTCTAGGTCTGGCCAAAACTCAGACATGCAGCGTAATAAGATAACTGAAAAATAATGAGCAAATAAAAGTCATTCAAGACTCACAGCTATGACTGGCATGCAAGCTGTGTTTTAGATACATTTTTGGGTAGAGGGCTATGTTGAAGTAACTGTATGAGAGGGTTGAGTTTTGTTTTCACACCTTCAACTTTCTTTGTTTTACTGGATCCTGATTTTGCAGTGCACTTAAGCAAATGCTTAACTTTAAGCACATGAGTAGCCTCATATGCTCCCAGTTAAGCATGTGATCAAGCTAAATCTGGGTCCTTGGACACAGGACTTAGGTTGTGGAAGTGATGGGGTGGAAGGTACTTCCTGCTCCTTACGTCCTCTTCAAACTATTCCATGCCAGCCACAATCTGATCCTATGTAGTAGGAGGAGGCTTTCAGTAGACATGTTTATAGTACATCTTAACTACAGAGCTTTCCGTTAGTTAATTCAATTGTCCATTTAATTGGATCTGGTAGGAAATAATTTGCATGGCACAGATAACACAGCTTCTGCTCTTTAATTTAGAATGATTTGGTTAGAATTACTGAATAATTTGCTCTCAGGTTATAAAAAGTAGCCAGTAAGTAAAGTCAAAATTTTGAATGAAACAGAGAAAAAAGAAGCCCAAAGAAGACTTACGTCTTGGTAGATATATAAAACGGATGCCCCAAAATATAGTCAGATGACTTTACCCCACTTTTCGTCAGTGAAGTAGAACCAGAAAAAAAAATAGGATCCCCATATCCTACTCTCCTCCTCCAAATCCCAAATGACACAAGTTTACTCTTTACAGCACATTCCCACAACCCTCTCATTTACCCTAGTCTTGAATATCTCGGCAACAAAGGTGCCTTGCCCATCTCCCTGAATAATCTATTTCATTTTCTTATTGGTTTGCCTTGCACGAGAACATTTACAAATGTGTGAAGATGTGGATAGAACAGAAGAGTTCCGGTCATACATATTTAAAAGAGAAGTTGTATGAGGCTTCAGCTTAGAAGATAACCCTGTATATTTATTTATCTTTTTAAAGCATTGTTGTACTTCCTAGAGCTCTCCTTGACACCTTATCTATCATGGTGCTTCCACTGAATATTCTAACACTGTGCCTCTTTTAATCTTCAGACGTAAACAAAAGCTTATTTTTTCATACCACCATCGCAACCTGACAAAAGTAGAGGCTGAATATTGATTTATCTGCTAAAAGAAACTATCCAAAGATAATTCAAAATACCCCCCAATCCACTAAATATCCATTACATGACAAATTCTTTTTTTTCCGTTCTTATTTGGATTCCCAGAGACCATATTTGCAGTGAACATACCGTAGGATCTGAAACTTTACTTCATGATTGTAACTTTTTGATGTGCACTGGAGGCCATAAAGAGAGGAATGATAAATCAACAATATAGTGCAGTCTCACCTTGAATACTGCATTTAGTTTGGTCAGCTCAATGCATCACGGATAGAAAAATCTAGGAAGACAAAAATGAAAATGACCGAGATTTCCAGAGGAGGAGACATTAAAAACACTAGGCCAACTGAGGGCTGAATAGTCCTACGATGCTCAAGAAGCTAAATAGAACTGGCTGGAATATTAACTACTGGCACCATTTTTCTACAGCATAGGCATAACCAGCGCCCATTTTATGGCCAGGCCTCTGAGTATAAAGGGCGGACCTGGCCACGGACAACTTCCGGTCATGTGACTGGAAGCTGCACCAGTGCTCTGGTTCCAATTATTACTTATCAAGTGGAGCTCTGTGAGGAGGAGGGAGAGGTGGTGTGAAGAGGCCAGCATCTGGCAGCAGTTTGAACTGGCGCCTCTACTCTGCTCATGGCCGTGGCCACCAGCTGCTGGTCAGCTGCAGCAGCGAAGTTTGCGCCGATGCCGGGTGCTGCAGTGGGCTGGCCTCATCTCCAAGTGGGTGGGCCCTGGCCCACCTGTGGCTACGCCTCAGGTCTACAGAAGTATTAATATATGCTTTATCAGTATGGTATCTGAGCATTTACACATCGATTAAGTGAAGTCAGTGGGCTAGTCGTGTGTAAGGGCAGCAAGATTAAGTCCTTAATTTGGAAAGGAGAAGGGTAACAGTCAATATTGTCCTTTAGATAAGTAATTATTTTGGGAAGAAACTGCAGTTTACTATATGACTCTATAGCATGTAGCACAATGGTGGTCTAATCTGATTAGTCTGGTACCTTCTTACTGCTTTTGCAATATAAGTGTTAATATTAAGGAAAAGCAGAAGACAGCAGTAATACGTAAATAAGAAATGGCTTAGAAACATCTCATATTGAGACTCTTCCATAATGATACTATTAGAGAAGGTGTTACCAGGTTGTAGTGTTATACGTGGGTTCAAGTTTTTTTCTAGTATGTGATCAGATACTCAGTCTTGAAAAGATATTCTGTGAGTTATGCATTCTGGATAGGGGATATAATGTGAGCATCAGTAGAGTTTATTCTTTGCATTACACCCCGTTTCAGTCCATTTTTGAAGCAAAGTTGCTTCCAGGGTACTGTACATCAGTGTGGGGCTGAGATTCTTGAGACAAATGCTGTTTGACCACCTCTGTTCCAAGACTAGTGAAAGCATGTAAATAAAACAAGATAGAATATATTCTGAATTCCATGTCCCTGATTTCTTCTCCACTGGTAAGCCAATCTGCAAGGCCCCAGACTAGGGTTATCTCTTGGCAGAGGGTTAATAATATTGTTTTTAATTGTAAGTGTCTATACAATTAAATAATACATTAAAATAATGAAAAAGAAATCATATTCAAATTTGGCCTCCAATGCCTATTTTATCAACTGAGAATCATAGAAATGTAGGGCTGAAAAGGATTTTGACTGATCATCAATTCCAGCTCCCTGCTTTGAGACAGAGCCAAGTTAATCAAGACCATCACTGACAGGTGTTTGTCCAACATCTTTTTAAAAGTGTCTAGTAATGGAGATTCCACAATCTTCCTTGGAAGCATACTTCAATGCTTAACTATCCTTATAGAGTTTTTCCTAAAATCTAACCTAAATCTTCCTTGCTGCACATTGGAGCAGTTACTTCTTGTATTACCTTCAATGGACCTCAAAATAATTTGATCACTGTCTTCTTTATAATGGCCTGTAACCTATTTGAAGACTGTTATCACCCCCCGTCATCTTTTCTCGAGACTGAACATGCCCCATTTTTAACCCTTTCCTCATAGGTCAAGTTCTAAATCTTTCATCATTTTTGTTGCTCTCCTGTGTGCTCTCTCCATGATGCCACTGCAGAAAAAATGTCAACACTTATTAATACAAGAAAAACTTGGCAAGGTAATATCTGTCACTGAACCCAGCTTCTGTTGAGGATAGAGACACGCTTCCGAGTTTACAAAAGATTGGTGAACCTATCTGTAAAAGCTCAAAAACTTGTCTTTCTCCCCAACAGAAGTTAGTCTAATAAAATATATCACCTTGCCCACCTTCTCGCTCTAATATCCTGGAACAAACAGAGTGGCAATAACGTGTGTCCATTACTGGTTAATATTGGGCGAATGCTTTGCGCCTTTGACATAACAATAGGGAAATGGTATGGAAATTGGAATTCTTTATTGGGCAGATTGCCAATAGCTCAGTGGTTAAGACATTCACCAAAGTTGTTGGATACACAGGTTGAAGTCTCTGATTTGCTGGGTTCAGGGGCATCTGATTCCCAAGTGAGCATCCTAACCAAATGGCTATTCTGTGATCTTTCTGTAATTTTGTGAAACATGTTGAAAGGTCTCTGTTTTGACCCCTTGTAGCAGAGATAGGTGGGACCCTGACATTTCAAAACTTTTCTCTGTAGGGGAATACTTCTTCCTGCCAGCTCTACTTTTGACCATCTGGCCCTTATTTAGGTGCCTAACTAGATAGAAGCTGAGTTTTTTAAAAAGATCCAGCTGCATCTGTGGGTGCTAAACACTTCAAATACCATCTCTGTGTGCTTTAGATAATCCCTATGACGCTCCTTGATATGCACATTTCATCCCAAATCTTATTGATGTTTCACGTTCCTGTCCATGGAAATGTCCTTGCAGATGCACGTTAATGTTGTCTGCCTGTTACAAACCGCTAATACCTAAGAGTCAAAGTATTTTCTGTATGACCTGGCACATCTGTCGGGACACCTTTGCTTGCACTCTAGTTTGCTAGTACACATTCTAATCAGGGTTTTACATTCTGTAATGAAAAGCTTGGCGTGCAGCTCCCATTACTAATCCAGTCCTCAGTCTCAAAAATCATATTTCTTGCATGATGAGGAAAAATAAACTCACTGGGGATTTAGAGCAGCCACCCACTAGATCATTCGTCCTCCGCTAGCCCTCCAACAAGGAGGGTTTTAATATCCACTAATGGGCTAAGATTACACAAATGCACATTTCTGTCCTGTGTTAAGAGAAGTGTTCATTCCCCAAGGAACAGATGGAAAAGCTCTTTAGTGCTTTCAAAGCTCAGGGGATAAAATTACTGGTTTAGGGTGTATCTCAGGCCTGTACAGCCAGGGAGTAATGGGTAGTAAGAACCTCCCCTGCAAATACCTCCTGCCCCAACTGTGTTTCCCAAGATAGTCACTGCCAGCATGATGGGGAAGCAAGGACTGAGCATCTAGTACTCTCTACCCGCCAACCACCCAGATGAGGAGAGAGGGGTGGGGAATGATTGCAATTTTGGCTCTTACTCCACAATACAGCAGCTAGTTAAGGCCCTGGGGTAACAATCAGCAACTGGTAGTATAATGTTCCCCTTTGGAGGCAGAGAGAGACAAGAGGAGGACTCCTTGGTCCTCCCACAGGGCCACCTCAGGACCTGCTATGCGCTGCCCCTTCTATAGATCAAGGGACAAAAGTTTGGTCAAACTCTTAAGCATTTGTTCATGGGCCCCTTCGTTTCTTTTTGCACCTTCACAACATATGCACATTGCATTCCATTTTCTTAAATACAAAGGGCAATAATATGTCTTTTTGCCCCAGTGTGTTGTTCAGTGATTACCCTAAAAATAATAATTAAAAAATATATATATCAAAAAGCATCTGAATCAAATCAACATTTAACTTCGCCACTGGACTCACTGTTTCCTAAGATCTTTTGACTTGTGATATTTTCCCAGGGATAGGGTAAGTGTTAAAGAAACTGGAGGGGTAGAGGGAAATAAGAGAAGAGAATGAAAGCTGGGAGTTTGTGAACATTTTGAACCTCTGTAATCTTATTGTTATCCTCTTTCTGTTTGCTGTTTCTTGTCTATTGTCATACTAGACTGCAAGCTCTGTGGTCATAGACCACATCTATCTTTGTATCTATGGCACCGTCTTCAGTGGGGCCATGCTCCTCTTGGGATCTTTAGAGTGCCACTGGAAAACAAATAACCATACTATTTTTTGCAGTGTTTCCTCTGTGTAGTCTATTTATAATGCCAAAATGCTGATTACTTTTCTTCGTGGCAACCACTGAAGGGTGATCAGAAAACAAAATATTTTTTTTCAAGAAAATATTCAAAAGCAACAACAAAATTAAATTTCTTGGAATGTTTCCATTTTTTTATGAAAATTAAAATTGAAAGTAAAAACTATTGGGGTTTCATTAAAAAAAATCAGGCTTCTGGTTTCAAAAAGCACAAGTTTGAGATTTAAATTTTTTGGCCATTTTTCACCAAACATAACTCTAACAGGAAAATTTTCACTGGTGCTACAGTCACGGAACATACATTGTTGAAAAGACAGTATGACACATCCGCAGCTTGTGTAAATCAGCATACCTCCATTTAAGTATTTGTTCATGGGAATCAACAATGAACAGAAAAACAGAGTCCTGTGGCACTTTTAAAGAGTAACCGATTTATTTATTGCATGAGTTTTCATGGGGAAAAAATCCCACTTTGTCAGACGCTTTGAAGATGGGAAATTTACAGAATGGGAGGAAATTAAATGCAGGAAAGTGTATGCCATAGCATCAGGTCAGGCTGTAACAGTAAATCAAAATAGATGTTAGGATTCATATACTTCCCTGAATTTAATTTCCTCCTATTCTGTAAACTTCCCATATTCAAAGCATCTGACGAACTGAGATTTTCACCCATGAAAGCTCATGCGATAAATAAATCTGTTAGTCTTCAGGGCTATATCTACACTTAGGGGTTTAGGTTGACTTAAATAAGTCGACTTTAATAAGTTGACTTTAAGTCGACCTTATTAAATCGACTTAGAGAGTCCACATAGGACTCCTACGTCGACTTAAAGTGGGCCTTACTAACGTGACTTAGAGACCCTGGGCCTCCCCAAACAGCTGGAGCGCCGGCAATGGCCAGCATGGTGGCTCTCCAGCTGCTGGGCAGCCTCCGGGGGTTTCCTGGCAGCTGGAGTGCCGGCGAGAGCGCCTGGCTCCCTTCGGCCAAGACCGCTCGGGTCCCGGCTAGAAGGGAGCCCTGCGCTCCCTTCTCCGCAGGACCTGAGCGGTCCCGGCTAGAAGGGAGCCCTGCGCTCCTTTCTCTGCAGGACCTGAGCAGTCCCGGGGAGAAGGGAGCCGGGACAAGCTGCTAGCGGCTTGTTCTGCGGAGAACCAGTCCCGCGTGGCACTGGGTCTCCCCAGGACAAGCTGCTAGCAGCTTCCTGGGGAGAAGGGAGCAGGGGCTCCCTTCTTCTCCTGCCCTGAGTCGACTAAGTCGATTTAGGGCATCCACACTGCTTATGTCAACTTAAGAAGTTGACTTAAGCATTAAAGTCGACTTTAAACTAGGTTTAATAAAGGGGACTTTAAATTTCTTTAAGTCGACTTAAGGAAATGCCAGTGTGGATGCAGAGTAAATTAAGTTGACTTAAGCCTGCTTAAGTTGACTTTATTTACTAGTGTAGACACACCCTAAAAGTGCCACAGGACTCTTTGTTTTTCTGCAATAGACTAACACGGCTACCCCTTTGGAACATTGAGCAGGTGGTTCCAGTGGTATCGCACAAGGATTGGTTCTTCTCCCTATGCTATTTAACATTTTTATCAATGACCAGGGGGAAAAAAATCATCACTGATAAAAATTGCAGATGATACAAAAAAAGGAGTGGTAAATAAGAGGACCGGTCACTGATTCAGAGCAAACTTGGGCACTTATTAAACAGGGGACAAGCAAACAATATTAATTTTAATACTGATAAATATATACAGATAGGAATAAAAAATGGAGGCCATACTTACATAAAGGGGGGACTATCCTGGGAAGCAGTGACTCTGAAAAACATTTGGGGGTTATGGTGGATAATCAGCTGAACAGAAGTTGCTGGTGCAATACTGTGACCAAAAGTACTAATCTAATCCTTGGATGCATAAAACGAGGAATCTCAAGTAGGAGTAGAGAGATAAAATAATCTCTATATTTGGCGCTAGTGTAACTGCTGCTTTAATACTCTGACCTGTTGTGGTGTCCATATGTAACCCATATGCCTCTCTTTGAGAGACCTACTGAGGGTGGGTTACTGTTGCTGGGCAGATAAGCTACCCAAAATCAGAAACTTCTGGAAGCAGGGAGTGGTAGCATTTTTGAGCATGCTCCACAGGGTGACCTGCTGGCGTGATGTGGTGTGGTCAGTCAGATCACATGAGAGCAGCAGTCTGTGCACACAGCAGGGTAGAGCTGCTGTGAGAAGAGCCCACGTGCTCAGTTTTCAGGAGAGAAGCTGAGCCAGGAGTGAACAAGATGTTTTCTCCCTCTAATGGAGTCATCTGCAACAGATTTTGCAGACATGCATATGGGACTGAGGGCTGGTTGCAAAGGAGAAGGAAAAGCCTGCATAGAATTCTACAGAAGATTCCTGCAAAGAAAGAAGAGGACAGCTATTTCTTGCCACTCAAGCCTCTACACTTGAACAAAGACTGTTGCTGAGAGTTGGGTAAACTCCACCTGGACTTTGGAACTCTTGGGTATCTTTCATGCAGGGGTTTTCTGTAGGGATTGTTCTTGGTTAATTGTATTTTGTTTTCTTAGGATAAGGTTTATTTGGTTAGTAGTTAATAAAGTTCATTGTTATGTTTGTTTTTAGTAGTATTTTAATGTGGGAGGGTAACTGAGCAATCTTTGCTGTGAGTCCCATACAGACTGGATCCTGGGTCTCCAGCTGCTTTTTCCATAGGGATTGGGATTGGTTTCTGTGAGGCACTGGAGAAGGGCAATTAAATGAATTTTAGCCCACCCGAAGGTTACATATAGTTTAAGAAAGATGTTGATAACATAGAGAGGGTTCACAGAAGAGCCATGAGAATGATTACAGGATTAGAAAACATGCCTCCTAATGATTGACTTATACCACCTTCTCATCCACCATAACCCCCAGGTCCTTTTCTACAGAGCTGCTACTTAGCCAATCGGTCCCCAGCCTGTAGCAGTACATGGGATTTTTCCATCCTAAGTGCGGAACTTTGCACTTATCCTTGTTGAACCTCGTGAGATTTCTTTTGGTCCAATGCTCCAATTTGTCCAGGTCTCCCTGAATCCTGTCCCTACCCTCCAGTGTGTCTACCATTCCCCCCAGCTTGGTGGCATCCGCAAACTTACTGAGCGTGTAATCTATCCCATCACCCATATCATTAATGAAGATGTTGAACAGAATTGGCCCCAGGACCGACCCCTGGGGTACTCTACTTGTTACTGGTTGCCAAGTAGACATTGAGCCATTGATTCCTACCGCCGAGCCCGGTGATCTAGCCAGTTTTCTATCCACCTTACGGTCCATTCATCCAACCTATTCTTCCTTAACTTGCTGACAAGAATGCTATGGGAAACCCTATCAAAAGCTTTGCTAAAGTTGAATTATATCACTTTGACGTCTATTCCTTCATCCACAAATCCAGTCATCTCATTGTAGAAGGCAATCAGGTTGGTCAGGCACTATTTTCCCTTGGTGAATCCATGCTGACTGTTTCTGATCACTCTATTTTCTTCCAAGTGTTTCATAATGGATTCTTTGAAGACCTGCCCCATTATTTTTCCAGGGATTGAGGTGAGGCTGATTGGTCTGTTGTTCCCCGGATCCTCCTTTTTCCCTGTCTTGAAGATAGGTACTATATTTGCCTTTTTCCAGTTATCTGGGACTCCCCAGTTCAAAGATAATTGAATTTGTGAGGGGTGGGAATTATAGCTAGAAAGGATTAGCCCCCTATACAACATGAGATTTTTGTACACTTTCTGGAAGTGTGTGTAGTCCTTGACACCAGTTCAAAGTGGATGTAATATGCTACCAAATCAGGGTAATTTTTCACTGATTTCAGTAATGATAAAAGGTGAATCGGGCCCTGCAACTTCTATCATTTCACAATCTCAAGATATTTCTTCTCAAGAATGGTTATTGAAATTGCTCTGTGCCTGGGGGGAAATTTCTAACAAGAAACCTTAAACATTCATATAAATTAGTGGTGGAAAAAAACTCTTAAGGTCAGCTAATCCACCCCACCCCCTGTATGCATGGTTGTTCCCTACTGTCCATCGTCTATTTTTGTCCAGGGCAATTTGAAATGAGGGAAGCAATGAGATTATTCCACAGCAAAATATTTCACTTTGGGGACTTTTTTCCTTTAGATTCTTCAGGGTTTGTCATGTGCTGCACAATCAGATTTTGCTAGTTTCACCCCATAATTCTTCAGGCCATCAATTTCTCTGTCTCCTTGATGCGTCCAGTTGTAATATACTTCAGAACAGCTGTCACATCATCATTTAGCCAAGCTGTATTCATTTACATTTTCCCACCATCGTATCTGGTGTGGCTTTGTGGCCTGAAGTCAGTGGGCACTGTGAAAATTAAAGGTGCTTAAATGTGAATCCTCAGGCCTAATCTTAGACATCTGAATTTTAAAATTTTCCTCTTCCTGTCCTTTTTAGACTGAATTTTCCTAGAGAGAATTCCACACCAAAAGCCCAGATCCTGGTATCCCACATTTTGTGCAGGATTCTAACAAGAATCCAGGTGCAGATGTGAATTTCTCAGCTCACCCTGTCCTAACCCAACCTCACACAGACATGCATTCATACACTGGGGTGCTCCAGGGCCAAACCATTCCAAGGCTGGCACTTGTGTATAACAGTAACCTCCTATAACGCTCTGGCTCTTGGTCCCCCTCTAGTGGTTTGAGGAATTATAAGACACTTATTACCCTGCTGCTCCCAACAAACTGATAAAGCTGTTCTTTAACTCGGATAGTAGAAGCTCATGCTTTTTAGATCTAGGGGCCTCAGTTCAATCCCTGCACATTATGATCCCATTAGATGTATTATTGTTCTAATTAATCTGAACATCCATGAACTTTGGGGAGTTCAAAATCCAGATATGAATGCTTTGACTTGAGCCCCAATTGTCTTCTTCTAAAACATCAGACAATTTATTTAAGCACAGCTCTGCACGGCTGAGGCACTCTTTGGAAGCTGACTCTAAATGGAACTTGATGGGAAGGTGTTTTCATTGTGAGACCTATAAGGAAAGAAACAATGATTATCTCCATTTTACAAATGGGGAGTTGAGGCCTGGAGTTAGTAAATAACATTCTCAAATGCATACGGAAAGTCTGTGGTTTTTGGGGACCATCCTACCTAATTATGTGATATCTATGAGCTTCCTCAGTGATACAAATAAATTAAAATATTAAACATATCCAAACCATTTGGGTATCGAACATTGGGTTGTAAATCTCATTATAAATGACCTTTAACTGTTCTATATCTAGCATGCCATGTTTTTGGAGAGGCTGGAAAAACTGTGTGGAACAGCCTTTTTGCATATTTGCTTTTAGTACCAGAAAAATCTCATCAGCTATGTCTACACTAGAAAAGTTAGGTCCACTTTGTTAAGTCGACTTAATAAGGTCGGCTTTAAGTCGACTTAAAGTCGACCTTATTAAGTCGACTTAACAAAGTCGACTTAACTTTTCTAGTGTAAACATACCCCTTGTCAACCTTATTAAGTTGACTTAACAAGGTCGATTTAGGTGCTAATCCCTGTCCACACTGGTTTAAGTCGACCTAATAAGGTGTTACGTGTTAAGTCGACCTAAATCAAGGTGTTATTAAATCAACTTAACTTTTCCTTAAGTTGACTTAAGGAAAGCTCATTGTGGACGTGGAGTAGTTTAAGTCAGCTTAAGCCTCCTTAAGTAGACTTAATTTGTAAGCGTAGATGCACCCATAGACTTAAGTCAGAAGGGACCAGGATAATCATTTAGTCTGACCTCCTGCACAATGCAGGTCTCAAAACCTCACCTACCCACTCCAGCAATAAGCCTCTAACCTATGATTGAGTTATTTACCTCCTCAAATCATGATTTAAGGACTTTAAGATACAGGGAATTCACCGGTAGGTGAGCCATGCTCCATGCTACAGAGAAAGGCAAAAACCCTCCAGAGCCCTAGCCAATCTGCCCTGGGGGAAAATTCCTTCCCGACCCCAAATATGGCGATCAGTTAAACTCTGAGCACGTGGGCAAGTCTCAATCACCAATCAGTCACCCAAAAAACAACTCTCTGTAATAACTCAGAACCCACTCCATCTACCCTCCCTTCTTACACCACTTGCATATCCACCACTAGTAGCCAAAGATCACAGATCAGTCAATTTCCAGAAGTATAGAAAAAATAAAAGAATATTTACCAATTTTTTAACCATAAAAGATTCACTTTAGGTATGTATGTTTTAATTGTCGGGTATAAGTTTGAATGAGAAAGGAAATTCTTATTATATCTAAATGAGTTCATTCATCAAAGGGCAAATTGTGGGCTTAATTAAAATAAGAATGTTGATGAGCACAGTACACAGTACAATGAGTGTGTATTATTACACAATTATAAACACTTGCATTATGTACTACCTTCCATCTGAGGATCTCCAAGTACATGACAAACTCTAAATGAATTAAGCCTTTTTGTGAGCAGAAGTGAGTGATGAATTCATAAACACATCCAGAAAAGAATGCTTTCATTGCTCTTTCAGCTCACAAGAACAGTGGAATTTATTTTCCATTTCAGTTCAACATCTGTGAATATGCAGGTTAAGTGACTTGCCTAAGGTCACACAGGAAATCTGTGTTAAAGCCGAGAACAGAACACAGATTTTCCTTTAGCTACAAAACTCCCGTTTCCTTCAGTGTGTATTACAACATCCACAGAGAGTTTCATTTTCAGACTACGGCGAGCTTAAATTCACAAGCCTTTAAAGGGGTATAGAATTACTGATTTCCCTCTCTTGTTCAGGAATGGATTTTCCAGTTGTCCTCTTTAGAGAATAAGACACTTTAGTGTGGCAATTAGCTAGTTTACTTAACTGCGAAGCAAATATTCATGTGATCATTCAGGCTAACAGAGACATCAAGCAAAAACTAATTTGCACTCTTAATGGCTGCATATGGCAATACTATTCTACATCTCTTCTGTTCCTCAATGGAAACTCTTTTATTAATACTCTTATAGGTCCATTTTAGGCTTGATTTCTTTTTTATATTGCCCCACACTTCCCACTGGGGTTAATAAATAAATAATTTAAAAAAACCCCTCTCCAGAGCAGGCAGTAGTTAATCTGAGTTTCTTTTCTGCCTTCTGAGCCTTAGAAATATAAATTGCTACACTGGTGGCTTTATGCACAGTCAGGATGCTTTGTCCATTGTCAGAATAACAGTGCTGCTTTTCTTCCAAACTGGGAAAATAAGGGCATCTCATTCATACCCTGAAAGCTAACTGTATATCAAGTAGGGCTAGAGAGCAGCAACCTAGAGCACAGAAGCTGCAGGTGCAGAATGGAACAGGTCTCTTGGCTTTCTATTGCTGGGTCAATTACAGTAGGAATTACACTGAAGCATTTGCCAAAATCCTCCTTTTGGCTTTGGAAGAAGTACGCCTGCTGGTGTCCATAACTGACAGTGAGTTTTCAGCTCAAGAAAATGAAGCACAATGTGTGCAGACATGGAAACCCAGCTCAAAACATCATAAAATCATTCTGCCCGAACTCTATCGTGGGATCATTTGCTGCCTGGTTTGGTCTTCTCAGGAGACAGCCTTCTCCTTCTAGTCTGATGCATTGATGCAACAGTGAGATTGCTTTGGTCCTGGTTTCTGGAAGTGAATTGCTCTGTCTTTGAGAAGAATGAATGGTAAAAGGAAGCCTGTGCCTGGAGTGAAATACAGCCAGCCAGACTGGGTCAAGGGGAGCTGTGGGAGAGATTGTAGTTAAAAAAGATGGTGCAGGCCTACCCACAACTGCCTAGCATCTAGGTTGAAGATGCATGCCGTACTATCACAAAGGTCACAGCTGCAGATTTGCGTGCCATTCTCTGGTGGATTTGCACAGCGGGACCAGCAGAAGTGTTGGGCTTGCAGCTGCTTCTAGCCATTGTAGATCCGGAAAGGCAAAAGACTCATCATGCCATCCTGTTCTGCTAAAACATTTGTTTGTGAGCTAAGGACAGTCCACAAGCCCTGTTCAACTGTAAGGCTGATCCTGCACCCATAGAAGGCATGTTAGAGATGGGAAGAAGAGGTCTTATTTTAATGCATCTTGTTTCTTTTCTCTTTGCAGAGCATCAGGGAGACGGCAGCATTGTTATGAGGGGTGGAGAGCTGTGAAAATGTGTTCCCCCCAGGAGATAGCATGATAGCACGGACCTGGGAGCTTGGAATGCCTCTGTTCCACTCCCATCTCTGCCAGAGAGGGACCTCAGTGGTATGGCGGACAAGCAATTGTCAATCACTGCTCGCTTAGAGCTTGTAATCCCTGCGATGGTTAGCTGAGTTACACTTAGCACCCTTGAGCTAGTACACTTGAGTACACAGTGATTGGTTTGGCAGCACAGAGCCATTTGATTACTAGCTGATGAGTTATTGTAATTCCACTCGCTGCACCTCTATTCTCTGCATTTGAAGGAATTCAGCTTCAAACCTCCGCCCCCCATCCAACAGGCTAGCTAGCTGGCCTATAAAGTGCCACATAGCTCACCCTAGCCATATTGTGTTGTGGTCGGGAGATGGGTTAGGGGTAAAAGTAGGGTTGCACCTTGTCATGAAGAGAAGGCTTTAGGCCTCACATTTTTCAAGCCTACCAACAAGAATTTTGGGCCCCAGAGCAGAACAACAGTCCAGGCCTGCCCCTTCTGTCCATGGCACCGCCCACCATCCACCCTAGCCCTGCCTCCTTCCCTACTTGGTCCCCTCACCGCCAACCTTCCCGTTGCTCAGTGAGCCTCTTTTTTTCCACACTCCCTCGTAGAATCATAGAAACTGGAAGATACCATGAGAAGTCATTGCGTCCATTCCCTGGCAGTCCTGGGGGGAAAGTGAAGAGAGGAGAGAGAGGGATGCAAGCAGCGAATGATAGAGGGAGGGCTGAGCGGGGAGAAGGGACACAACAGCTGCTGGGAAGCCGAACGGGGATGGGCTTGTATGGAAGGGAGGAGGGTGTGAAAGTGAGATGGGTGAGGGGCAAAAGTGGAGTTATACCTGGGGTCAAGTGTGGGTGGTGGCCTGGTGGGAAGGGATGAGCAGGGCCTGAGGTGGAGCGGGGACGGAATGTGCACAGTAGACGTGAGCGGAAGAGATGGGGCAAGGAGCTAACCTCCCCAAAGGGAAGCTTTCACCCTTTTAAAAATCGCTGGCCCCCTGGGCAATTGCCCCTTTCCCGTTGGTGTACCTGCTCACGTTACCCCTATCAGGCTGATAATTGTACCTGGGGAAACTGAGGATTGAACTCCTGGTGTCCAATCCTCCATATGGACTAGTAGGCCAGCAGGTGTAACTAATGGGCATATGATGCCTTCAGCTAAAACAAAGGGATTATGTTTTGAGTGGGTATGCAGCCGGGAGGAAACGAGTGAGAAAACAGACTTTCGGTCACATCCCAGCTGCGTGCCATGTATTTAGCAGCTACCACTGTCCTGGCCAGCTTAGTAGAGGAGGTTCTCTCCTTCTGGACATGGCAGTGAAGAGGCAGGTGTGCTGCAGATGTGGACAAAGAGAGACAACTTCGGAAAAGAGACACGTCATGTGGGAGTCCTGCAACTTGTTACTCTCCAAGCAGCTCTGTGGATTAGGAGGGGGTATTCAAACATTCAGTGGGTCTATGGGCTCTCCTTAGATTGACCCAGTCATGACAATCCCTTGCACTCCTGCAAACACTTCAGAGTACTCTACAGCAGGAAGAAAACGATCCTCAAGCAATATTAAAGTCCGGTCAGAGACGCAATTTCCATTCTTCCTTCAGCTTAACAGATCTTGACTCCTTAATTGCCAGCCCTTAACCCGCCAGCTCTATACCTGTGGCAGCCTTCAATGTTTCCAGCATTCTACAAAAAACACAGGGTTCTTTTTGTTAGTTGGTTGTTGTTTTTTTAATGTTCTGGGAACAATTGGCAGCAGCAGCTTGGCTACAAGAGACAGCCACTAAATGAGCTATTAGGGACATGCAAAGCTCAAGAGATAGAAAGGTTTATTTCCATCAGGCTCCCAGAAGTGCTAATCTCTATGTACGATCCACACCTCTTTTTTACACTCTTACAAGAAACTCCATTTGGAAACAATGGGCCAAATTCTTCTATAGTAGTGATACTCAGACCTCAGTGGTTCTGGAACCAAATTAGCAATCCGCAGTTCCTGAAAATGACCCACTAGTGTAAATTCATTGTTTTGTTTTCTACAATACTATTAATATTTAAACAGTACAACAGGGGAAATATTTAGTTTATATTATATAATTCTCAGAGCAAATAAGTCGATAGCTTAGCGCAAGTGGATAACTTTATTGGTTAATAATGTAGTAAAAGCATCCTGATTGGTTAATAACTTGGATCGGTTTAATAATTAAATCACACAGTGTTTTAATATCATGTGCTGCAAAGAGCTGTAAGAGATCTCTTGCAGCTTGCGAGCCACAGCCTGAATATCACTGATCTATAGTATAGCCTCAGTGAAGGTGCCTCAAAGATGCTTAGATTATTTAACATGCTTATTACACTAATGCCTAGTGGGCAGTCCAGAGTAGTGTCTCATTATGCTAGGAGCTGTACAAACACAGAGAAGGCAACTGTCAAAGAACTTACAGTCTAAATAGAGCAGAGACCCACAGGGTCAGGAAGGAGTCGAACACTCAAGAACACTGAAAAATGTGTTGGCAGCCAGTATATTTATTTTTTGGAGGGTGGGGTTTATTTAGGAGCAGAATTACTAAATGGAAAGGGAGGAAAATTTAAGTAAGGGAGACAGGACAGGCATGGAGTGAAGCTGTGGTGAAGAGACTGTGAGGAAGCAAGAAGTGAGGACAGAAGTGTCCACTCAAAACTGTGGGAAGATCTCTGAAGGTCTTTGCTTTAGCGGCTACTGCCTCTCCGGTTTGGAGTCTGTTGGTGGCTTCTCTCTGGAGTCCTCTTGGCAAAAGGGGGAGAGGAGGCACCAACATAATAACGTCAGGCCAGATGATGTGAGATTTGATTAGACAAATATGTATGTAGCTTTGTTTTTCAGGATACACCTGCTAAAATGACCTTCTCCAGGCTGATTATATTCTGCACTGAGCCAGTTTAGAGTTAATTAGATTTGTTGCATTAATTTCAATGGGACCATGTGACATCTTTAAATCCCAGGATGTAAGGGAGCATAGTCTCTACCTATCACATAGATGATCTCGGGTGAGTCTGTCTACAGTGTAATGCAAACCCCTAGTTAGTAGACCTTGAGTTCACAGACCCTGGGTTTGTTAACCTAGGGATTGAGCATTACACTCATTTGTAACACGAGGTTAGGAATTGTTGAACCATGGGTGCCAATCCTAGCATGCGTCATTGGGTTTAGGTCCAGTTGCCCATATTCCAGACTTCCTAATGCCCCACTCTCCCAAAATGCAGCCACTCTTGCCCTTTGTTTATGGTGCAGTATGGGAAAATATGATTGTCCACCAAACTTGACTTCCAGAAGACAAAGAAAGTCAGCCTTTGTGGTTGTGGAAATCTTTTGGTCAACTCTCAGAGCATGAATACAGTGTGGCTACATCTACACTGCAAAGAATATGGCTTGAATTTTGGATCCCTGTTTGATTCAGGCTTGAACTACCTCCCCCCGCACTTTGGGGGTCCTAGTACCTGGGTCTGAGCCATGGGTTAGCATGATTTGTGTGTAGATGGAAGGGGGGTTAGGTTTGAGCCAGAGTTCAAACAGTGGGTTTGTACTGCAGTGTAGAAATACTGAAAATGTCATTTTCTCCCTCCTTTCCCTCTGCAAATTGTCTCCCTTCTTGGTTTGTTGAAGACTGGCAAAGTTATCACCAAGTGTTTTGAGTTGTTTTGCCCAAGTTTTTTGTGTCGTTTTTGTCTTAACAAAGCTAGCCTAGAAGAAAGGGACTTGAACAGGGTTATGAGTTGAGGAGGGGTGTGTGTGTGTGTGTGTGGCGGGGGGTGGAGGTCTTTTATCTTCTCTGTCTTTTTCAGAGGGGTGGCCGTGTTAGTCTGTGTGCATCTGAGGAAGTGGGTTGGAGCCCATGAAAGCTTATGCCTGAAGAAATTTGTTAGTCTTTAAGGTGCCACAGGACTCTCGTTGTTTTTTCTGTTTTTGTGTATTTATTTGTGTGAGGAATAGCTGTAGTAGCAGGCTCTGCAGTTCTGGTTCTCTTTGATTACAGCGAGGCTGGTAAAACAGGTTTTCTTTCTGCTTACCAGTCCAAGGTGAAATCAAGCAGTGCTGAGCATGCAAAAATGGAGAGAAAATGAAAAGCATGTAAACAATATTTTTCAAGTGTTTAAAAAGGTTCATTTTGATCCTTGGGTGAAGGTTTGAGTAGTTTCTTATTTGATCAGAACTGTTTATCTATCCCTCACTTGAATCCTGTGGGAAATTTCTATGGACTAGGCTGGTAAAATGAATGTGACGGTACACACAGCTCATTCTGGGTCTGCTCAGTCTGTAAATATCTAGCTCACACTAAGAAAAACTCTAAAGATTAAGTCAGGCATAAGCATAGCCACTGATATCTGCTTCTAGAGCCCTTTCAAGCATCGCCAGCTGGACACCCAAGAACCGAGACAACTAAAATCACTTGCTGTCTTTGAAAAGTTTGGCTCCTTGGCTATGTCTACACTTGTTAAGCTAAGTCAACTCTGTTAAGTCAATTTAACAAGGTCAACTTAAAGTCGACCTTGTTAAGTCGACATAACAGAGCCTGTAGTATAGACATACCTGCCTATACTGGCTTTAAATCGATTTAATAAGGTCGACTTAGTGCTATTCCCCATCCACGCTGGCTTTAAGTCGACTTAAACCTTAAGTCGACCTAAAGAGGGGAAGTTATTAAGTCAACTTAAGGAAGCGCTTAAGTCGACTTAATAAGCACCCATTGTGGATACGGCATTCTGTAGGTCAACTTAAGGATGCTTAAGTCGACCTAAGTTGCAAGTGTAGACATACCCCTTGAGAAGAAGGCTGTGGTTAGGACACTAGCCTGGGACTTGAGATATTTGGATTCAGTTCCCTCTTCTACTGCAAACTTCATGGGCCACGTGCCGTAAGTCACTTATTCTTTCTTTGGCTCAGTTTTCTCATCTGTAAAATGGATATACTAGCACTGCCCTATGGTGCCTGGGTGTTGTCAGGTTAAATATATTAATAAGTATCAGGTGCTCAGACATTGAAATAATGGGGTCCCATAAATACTTAAATTGATGTATATCCACTTGTGTTTCCAAGGACAACCGGTAACAAGTGGAGTGCCCCAGGGGTCGGTCCTGGGGCCGGTTCTATTCAACATCTTCATTAATGATCTTGATGATGGGATAGACTGCGTGCTTAGTAAGTTCACGGATGACACCAAGTTGGGAGGAATGGTAGATACTCTGGAGGGCAGGGACAGGATCCAGGGAGACTTGGACAAATTGGAACACTGGGCTGAAAGAAACCTCATGAGGTTCAACAAAGACAAGTGCAAAGTCCTGCACTTAGGACGGAAAAATCCCATGCACTGCTACAGGCTGGGGACCGATCGGCTAAGTAGCAGCGCTGTAGAAAAGGACCTGGGAGTTATGGTGGACGGGAAGATGAATATGAGCCAAAGGTGTGCCCTTGTTGCCAAAAAGGCCAATGGCATATTAGGCTGCATCAGTAGGAGTATTGCCAGGAGATCGAGGGATGTGATAATTCCCCTCTATTCGACACTGGTCAGACCGCATCTGGAATACTGTGTCCAGTTTTGGGCTCCCCACTACAGAAAGGATGTGAACAAATTAGAAAGAGCCCAGTGGAGGGCAATAAAAATGATTAGGGGGTTGGGGCACATGACTTATGAGGAGAGACTGAAGAAACTAGGCTTATTTAGTCTACAGAAGAGAAGACTGAGGGGAGATTTGATAGCAACCTTCAACTACTTGAAGGGTTGCTCCAAAGAGGAGGGAGCTAGGCTGTTCTCGAGGGTAACAGAGGACAGAACAAGGAGCAATGGTTTCAAATTACAGCTGGGGAGGTCAAGCTTGGATATTAGGAAAAACTTTCTCACTGGGAGGGTGGTGAAGCATTGGAATGAGTTACCTAGGGAGGTGGTAGAATCTCCATCTTTGGAGATTTTTAAGGCTCGGTTAGACAAAACCCTGGCTGGGGTGATTTAGTGGGAGTGGTCCTGCTTTTTAGCAGGGGGTTGGACTAGATGACCTTGTGAGGTCCCTTCCAACCCTATTATTCTATGATTCTATGACAGGGCTCTTAAGATGGCTCATTCCAGGTGGATTTATCCCTTAAAGAAGAGAACAATAATAATGGAGCTAACTTTGTCAATCTGTGAATCAACTCAGGTGTTTTGGGGATTGAACAACCTTGGCCCTGCTGGCTTCTGTAACGATTCTGCACTCCATGGCTTTTGTGACCGAATGCCTGCAGTAGTTCTGTGGACACTTACACACATTCCCTCATTCCTTGATCTGGTTCCTCTGTGCTTTCATTATTTTTTGTTCTGGATATCCTAGTAAACTATTTAATATCTCTTTATATCTCTGGATATAAATAGCTATCCTAGTAAACTATCTCCTGTACTGCAGTGTTGGCCAGAGGCCCCAAAGGAATTAAGGGTGCTGTACAAATACATATTGAGAGACTGTCTAAATTAATAGTGTCCTGGAGGTCAAAAGTGCCCTGCAGGGGCTTTCAAAGTGGCCTGCAGCTCCCCTCCTGCTTGCTGCAGAAGGGAGCTACTGCCTAAGGACTCAGGTGGAGCGCATTTCCATGGGGCTAAAAGACCGGTGCAGGCTCCTTGCTGCAGTCAAGGGGATGGGAGATAGTGCTCCCCGCCCCACGACGGTAGCAAGGAGCATGGCAAAGCACTCCAGCTCAATCCATAGGTTCTGAGGTCCCTGCTGGAGTCAGAGGGAGGGAAGCATTGATCTACTGTTCCCCTGGCGTCAGAAGGAAGCTACTGCTTAAGGATCCAGCTGGAGCGCACAGGGCTACAGAATGTTTGCTGTTTGCAGCAGTCAGGGAGACAGGAGATCAGTAAGCAAGCAGCTTCCTCACTGTACCCCTACAAATGTCTGGCTGCATTGTGGCAGGGTGGAAACTGGTGGGCCATCAGGGTTATAAGATTATCTCTGGCTCTTGAGCCAAAAAGATTGGGAACCACTGGTCTAAACAGTCAAGACAGACAAAAGGTGAAAGGGGAAAAACTGCGACACAGACAAGTGACGTCACAGCAGGGAAGTGACAGAGCTGCGGTAAATCTGACTGGTTTCTCAGGTAGCTCAGTCCATTTCACAGTATATAATTATGTCTCTGCTGTGGTATATTAACTGTTGGTTGCTCCTGGTAAGTATTGTTGTGCCTCTAAATAAGAAAGGTTTTTTAACAAGCCTTTTGCACCTGAGAGAAGGGGAAAATCACTCTTCATTCTTCTACCATGAAAGAGACAAACATCCCCCCTCCGACTTCACTAGGAGTACAGCATTTGGCTCAATCTGAGGGTGCCATGTCAGACTCAGCCGGTGGACTCTCTCCAAGGTTAATAATCTTCAGAAAACTTATTCATGGCATTGTAGTGGTCTGGAAAGGTCTCCTGGGTTTTGCACTGCGAGGGGGTTAAAAGAGAGCTTTGATTTGTCTCTAAATAAATGTATTATAATTGATTCCATCATTGCCTAGTTAGTTACACATCAGATTGATTGTAAAGTTTTACTCTTCTGTAAGTCTCTGCTTGGTCTGCTACCAAGTCACATTAACAATCTGTTAATGGCTTTTTTATTATTCCCAAAGCACCTGAAATAGGTCTCTACTACCTGGAAAAGTTCCTTAGAAGAGCAAAGAACAATGGTGCTGGTTGTGTCTTCCTGAGATTTTGAAGACTGACTTTCACTCTTGGAACAAAGACCAGCTCACAAATGAAAGGACAATAAGAAAATGTGAAAGCACACAGTGACAATAATGGGGCAGTGAGAATCAAATACACACTTGTGAATGTGTTAGTGTTAAAAAGCAAAGGGATGAAATGAAGAAAAATGCAAGCCAAGTGTTGGGAACAGGTTCCTAAGAGTGAACTCTTAACCAGCCTTAATGGAAATGAAATCAGCTCAGCTGGGTCAGCTCAATAAAACTGTGGCAAGACATTGAAGAATCTGCATCAAGGAGAAATCCTGTGGGAACAGCAGAATGGGCTGCTTCGTAAGTATTGTTTTGTGCTGAAATGATAAGGAGGGCAGTGCTGTTCCGTGGGTTGGACACGGGGTATCAACTAAAGAGCCTGAAATCTTAATCAGGTCCTCCACTGACCTGCTATCTAACCGTGAACGAATCACTTTGCCTCTGTGCATCTGGTTCTCCTCCCATCTTTTCTCTATGTGAACATATACGCTATTAGGAGCATGGCCTGTCTTTTACTATGTGTTTGTACAGCACTTAGCAGACTGGGGTTTCAGTCTCCATTGGAGCTACAGATGTAGCCCTTATAAAAACAATATTTCTGTGATTATAAGGTCCGTGAGCATCTAGTCTTGCTTACTCATGATATGGAAAGAGATGGCTTTTTCTCCTGCCTCTTGGACTTTGTTGAATAGAATCATAGGACTGGAAGGGACAATGAGAGGTCATCGAGTCCGGTTCCCTGCACTCATGGCAGGACCAAGTCCCCTCTTTGTTGGTACACAACTAATATCCCAGCATGGTATCCCACTACTAGAAAGAGCCCTATTCTGGGTGATATGTTAAAATGAGGCCCCTAAAGAACCCACGGCATGTGATTTCCTACAGAAAAGTGCTAGTGCTCAGCAAATTCTAGCACGTCGAGTCCAGTCCCTTGCACTCATGGCAGGACCAAGTACCATCTAGACCGGGGCGGGCAGTAAAATTCAGCGGGGGGCCAGTGGTGCCGGAGAAGATCCAGCCTGGGGCTGGGTGGGGGTGGGCGAAGGGCTGGGGCCAAGAGAAAGCCAGCTGTGTGTGTGGGATGTGGAATGGGACAGCACAGCGCCGGCTGGGGGGGAGTGGAAGGGGAGAGTGCAGTACTGGCCCCAACCATGGCACCGTGCAGCACCAGCAGGAAGGGCGAAGGTGACGGCCATCGCTGCGCTGGTCCTGGCCCCGGAGCGCTTCAGTGCCAACTAGGGGAGTGGAAGGCCCTGGCTCCAGCCCTGGCCCTGGAGCACCGCAGTGCTGGCCTTGGGAGCTAGAGGGGGCAGCACAGCGGCAGCACCGGCCCTGACATGGTGTAGCAGCTGGGTGGGGGTGAAAGGGGATGGGTGAGAGCAGACCGGGGCAGTGAGCCGGACAGAGGCCTAAGGCGGCCCCGATCCAGCCTTTCTCCATACCTAATCTAGACCATCCCTGACAAGTGCTTGCCTAACCTACTCTTAAAACTTTTCAATGATGCAGATAACACAAGCTGCCGAGGTAACATTCCAGTGGATAATCACCCTGAGTTAGGAATTTTTTCCTAAAGTCCAACCTAAACCTCCCTTGCCGTCATTTAAGCCCATTGCTTCTTGTCCTATCATCGGCAGTTAAGGAGAACAATTTTTCTCCCTCCTCCTCCTAACAACCTTTTAGGTACTTGAAAACTGTTATCAGGTCTCCTTTCAGTCTCCTCTTTTCCAGACTAAACAAACCCAGCTCTTTCAATATTCCCTCATAGTCAAGTGTTCCAGACTTTGTTGCTCTTCTCTGGACTATCTCCAGTTGGTCCACATCTTTTCTGAAATGAGGTGTCCAGAACTGGACACAATACTCCAGATGAGGCCTAACCAGGGAGGAGTAGAGTGGAAGAATTACTTTTTGTGTCTTACTTACAATGCTCCTGTTAATCCATCCCAGAATGGTGTTTGCTTTGTTTACAACAGCGTTACACTGTTGAATCCTATTTAGCTTGTGGTCCACTATGACACCCAGATCCCTTCCTTCAGTACTCCTTCCTAGGCAGTCATTGCCCATTTTGTATGTGTTCAATGGATTGTTCTGTCCTAAATGGAGTAATTTGAAGTAGGTTTATTGTAACTTTATACTCCTTAGCGATGGGTGCATTTTTTAAAATGAAACTTTACTATTGAACTGAACCAAAACTGACCTATTTTGAATTCTAAACATCTGGTGATGTGGGCTTTTCAAGTTGTTAATGATATTTATTCATCATCTTAAACCTCTGCACTTTTCGTCTCTCACTGGGTCTTGCTGTAGATACACCAGTAATAAAAACCTATTATTTTGGAAGTTTCAGGCCAGGCTGATAAACTCAAGATATTGGGATCATTCAAATAAGCTTCAGGTGACTATTTTAATCTTTTGGGTGCTTATCTAATCTGAAATCCCTTGTCTTCACTAAAATATATAGGCAATTTGCTAATGAAGAATTACGCTTTTCCTAGAAAACTTTCTTTCCTGCTTTCTTTCCCAGTTTGATATAATTACCTAGGGCCTAATCCGACTGAAATCAATGTGAGTCTTTTCATAGATTTCAATGGATTTGGGGCCAGGTCCCTTAGAAAACTACTTTCAACATGTTTGTTACTCAGCTCTATGCTTAGGTTAGCTGAACATCTGGGTTAGTTAACACAGATGTATTCTAAGGCCCTATTGACAAATGTTGAACCTGATTCTGCCTGGTAAATGCATGTGGTCATTTATAAGCATGCAAAATGGCTGCAAAAAGCATCACCACACCAAAATGGTAGCATTTCCCACCCACACTGCACTGATGTAATGACTACAGACATGTCAGGACTGCAGGAACTCAGCCCCATTAAATACACTTTCTGCTGACAGCAAAAACAATTTTAGCGGCTGCTGCCGACAGTGTGACACTGCTTCTGACATCCTTGAAACAAGCTCGCCTTTTTTTGAGGGACACCTTACCTGACACAGATTAGTGTGTTTGCAATGTGTTGTTGCCTTTTTGGTCCCAGGGTGTTAGAGAGACAAGGTGCATGAGGCAATATCTTTTATTGCACCAATTGCTGTTGATAAAGAGACAAGCTTCAAGCTTACAGGGAGCTGGTCCAGTAGAGGATATTAAAAGATAAAAGAAGTAGAACCAATAAAATATATTCTCACCCACCTTGTTTCACAGATTCATATGGATGGGGAAGAAGGCCTGGCTCTGCATGGGGTTCTACAGTTTTAAGTGAAGGTCTGATTTTTATACCAGTTACATTAAACTTACGCAATTTAACATGTTGAGTCTCTTATATGGATTTAAAACTGGGTTGCCTTATTTTAGCTTGCATTGGTAAATATACAGATGCAAGTTAAACTGGTGCAACCAATTCTAGACCAATAAAAGAGAATCCATATGAAAAAGTTAAACTGACTTGAGTCTCCATTGTCCTACGTATCGTGTGTAGTCATTGATGTGAGAGTAAAGTGGACATAAAATGGTACTAAATATCAATGATAGCATTTTACTCCCACTTCACTCTGGTGCAAAGGGCCACACAGTATACAGGCCAATAGAGAATCAGGCTCATATATGTTTGAATGCTTATTATTCATTTCTTTATTTAATTATTTGTCCAGTTCACCTGAAATGTGCTAACAAATCCAGACCCAAGGCTTTAAAAAAGTACCTTCTCTAAAAATTAGGCAAGATTCACATCTCAAACAGATGATATAAAGCATCAGTTTATAGCAGGAATACAATCAAGGAGTCCTGTGGCACTTTTAAAGACCAAAGAATTTACTTATCGCATGAGCTTTCGTGGGTGTAATCCCACTTCCTCAGAAGCACGCGATAGAAACTACAGTGCTATGGTTTCCATTTCATGCATTCGGTGAAGTGGGATTATACCCTCGAAAGCTCATGCGACAAATACATTTGTTAGTCTTTAAAAGTGCCACAGGACTCCTTGTTTGTTTAGCTGAAAATGACTAACCCAACCACCCCTCTGGAATTTATATCAGGGTTTCCAAATATTAAGGGGTTGGCTGGGGAATGATCCCCTCCAATCTTTGGCTATGCTTACACTAGGAAAAGTTAGGTCGACTTTGTTAAATTGACTTAATAAGGTTGAAGTCGACCTTCTTAAGTTGATTTAGCAAAGTGGTTACCCTTAACCGGGACTTAGTAAGTTGACCTAACTTCCCTTAGGACAACCTAAGAAAGTGGACTTATGCATCCACACTGACCTTAGGTCGACCTAACGAAGGGTTAGGTCAACCTACTCAGGGTTAGTTCAAATACCCTGCGGTTCTTATTAAGTTGACCTAAGCTTTCATTAGGTCAACTTAAGGATTTTCTTAAGTCGACCTAGTAAAAGCCTACTGTGGGCTGGCTTAAGTTAGATCGACTTAAGTTTCATTAAATCAACCTAACTTGCCAGTGTAGACATAGCTCTTGACTTTGGGGTGGGGGAACTGAGAATTTTTTGGGAAAAAAATAAAAGAGAAAGCAGACTGGTTTTCTTTTAAAATATGAGATGGTAGCCCTGAAGCTTTCACTTTTGCTTTTCATTTAAAAAAAAAAAAAAAGCTATATGTATTTATTCCACAGCTGTTGTGAATATAGTACAAAATGAAGAAATCTTGAAACATAAAAATGGAAAAAAAAATATAATCTTTTATTTTGAATTTGTTTGTTGGTAATTTATAAAATCCCAGGGTTATATAAAACTTTTAATCCATCACCCAGAGCCTACATGTCTCATTGAAAATACATTTGATTGAACTGAGTTTACATTATTTAGCCATTTTTATAGGCATAAGGAGATCAGCTACATGGTATAGCTTGATGCACCCCAGAACATATGTGATGTGCGCTAGCTTTTGCTAATTTAATTTAATTTAATTTAATTGAAAGAAAGAAAGAAAGAAAGAAAGAAAGAAAGAAAGAAAGAAAGAAAGAAAGAAAGGGTTTTTTTTTCCTTTTCAAAAAACATAAAGGTCAGCTGTTAATTAGTGACTTTCTGAAAGTATCCATTAATATTACATAAATTACTGCGTCGAAATCCAATTAGAATCCTGAACTGTATTGGAACTAAATAGATCATTTAATTTTCAAGGCACACTATGAAATGAGGTCTATGGAAGAAATCAATACAGATTCAGTAAGGAAACCTGAAGTGTGTGTGCTCAGGTAATACAGTAATGTCTGACCTATAAAAACATTGATAGCTCAGATAGACAGATATGTAAATAGATAGGTGGGCTATCCTATTATTTGACCAATAACATTGTAAAATGTTGTCTGCCTCTTTTGAACTTTGTCTCTTTGTCTTCTCCCCCGCCGTGTTATAATGTCCACTTCCAATTTTTTTTGTTTATATTGGAAGCTTTTAAGAAGAAGATGAGCAGAGTGGTAAATGAGAGTTTGGAAAAGTGTAGCTGTGGATCCTGTGGTAGAGGCAGAAGGACCTATGCTGTGCTGAGTTTGATATGTCTGTTTGTGCTCTGTGCAGGTGGAGTAGCTGAACTGTGGGGGCCCTAAGTAGACCAGATGAGACAGGTGTGCTTCTTTGGGTGCATCTACACTTCTAAATTAAGTCGACTTAAGCTTGCTTAAGTCGACTTAATTTACTCTACGTCTACAATACACTTTCCTTAAGTTGACTTAAGCAAGCTGCTTAAGTTGACTTAAGAAAAATTAAGTCAACTTTACTAAACCTGCTTTTAAGTTGACTTTTGGCTTAAGTCGACTTTCTAAAGACGACTTAAGCCAGTGTAGACCTGGAGTAGCCCTAAGTCGACTTAGGGCTCTCCAGGACTCCCCCACTGTCTTCCCTGCCATGGGGGTGGCATAGGGAGAGCCTAGCATGCCCCCCCACAGGGCAGGGCAGAGCCCAGCCCACCCTGCCCCATTCCCTGCCGGTGTCCCTGTCCCCCTTTGCCCCATTGTACCCAGGTACAATGGGGCAAAGGCTGAGCCCCCTGGCACTTGGCAAGGGGTGCCCCCTGCCACCGTGGACCTGTCCCAGGTCCACCTAGCCCCAAGAAGTCGACCTAGGTGTCCAGTGTGGATGCCCTAGGTCAACTTTGTAGGGTCCCCCCAAAGTCGACTTGAAATTTAAGTGTAGACATGCTAAGTTGACTTAACAAAGTCGATTTAAACTCACAAGTGTAGACATAGCCTTTGTGTCTTGGTAAGGGCTATGTGTGGCTGTCACTTTGGAGTCTTTGATCTGTCCCACTGTTTGAAGTCTTTTCAGTGGTTAGATGCTCTGTGGGTGCATCTACACTTGTAAATTAAGTTGACTTATGCTTGCTTAAATTGACTTAATTTACTCTATGTCGACACTACACTTTCCTAAAGTCGACTTAAGCAGCTGCTTAAGTCAACTTAAGGAAAATTTAAGTTGACTTTGTAAAAACTCCTTTTAAGTCGACTTTTGGCTTAAGTCGACTTTTTAAAGTCGACTTAAGCCAGTGTAGACCTGGAGAAGCCCTAAATCAACTTTAAGTCGACTTAGGGGACTCGAGGGCTTCCCTATTGCCCTCCCTGCCAGGGTGGCTGGCACAGCCACAGCCTGGCATGCCCCCCCAAAGGGCAGGGCAGAGTCCTGCCCACCCTGCCTCTATGCCCTGTCAGGGTTCCTGTCCCCCTTTGCCCCATTGTACCCAGCTGAGCCCCCTGGCACTTGGCAAGGGGTGCCCCCCAGCCACCATGGACCTGTCCCAGGTCCACCTAGCCCCTAGAAGTCGACCTAGGTATCCAATGTGGACGCTCTAGGTCAATTTTGTAGGGTCCTCCCTAAGTCGACTTAAAATTTGAGTGTGGACATGCTAAGTCAACTTAACAAAGTTGACTTAAAGTCGACTTTGTTAAGTTGACTTAGCTAAGTTGACCTAAATTAACAAGTGTAGACATAGCCTGTGTTAGCAAGGGAGTGGAATGGAGCAGCAAGGCTTATTAGGTAACTCAATTGCCTGATAAACTCTTGAGCAGTGAAGCTTGGAGGAGGAGGAGAAAAGTCTCTTTTTCTAGGTGTAGTTTTGCACTCAGTATTGTGATGGCCAGCAATTGATCAGTGGTTGTGCTGTGCAATAGATGTGCCATGCTTTCTTTCCTTCCTCTATATGAAAAGGAATTTGGTGGGAGTGCAAGAAGAAAAGATGTTTGGATTGGAAAGACAAGTACAGACACTAAAAAGTGTCAAAGAGGATGAAGAGTTCTTGAACAACCAGATTTGGAAATTATCACCACCCCGGATTTGGATAATATCATCACCCATATTTGAGGAAGGAAGGAATTGACCACTAAAGAATCAGAGAAAGAGAAAATCACTTAGGCTTCGAAGTTCATAGCTACCAGATAGAAAAGGAAGAAATAACATTCTCCATGGCAGGAAACAGCTGAGAAAGGGCGGGTTTTTATGACTACGAGAAAGAAAAAGATGAAGAGGAATGCCACACAGCTAGAAGTTTCCATTCTTTACCAGATTCTCAGCATGGAAACTGCAGAAGATATTCCTGAAGATCCAGCTGGACAAGTGGAATCATGAGGCAATGGGACAAACCTATGGATGGCTGCTCAGTCTGGCTTTCAAAAAAATCAAGAGTACCCACAGAGATCTCTACCCATCCAAGACTGATAGTCCTAGTTGGGGATGCTATATACAAAGAATGGAAAGAATGTTCTGCAAGAGACAGTCAGACAACGGGGCAGTGCATTGTCTTCTGGCGCTAAGACATGAAATGTGACAGATTGGATAAGCTTCTAAAATCAGTAGGCTTAAATTGCTTGATGATGGTACATATCTACTCTAATGACACTGTTTTATGGGCTGTTTCACAGATTGTAGATGATTTCAGAGAATTCAGAAGATTGAGTGTACAAAGAGGAAGGGAGACTGTCATTCGGTACCAAAAAAGTGTTTACCTATTTGTGAGTCACTGATAATTCAGAAGCAAATATACTTGAATGCTTATGAATCAATATTTTAACAATATTGGGGTACTTCTGGGTGCCTGCTACAAACCACCAAAAGATTCTAGACAACCAGATGACTGGCTCCTGAAGCACCTATCTATAACATGTAGAGGGGTGTGGAGAGAAGCTGAATTACCATGGGGGTCTTTGATCTGATTAATATACGGTGGTCTCATACTGCTAGTACTACTAAAATGTCCTCAGAATTTCTGAGTATTACGGATGGCAATTGTCTAACTCAGAAGTATGGTATCTAATGTGGGAGAATTCTATGTTAGATCTCTTCTTGACAGATAAACAGATACTGATTACAGATCTAAGGCTTGGTGGTAGCTTTAGCAGATCAAGGGATATGATTATTCCCCTCTATTCGGCACTGGTCAGGCCGCATCTGCAATAGTGTGTCCAATTTTGGGCTCCCCACTACAGAAAGGATGTGGACAAATTAGAAAGAGTCCAATGGAGGGCTGGGGCACATGACTTACGAGGAGAGACTGAAGGGATTAGGCTTATTTAGTCAGCAGAAGAGAAGACTGAGGGGGGATTTGATAGCAACCTTCAACAATTTGAAGGGGTGCTCCAAAGAGGAGGGAGCTAGGCTGTTCTCGGTAGTAACAGAGGACAGAACAAGGAGCAATAGTTTTAAGATGTAGGTGGGAGGTGGAGGTTGGATGTTAGGGAAAATGTTCTCACTAGGAGGGTGGTGAAGCATTGGAATAAGTTACCTAAGGAGGTGGTGGAATCTCCAACTTTGGAAACATTTAAGGCCTGGTTAGACAAAACCCTGGCTGGGATGATTTAGTGGGAGTGGTCTTGCTTTTAGCAGGGGTTGGACTAGATGACCTCATGAGGTCCCTTCCAACCCTAAGAGTCTATGATTCTATGTCACAAGAAAAAACTATCACCAGCAGAATTCAGTGCAGTAGAAAGGAATATATTATGACAAAAGGAATCTTAACATTGGCATTGGTCTATTATTAGATGGAAATTGATGGAACTCTCAATAATGCAGAAAAAGCTGAAGTGTTCAATAACTATTTCTGTTCTGTGTTTAGGAGAAAGCCAGATGATATAGACAATGAATTACTTTCCATTTCAATAGTAACTAAGGAGTATGTTAAGCAGCAGCAGCTGAAGCTAGCCTTATTTAAATTAGTAGGTCCGTATAACTTGCATCCAAGAGCAAGCCGAGGAGCTCTTTGTACGGTCAATGTTGATTTTCAGTAAATCTTAGAACACTGGGAAAGTTTCAGAGGACCTGAGGAAAGCTAATGCTGTGCCGATATTTTAAAAAAGGGTAAACTGGACAACCCAAGTAATTATAGCTCTGTCAGTCTGATATTGATCCAGGACAAAATAATGAAATGGGCAATATGAGACTAATAAAAAACTAAAAGACGATAATATAATGAATGCCAGCCAGCTTGGGTTTATGGAAAATAGATCCTCTCAAACCAACTATGAAACTGACCCAATATATATATATATATATATATAT
>ML685885.1:5498599-5550968 GCA_007922175.1 Pelusios castaneus | reverse complement strand
TATATATATATATATATATATATATATATAAAATCAAATTACAAGTTGGTTGAGAGAGGTAATAGTGCTGATACACTATTTTCCTTCTTCTTGGACTGATCCCTTAACATGATGGAAAGCCTGGGTTCACCAAAGACCCTTACGCGCTTTTGGGAGACTTGCCCTCCTGGTTGGGGAATCCATAGTGGTAAGGTCAGAGGTCAGGTACCAAAGTTTCAGATCAAGACTTCAATGGCAGAGCAGACGGATGAAGTAGGCTTACTTCTCTATGGCTGCAAAGGTGGATAAAAGCTGAAATGGAAGAAAACCCCTGGTCATCTTGAACTTCCTTGCCACAAGACACTGGTATCTTTTACATTAAGATTTGTGCAGGATCAGATACCTCAGTCACGAAAGGACCCATACAAAATAAAATCTATAAAAGAGTTCATCCTTGACTCTTGAGGAATCACCAACAACAAGAGTGCTGATAAAATATATTTAGAATTCTGAAAAGCATTTGACCTGGAACTAGACAACATTTTCATTAAGAAACCAGAACAATACAAAATCAACTCAGCATTCGTTAAAAGGATTAAAAACTAGCTAAATGGTAGGTTTCAAAATGGGGAATTATCACGTGAGGGTCCAGCAGGGATTGCCCTTACACTATTTAACAATATTATCAGAGATCTGGCTGAAAACATAAAATCGTTATTGGTTAAATCTGCAGGTGACCCAAATATCGGAAGCACTGTAAATAATGAAGTGGATAGCTCACGAAGACACAGCTGTCTGTATCACTCCATAAACTGGCTGTAAGCAAAGAATAGACATTTTAATATTCCCAAATGAAAAGTATAGGGATAAAGAAGGCAGGCCATATTTACAGGATGGGGTACCCTACCCCAGGAACCAGTGAACCCTCATTATTCTGGATCATTTGATGCCTCATTTGCCTGCTCCTTAGTCTAGTAGCATAGCATATGGCGTAGAACACATGTTTTATATCAGGCATAGTCTATTTAATCTTTTCAGTAACGATTAAGTTTCCATCTTAGTTGGTTCAAAGATTATTATATCAGAAGCATTAAACCAGTGGGTTTTTTTTTTTTTCCAGCCCAGTTTAGCTATTTTTTTGTTATTGTTGTTTTAAACAAATACTTGCCTCTGTGGCACAGTACATACCAATATAGAACAGAATTACAATGTACTTCAGCCAAATTCTGTTTATTGTCTATATCAGTAGTTTTCTTATGGTAGCAATTATTCTCTGTAAGCCTGCGAGCAAGCAACAGAAATCTGAAATCATCAAAGAGTTTTTATCTGCAGCAATTTAAAAAATGGCAGGTAGCTGACAGTTTAAACTTTAGGGGTTTTGGGTTTTTTTTAACAATAGAGCAGTGTGCGAACTGGAGAACACCATCTGCCTTTTTTCTTCTAGTTTTAAAAATTCAGGAGTCAGAGCTCATGGGTACCATTGCTTCATGTGGAAGCAGTAATTTTGGTCATTTCAAGCCAGCATGGCATGAGTTGTAAGCAGATGACGTCCCTATGCAATTGCTTTATATGAAGGTATATAGAGTTAGATGAACTTCAAACTCTCTGGCCTAGTCTACACTATGGGAGGGGAAGGGGGGAAGAGTCGACGGGAGATATGCAATCTGTGGCATGCAGATTGCGTATCTCCCGCCAACTTAATTACCCCTACTCACCACGGCGTCTTCAGTAGGCTCCATCAAATTGAAACGCCTTCTGGTCTTACTTCACTTGAAGGGGTGGAGTTATTGCATTGACTGGAGAGCATTTCCAGGATTGACTGAGCGGATCTACACTGCAGGGTTTTTTTTCAGTCTAGACAAGGCCTCTGGGTTTAAGTTTGGGTTACACAGGCACCTAAGAATTAGGTGTCAATCCAGACTTTTTATATCGTTCTCAAACTGAGTTTTGTCTTGTAGAGGAAAAATCTAGACCCATTTTGGAGATTCAGCCCCCCATTAAAGAGAAACATAGCCTTAATGCCATTTTTACTAGCAGAACTTCATTCGCTGGTAACCCGCTCCTTCTAAAAACACTTCCTCCAAACTTCCATAAGAGGAACAGTAGGTTTTTCAGTGTAGAACAGCATAATGGCCTTGAAGAGCTGCAGCATTACACATTCCGATTTTAAACCGGGGTCATTACATTGACGAGGATCTGATTTTCACCAGCGTTGGGTTGAAATCAGGCTCCCCCAAGTTTGTTTGTTTGTTTTTAATCTTGTGAATAGGATCCACTTCCTCTGATGGTAAGATATATCTCAAAAACAAGAGGAGACCTGATAGCATTACATGTAACCTAAGCTCTCATGGTAATCAGCTGATTTCTCTCATTCTAGCCTTCTGTCAACCTGAATCAAAAATGGCTTCCACAAAACTCTGAAACCCTATTCACTGTGTAAGTCACCCACAAAGCTTTACTTCTCCTGTCATTACAAACATGCTCCCCTCCTTTAGAGAACATCTTACATCTTATGCTGGAGGGTGAGGGCTTAAAAGTCTAAGCCTAAGGGCTGAAAATTTTTAGATTCCCTGGAGTCACACATTCAGATTTTGGCAAGGTTGATTCAACTGACTCTCTTTTCAAAGGAAAGAACTTGAATTCCATTCAGGTCACACAGTGAGAGTCTTTCATGAGTTTTTATATCTATATCTGTATCATCTACCTATATCTATCTGGGACCATTAAAGGTCCCTAACAGCAAAGGGTTTACCCCAACATATTTTGCTAAAATTTCTTCTCCTTCCAGTACAGCGTCTTTTTCTCCCACTTTGTTAACCCAATACCCATAGTCTGCCGCAGATGGCATAGCATGAATGTGGGTATTTAAACCCTGCCTTGAGTTTTACTCCACAACCTCACTACTCTGACTGCAGCTTTTGCTGGTGTTTTCTTCAAGCCCCATCTACTGGAATCTGGAGAATCTTACTTTTCATTTTGAAAGAGTCAGTTCTTAGCTCTCTTGGTTGCAGAAATAAGCTTGCACCCTGAAGTCTCAGAAACCAAACATTAAATAAAATGATCCCCAAATCTAAAACCCTCGTGAATTGTGGTGGGGGGGCTGAGTCGTGATTTTGGAAGGTTTGTTGTTGGCAATACTGGACCAGGGTTGTCTTGGTGTAACTGGTGGTAGAAGGTGGTCCACAGGCTGTGAAATGTGGTGGCATTATTTCAGTTAAATGGCTCTGTAACTGAGGAATCTATCCGTTTTTCAGTTCGCCTTGCCATGGTATACCTGCACTGAGTATGGGACAAAAAAGGGAAAAAGCCCAGCAAAGAGAGCTGTGAAGAAAAGAACTACAGGAGCTGGTTTCTGTAATGGTCCCTTGCAGGCCCGGCCTTAGTGGTAGGCAAACTAGGCAGTCGCCTAGGACCGCTGATTTTAGGGGCCGTGCTAATTTTGAAAAAAATATTAAAACATCAAAGCACCTCTGCTCCCCTCAGCCGCTTTGAGGGCAGAGGCAGCAAGCTCTCTGCTGGGAGCCCCCAGGGGCTTTTTCCACCTGCCGCGGGAGAAAGAGCCCCTTCCCCTCCTGTAGCGAGTTTGCTCGGCGGGCGGCCTGGGCAGGGAAGGCAGTGCTGGCTCCGCCAGGGGGCGTTTTCCGGTGGCCGGGGCTGGGATTGGCAGCAGCACCGCAGTGATGTGAGCCGCCTCCCCTGCAGACAGACTGACGATCGCGCCGAGCTGGTCTGCTAAAGACTAAATAGACTAAATGCTAAATATCAAGTATCGGGCTATTTAAAGAAGATGTGAACTCATTGAAGGGGGTGGGGTCACCAAGAATAAATTTGCCAAGGGCCGCCAACTGTCTTAAGGCCGGGCCTGGACCCTTGAATAACAGCCAGGCTCCAGGGACACAGCCCCATATCCCTGAAGAGGAGAAGAGAAACAGGTGATTATTCCCACCGCGACAGAGACAGGGGAGCTGGGAAGAGTGTGAGTCAGTGCTCTGGTAAGGAGTGAAAAAGTAGTTTAAATTAGAGAGTGACGCTTAGGAGGAATGGAAGACCACTGTGGTTTATTCTGAACTCCTAGTGAGGCAAAGCTGAGAGAGCCAGTGCTTTGATAAAAATGAGAATGACTGCAATGTGAGGCCAAGGCTGTCAGAAAACCTTTTGTTTATGTTCATTTTGGACCTTTTGGAGGTGGTTTATATTTTGGACTTGGAGGACCTTCAAAGGCCATTGAACTCTGAGGCTTTGTTTACACTACAGAGGCAGGTTGATGTAAGTCGCCTTACACCAACTTGATTATGTCAGTGTCCACAGTACAGACTTTGTCCCATCGATATGGCTATGTCTCCACTTGTAATTTTAAGTCGACTTTAACTAGGTCGACTTAACTAAGATGACTTAAAGTCGACTTAGTTAAGTTGACTTCGACTTAGTTAAGTCGACTTAGTGAGTCTAAACTTAAAATTAAAGTCGACTTAAAGGGGAACTTACAAAGTCGACCTAGAGCGTCCACACTGGACACCTAGGTCAACTTCTAGGGGCTAGGGGGACCTTGGGCAGGTCCACGGTGGTGGGGCACCCCTTGTGTACAATGGGACAAAGGGGGGCAGGGACCCTGGCAGGGCATGTGGGCAGGGTGTGACGCTGTCTGGATTTAGGGAAGCATTTATGATATTATTTTCTATGAATATCTCATAAATGCTATAATCCATAGGAACTATGTCATGTTTGGTATCAATAGAAAGGTAGCAATTTGCTGGGAATGATTATATAGTTTATGTATAGGAATTCTATTTGTATTAGAAGTTAGGAATTTGGTGTTATATCCATACTTTAACTTGTGTGATTCTGTGAAAATGCCCCAGACAGGAGGCTGTCTACAACCATTGTCTCCTTAATGGCTCATCAGATTTCTCCATGGGCCCATTGTACTTGGGAGCTTCCTTAACATTAAGGACACAATGGTTGTAGAGGCTCCCAAGTACAATGGCTTGTACAAGTAGCCAAGTACAATGGCTACCCCACGTCTACACTGGCTTAATTCAACTTTAAAAAGTCGAATTAAGCCTTAAATCTAATTAAATCTAGGTTTAATAAAGTCGACTTAATTTTCATTAAGTCAACTTTATTTTCCTTAAGTCGACTTAAGCAAGCTGCTTAAGTCGACGTAAGAAAACTGTAGTGTAGATGCAGCCTGTGTGTCCTACTATGTTGACATAACTCCACTTTTATGAAAAGTGTAGGACTTATATCAGTGTAGTTAGGGCAACACAGCATCCAGGTAGACACTGTGAGTTACTTACATAGGCTGTTGGCTCGGTGCTGGAGCCATAAAATAAACAAGAAAGTGGGGGAGGTTGCGGGGGCTTACTTAAAGATGGGCTGGTCCCCAGTGAGCGTGGACTTCCAGCTGGGAGCTTCAATGCAGCCGTACTTCTTGCAGGAGCTGAGAGCCGGGGCACGATGTGGGTGAGTGTGTGGGTGGGAGACAGCCATGCTGGGAGCAAGGAGCCAAAGGCCAGGGTGGGAGAGTAGCAGGGACTTGAGGTTTTGGGGGCAGGAGACAGCCTGGCTCCCAGAAAGAAGCTGCATGCTTCATTGATATGGACCTATGGCCAAGACAGCTAGGTGATATCCATATCTATTTTTTCACCTCCCATGAGAGCAAACTGCCCTTTTCCGCGGCCCCTCCCCCCAGGTAACAAACACAGCACACATGGGAAACTGAGGCACCATAAAAATATCACAAAACTATTTTCGCATCGTCACATTTGATACAGTACTAGCCAGACAGAAGGGAGAAAAAGGAGTAGAAGTCATCCTGTTTTCTTACAATTAGCTTCTATAATGTCCCTCTAGCATACTGAATAAAATGACAGACGATAGCATTTTTTTGCTGTCCTAATGAGGAGTGAGAATGTGTGTGTTCCCTCAACTGAGTTTTTAGCCAGCAGCTATTGCCACACGCCTATGAGGAGAGACTCAAAGGAACAGGAGAAAAACTCAAAGGCTATGTCTACTCTTACTAAAATTAGTTTGAATTAGTTAATTCAAACTAACTAATTCAAACTAATTTAAGTTAGTTTGAATTAACTTAATTTGAACTAAGCAAGTGCCATGCATGGCACTTGCTTAGCTCGAATTAGTGATTTACATTGATTTCAATGGGCCGGTTAGTTCGAACTAAGCCATTAGTTCGAACTAACATGGCCGCATTGGTTAATTCGAACTAACTAGTTCGAATTAACCCTTACTTCTAATACCCTATTTGAACTTCTTAGTTCGAATTAAGGAAGCCCTTAATTCGAACTAATGAAAGCCTAGTGTAGCCATGGCTTTAGTTAGTTCGATTTAAGCTTCCTTAATTCGAACTAACTTGCCAGTGTAGACATAGCCAAAGAGACAAAAATGCATAGAAAGGTTCTGCTGGTCATCTACTTCCAGGGAAAAGCTTGAAGATAACTAACTTGTAAGTGTGGGGGTTGTGTCGGTTTTAACTACAGCCACCTGTTTCCAAGGAAGAACGGATGGGCTTGTGGTTAAAGTATAGGACTGGATCTCTAGAAAGCTGGAATCTGTTCCTAAGTTTGCTCTAGGCTTCCTGTGTGACCTAGACCAACACATTAAGCCTCCCTGAGACTCAGTTTCTCCACCGTAAAATATTGGTAATAGAGTTTACAAAGCTCAGAAGCTGAAAATTCATTAAGGTTGAGACCCTCTCATGTAAGATGATATTGAAGGGCAAAGTGATGGCCTTTGTTACCATAAAGGATTTTCTGGACCTTAGAAGAGTCCTTTGAGCCAGTGAGATATGACATCTTTAATAATGACCGCTATATTTTTCCATTTAAATAATGCTTCCTCTCACTTTCCAGGATGGTTTCTGATCCACTTGTTCTTGGACATATTCTACCGAATTGTGCTATTGTTGTTGTCATTGGTCTCCCTGTCACTAAGGGCATGTCTGCACTAGAGCTGGAAAGTAGAGGAGTCATGCACATTCTTGCTCTGATTGAGCTAGAAACAGAAGTGTAGCCTTGGCAGCTCAAGCAGCAGGAAGGGCTAGCTGCTCAGAGTAGGTACCTGTCCAAGAAGCTAGGTGGATACTCAAGGTGGCTGGTCCCTCCCGCTGTTGGTGTGTCTGAGGCTACGCTTCTGTTTTGAGTGGGCTAGCTCGACTGGCCAATATGGCTATGTCTGCCCCATGGGAATTTGCAACTCCAGCCCATAATGTAGACGTACTCCATGTGTAAAAGTGCTGCCTGGATAAAAAGGGTACACCTGGGGTTGGTCCTGCTTTGAGCAGGGTGTTGGACTCAATGACCTCCTGGGGTCCCTTCCAGCACTTATCTTCTGTGATTCTGAAACTGACTCCTTGGTGGAGTGGACGGTGATACATTAACTCAGAAGTGACTAGTTATGGTCCTGTTTGGCTTATTTATTTATTTTTCCTTTAGACCTGTTGCAATTATTTGTTGTGGTCCCGTGGGAGGCATTATCAGTGTTGTGTTATGTGTCCGACATGGGTTTCTGTTTGGCTGCGTGCGTGTCTCTCCATATAAGCGTTCCCTCAGGATTACCCCTGGCTCAGATCTTTAAATGAGAACTCAGTTAGCTCACTCATCTGAAGCCTGGCTCAGACCGCTGGTGAGGACTTTGTTTGCCCGGTGGTCCTGAACCAAGGTGCTCCTTTGGTTAACGCTTTGTGTTACCTTTGGCTCCAACCTCAAATGAGGACTCAGTTAGCTCCATGGTCTGGCCAAAACATCCCTCACATGGGATAGTTTGGGCAGAATATCTCTCCTTAGCTCTTTAGGTTTAGGCTAACCCAACACCTCCTTCCTTAAGGTACTTTTCCACTCTTTAGTCTTATTATTGCAGTTTCAGTGTTTTTCTTCCTAATTTTGGTAAGGCCAGACTTTCACAACCTGACTCCTACCAGCTTTATCCAGCTCAGGGCTTCTGCTTTGGCTTATTTCACTAGGCCTTGGGCATTTCTCCTTGTCTTTTATTACCTCATACTCTAACTTTCTACTACACTTGTAAGCAACAAGAAAGGCTTTCCCTAGAATGTTTGACCGCTAAATGAAATCACAGAGTACAGGAAACTATAGAAGTAAGCCTGATTTCATGAGATTTCCAACCTAGTTGCTATTCCAATGAGATTCCAAAAAGAATTCAGCTAAGCATCAGTGCTTGCTGGTTCTGAGAATCTTCTGTGAATCCTCTGAAGTTAGCAGTTCCATCCATGCAAAAACTGGCAATCTCTTTCATGTGAACTTTTCATCAGTTTCAGATTCCTTGATCCCATAAACCCATGCTGTATTATAATGTTTGGAATGGTTTTTGAGCTGTCATGTGGGAGTAAATCCAAGCTAGCATGCATTAATATGTACATATACTCTTTTACATGCATATATACATAATACTCTTTTTCTGAGATGTGGCATTGTTGAATGGAAAGTATGTTAAGCTGGGAATCAATTTTATTCTGGGCTCTGCCACTGAACTGCTGTGTGACCCTGGGAAGTCCTTTCACTTCTCTGTACATATTTCCATCTTCCACCCTTTGTCTATGTAGATTGTAAGCTATTTGGGGCAAGGTATGTCTCTTACTATATGTGCACAATGGAACCCCCATCTAAGTTGGATGTTTTTGTAGTAGTGCAATAATAATAATAATAATAATAATACCTAACTCTTATATAGCACCTTTCATCCTCAGATTTCAAAGGAATTTATAGAGGTCAATATCGTCTTCATTTTACAGAAGGGGAAACTGAGGCACAGGGACATGAGATGACTTGTCCAATGTCACACAGAAAACTAGTAACATGAATAGTCCCGAGATCCCAAATTACAGTCCAGTGTTCTATCCACTAGTCAGCATTCCATCTCCTATTTGTAATACGCATAGAATAAATCCACAAGATTATCCCTGTGAATAAATAAATGTTCATACAGATGAGTAAGGTTTCCATAATGATCCATATGTTGGTCTCAAATTACAAGAAGCCTACACTAGTGTAAGATAATATTTGGTGGCCCAGAAGAATGTATATGTTACACCAATTTAGATCTCTAGGCTTTTTAATCTGACCTCTAAATATGTTGAGTTGGCAATCTGAGGACACTGTACTGAATAATAGTTGCATAGATTCTAACCAGCCTTCATTTTTCACAAGACTAGAACAATTTTGTCTACAGATTCCATAGGGGAGGGATGGTGGAGGGAATCTAATTTTATACACTTATTTATTCATTCTTTCATTCATTCACTCACAGATATTACTGACTGGGTTCAGTCTATACCCTAGAGTTAAAACACACATTCTGTAACAGATGTTCTATTTTCTGATCTTTTGTGCTCAGTCATCCAAACCACCATAACACTCACCCCCTTTGTTTCTTTCTATCCCAAATAAAATAACAAGAAAGAAAACCGTAACAGTAATTCTACATACCGTTGAACTATTGTGGCCAAGAAGTCACTCCCTGTGTCAACAGTTGTAATTAACCATTATTTTAACAAAACTAGAACTATGAATGTCATTGTAATGATCTTGAGGGTTCATTGAAGACCATGCCATTGAATGAGTGAGGAATAGAGCTTTGATAACACAGACAGGAGGAATTCCCAGGTGTGTAGCTGGGAGTAGCCATGTTAGATCACCTGTGGGGCACGTCTCCCAATTCACACTACACTGACCCATCCTAGGTCATGTCTCTAAAATGACAACCTTCTACTAGCATCTCTCTACAGTCATGATCTGAGATTACTTGTTTCCTGACTCCCAGAATCTAAGTTGAATCATGGATTTGTGGGAACACAGGAATTGCCAGGCTGGAATGGACCCAAAGTCCATCCATACCACTGTCCTGGCAGTGAGAATGACCAGCAAAAGATGCTTCAGAGTAAGATGAAAGAAACTCTCCAGAAAGCAGAGGTGGGGTAATCTGCCCTACCAGAGGTCTCATCCTGATCTCTAATAGAGATTGGCTTAAATCCTGAGGCAAGAGATTTAATAACCCTTTTGATATGAATGTGAATAGAGCTGCATGGATGTGTGAGCTACAGATGCTCAGCAACCGTGAGCAGTAAGGATAATTTCATTTAGGTGTCTCCGTGTGGACTGAAGTCCCTACATTTTTTCACAGAGGTTTGAAAATGTTGGCCTAAGTCAGTGGTTTTCAATGTTTTTTTCCTCTCAGGACCCAACTGGAAAAAAAAAATCATTTATGCCCATGACCCAACAATTACATCTTTCAGCAATGCATTCCAGTCTTGCGGCAGATGCATCATGGGGTGCCACGGCCGAGTACCTGAAGGTCTGCAACCCAGTACTGGGTCCCGATCCATAGTTTGAAAACCACTGGCCTGAGTGATTTGCCCATGATCATGTACCAAATTAGTAGAAGAGCAGACACATGGTTCTCCGCTTTATCCACTAGAGTATGATCCCCCCTTCCGTGCCCCTAATCAGATTATCCTAAATGGTGCAAGGTGAATAACACCCTCATATTTGATTGATCGATAGATAGAGGGTAATCAATGATTTGCTTGGTTTTGTAAGGAAGCAGCTTTCATTATAATAATTAATGATGAGTGAACCTTAACAGAGTTCAAAGGTGCAGTTCAGACAACATCCCCTTCCCTATATTTGCCCACTAAAATTTGGGTGTTTGTCTCATCTTCAGCCAAACTATCCAAACCTCTTTGTAGTGGATTAGTGAGTGCAAATACTTCTTGCTTTAGGTCAACCTAAGAATACCATGGAAATAACTTTTCTTGTAACATTCTTCCTCTCAGCTTTCAGTCTCCCAAATTAAATTAAAGTATAGGAGCCAACAGGGCAACGAGGGGTGGGGAAAATAAATGAACTTTATAAAAGTTCAGAAACATTCCATATCTAACCAATGAAAGTCCTGAGGCACCTTAAAGACTAACAAATGTCTTTGAACATAGGGTTTTGTGAGCTGCAGCCCATTTAGTCAGATGCAAGATTCTGCGTCTAGGAAAGGGACATAATGAGCAGTGCTGGCTGATTAAATGTTTTTTGTCAAAACCATTTGTTCTGTGGAAACCAGGGTTTTCAGCTTAAATGACATTTTTTTGTGAGAAGTATTTGCTTTCTGGTCTTTTTTGTTTGATTGTTTACTTTGTTTTGTCTTTTGTGGCAAGAACATGAATGCTTAGAAATAGAAATGTTTCTGTTCTGAAACTCTGCCATGGTGCCTCAATAGAGGTATAATTTGGGTGTCTCATGCCCCTTTCTCCTCTCTGGGTTGGGTTCCCCAGCCAGACTTCACCTCTCATGATGCATGACCACCTCTTACCAATAGGGAGAGATCATGTTGCTTCATGGAAGATGGAATCCAAACAGAGAGATTGGCCTATTAGAAGAATGAGATATCTAAAATTACAACTCCCACAATACACTGCAGCATTTTTCAGAATTGAAGTATTTCTGTTCAGCCAAAATATACTCTCTGCATACTCAATTTCCTGTGGAGCAGCAGGGAGTCATTTTCTGGCCAGCTCTAGTAAAAAGTTCAGTTTGTATTTCATTTTAGTGGGTGTTGTTTCCTAATAAGAAACATGAGGAATCTAAACTTCAGAGCTTGTAGCAGGATCTAAACTCTTCATAATTCCGACGTATATTTGTCATGTGTATGTCTGACTACATATGTGCAGAAATCAGTCATCAGAGGAGACAGAACTCAGAAACTTCAGCCACAGTAACAATTTCCACAGCTCCTAAGTAAGGCCCAGATTGGTCACTGATTTCCAGGTGACTCAATTTTCAAGACCTGGGGCCTGGCTTTCAAAGATTCAGGGGCCTCATAGTTCCCACGTACAGAAGTGCTGAACATTCAGGAGCTTTAAATATCAGGCCAGTTTTTAATTTCAATGTCCAGTTATGAACTTTTTTAAAAGAATTGTTCTTGGGGGTTAAGGTTCAGAAGTTTCTCTGTTTAAATTAAAGGAAAAGCATTTGCTGCATTTGGATATAACTGGACTATATTCAGAGTGAATTCTATAGTTACAACAGAATTCTCAAAAAAAAAAAAAAAAAAAACAAACAAACATGAAACAACACACAACATTAGGGTGCGAAAGGACCTCAGGATGTCATCTAGGCCATCGCCCAGCTCAAAATTGAGGACCAACCCCAGCTAAACCATATAATCTATTTCCCCACTTACCTCAGGGGTTAGGTCTCCATCCGCAGGTGAACCTAGGTTACCTACCCCCCATCACTAGGCGAGCAAGTCTGTCTGCAAAGATCCTCTTCCCTCTCTTCATTAGGTGGATCCCGTCTCTTCCTAGCAATCCTTCTTCTTGGAAAAACATCCCAGGCTGCAAGAAGCCAAAGTTCTCTCTCCAACCCCTCCTGCATAACCAAGCATTTTTTTCCACAATTCAATAATCCCTATCTGGGCCTTTTTGTTCAAAAAAGAGGATGGATAAGAACACCATTTGCACCTCAAACTCCTTTATTCTTCTTCACAGATAAATATAATTTGCAGTGGTATGTTCAAGGTCAATCTTGGCAGTATCATTGGTGTCAACGTGGTGAAATAGGAAGGGGTAGTTGTCTGAGGGCTTAATGACTCTTACCAGAACCTCCATCACATTGTGAAGTCTAGCTCCAGACAGGCAGATGATGCCATCTCCCTTAGGAAGGAGATCCCAATCACCACCACTGCCTATTCCTCTTTGAATTGTTGACTTTGGAACCCCATACCTTTCACAATGTACCCCATACCTTTCTGTTGATGGGGCTCCTTCTGATTCCTCCCCTCAGATGTCTTTTCAAAATCATACACTGCAATACTACCTTTGCCAACACCCTGAAAATGGTTGCTTATCTTCATCTGCATAGGTTATTTCTGGGTTCTCCTCTTTTTTCTCTTACAGGTCACATATTGCCAATTTTCTTCCCTATTCTTCAGTCCCCCCTACTTTGCCCTCTCTGATTCTTTAAAATGGAATGCCTGCAGTATCAGCTCTTTAGCCTTCTCTTCCAATATGGAGACCGGCTTCCTACAGACAAAGTTGCTGTTATCCTCTGGGAGAAAGACAAACATGGCATATCCTGTACAGGTCACAACAGCCGATCTCTCACTATACATATTATCTTCCTTCTAAGAGCCTCTTCAGATGTTGTATTTACTGTTCGCAGAATAATGGAAGGTGAAAAGCTCTGTTGGAACTCCTCAAGGTGAACTCCCTCTCTTTGCGTCTCCTCTGTTCGCAGCATACCAAATAGATTTCAGGTTAGGTCACCATTCTAGAGCTCTAATTTGGATTATTATAATGCCAGGAGAGGGATGTTGTATTAACCAGCTTTTCATATTGAGTCCTGCAATCCTCCCTATCCTAAGCAGTCACTCTGCTCTGATGTACTGTCATCTTCCTACAATTGCGGAGAGCTTGCTCTGTATCATGTTATATTATAATACTATTTTCCAGAGGCATTAATTCCTACCTGGTCTGAAGTGGTAATGCATCGACGACAAAAGCTTCTGTCATTACGCACTCAGGAACGTCCCCAGTACAAGCCTGAACATTTGTACTACTGTGGGAATTATTATGTGGTGCTTATATTTCGAAGAATGCATATTAAACAAGACACCTAAGATAGCTCCTCTTCTCAGCCTATATTTCCCACGAACAAGTCCAGTCACCTGGATAATTGAAATTTTAAGTGACTGAAAACATTTCGTAGCAGTGTTGCATCTCATTCCCTTTTCCAGTCTGGACTGGACTTTATCTAATGACACATCCAGGGATAAGGATGCTATGAAATTGTGGCAGATGCCATACAAGTTGCTAAAAGTCAGATTCTCATCTCATTTACACCAGTGTAAGTCAAGCATATATACAAAGCTCCATGAAGGCTCCTAACTTATCATATATCTGAGATCGGTATCTAAAACTATATGTTTTGATCTCTCCTATGACCTCATCTTCTTATTTACATGTAGAAAACATCTGTCCCAAGGCCTGGAACTATTAAAACCCAACCCTTCCAACACAATAACATTTGCAGCCAATCTCAACCCCCTACGGACAGCCACAAGATCTTCTCTAACCTCCCTTCCCCACAAATGGCTACGTCCTCTTTAAAATCCCAAGCAAATAGATGGACTTTGCAGTAGGCTTTTAGGATTAATGGATTTTGATTATTTTTTGAGCAAATGTGGGAAGGAAGCATGTTCCTACCGCAGTCCACAAGTCCCACTCTTTTACACTGAGATCTCTCCCAGCTCAGTCACCACCAGAGAGCGTACATCCAGGAGAATCAGATAGGGGGGAGACGGATCCTCTCGAGTCAACAAGTCCAAATGCTTCTAGGAATTTGAAAGTCAAAACCAACATCTCAGCTTTGTGTGGAAAGCAGTTCCAGGGGAGATGTGATCGTGTGTGCATTCCATCACACTGCTTCATTCTACATGGTGTGATCTGCACCTGTTTCAGGGAAATGGTGCTAATCATCAAATATTTTTTTCTCTTTTTCTTTCCCATCTTAATTGAGTGTTGTACCATCTTAATATGCGGGTGTGAAAACTGAAAAGCCACCAAAGGCGCAGACGAACATTCAAGCATCTTTGGAAAATACTAGTTACTAAATAGAATCGATTTATTATAAATGCTAAGTTTCATCAGTGTTCAACAAGCCCCTGTCTCCAAAATTGTCCAGCAAAGATGATGACAGTGTCTCAGATATATATTGAGGAGGAAGCCCGAGCCCTTCCATTGCAGGTGTGCTGTCAGGCAGCTGGAGAAACTTGCAAAAGAGGCTGAATGAAAGAACCATTTCATTGAACATTTTCCAAAGACTGACAATTTTTATATCAAGATTTGATATTTTTTCAAAAAGCTGTGCTCTAGGAATTATTTGGGGGATGTTCTATGGCCTGTATCATAGAGGAGAGCACATTAGATAATCTTCTGGTTTTGGGACCTATGCATTTATGTGTCCATTGAAAAGACAACTTTCTCTGCCCCATTCAGTTGCTACCTGTCCTGAAATCTGTTATTCAGCCTCCATTGGCCACATTCCAATGGCTCATGTTCCAAGTGCCGCAACCACCTGGACAATATGCTGCAGCATATATAGATGGGAGCATGATATACAGCTGTAATTGGAATGACCGCATACATTATATTACCTCCATGCTACAGGATTCCAAGAGTGAAGAACTCACTGCCAATCCGTACCAGTGTAAAATAGCAAACCGGGAAATTACATACCTTGGTCTACCATAAGGAGGGGCAGGTTATGACTGCTATTTGACAAAGTACAAGCCTTAGCAACTTGCATCATCCCGATGACAAGACAATGACAGCATCAACAAGAAACCGGGTGCAACACTTTTGGGGCCTGTCAGAATATTATAAGTATGTGTACCAGAACTTGCCATGGTGGCAGCACCTCTCACAGATCTCATGAAGGATACCAGTCCTAAGAAAATCATGTGGTCTGAAGACTGTGACAGGGCATTTAGGAATTTAAGAGTTTGCCTGTGTCAGGATTTAGGACTTTTTAACCCAGCTTTTTCCAAATGTTCATGCTACACTCCAATACCCTGACACTGGACTTGGAGCAGTCCTTTCCCAGGAATTTTAGGAAAAGGAACACCTGGTCCTCTGTATAAGTAGACAAATATTTCTCCTATTATAGAAAAAGAAGCCTTAGCTGTGAAATGGGCTGTGGATGCCCTAAGATATTATTTATTTGAAAATCTGTCCTCATTAGTAACAGACCAGGCCCCTCTTCTCTGATTAAATACCATGAAAGTTGCCAGCCAAAGAGTTATATGGTGTTACCATACAAACATATATTTTTTAGGTACTCTGCAGAGCTGGAAATGGCCCACTAAAATGCAAAAAAAAATTTCCCTCCTGAGAAGAGGGAACCAGAGTGTGAAGGACAAGAACCTGTGTCATATTTTGAGTGGGAGAGTATGTGATGGGCTATACAAACACAACACTGGAGAACAAGGGGTTAAGGAGCAGCTCTGGGCCAAGGTGAACCTATCCCATTGTACCCCCAAAGTTTGCATGTGCCGGAAGGCGGAGATTAAAAAGGGAAAAAGAACAGCTCAAAAAGAGGAAGACTGTGAAAGGGAGCAGCCCTCTCCTTTTGGGAAGGAGCACCCCCAGGAGCCCTTGCTGACTGAAGCTTGGAGATACTGACCTGAACAAGCCTGCAAAAGAGGGACTGGGGAATTTGAAGGTCAGGAACTTTCATTTTGTGTTCAGTTTGTCTATTTTTTTTCCCCTGAAGGAGGAAGGGGCACTGGTTGGAAGTGATTCAAGGAGAAAGCTACATAGCACTCCAAGATGCAGGTCTTAGCTGCCTATCATTGGGCCCTGCCTATCCCTAAATTAAGATCATGACAGAAAGCTATTCCTTGCCGGGGAAGTTAGTTGTGGAATATCCTCAAGGTTCCAGGGTCCAGATGCTAAGACTCGAACCAAAGGAGGGGGGGAAAGGGGGAGAGCCCTAAAGTCTGTTGCTGACTGCTGAAGATTTCCATTTTGTTGGATTCCATTTTGCATCCTGAAAGAGATGGCCTTGAATGTGTGACCTAGTGGAAGAGCTGAGTTGCTAAAAGAACAGACTACCATACATATGATAAATACTGAGAAAGGGGAAACCCACAGAGGAAGGCAGCCTGCCACATCCTGCCCTCATGCCTAGGCCATACTGCAGATGAGCATTTCCCTTTATACCCCAAACAGCTACCAGACGGTGATGAAATGTGGTTTTTCAGAGACTTTAAGGCAGTGGCAGCTCTGGGCACATGCCCCGAGTCCCAGTGTCAGCACCCCAAATCTGGCAGGACTCAGGGCCTAGCTGTCACTAGCGGCCCTATGCGGCCCCCATCAGGGCCAGAGATCCGGGGCCCGGCCACCGCCGACCCTATCCAGCCCCCACTGGTACCATGGATCTGGGCCTGGCTGGCACTCCGATGTGACCAGGGATCCGTGGCCTGGCTGCTGACAACCTGATCTGTCCCCTGCCGGGGGTCCGAGGCCTACCCAGCCTCTGCCAGCCCCATCTAGCCCCCACCCGGGCTGGGGACCCAGGGCCTAGCCACCAATGATGGCCTGATGCAGCTCCCACCAGGGCCGAGGCCGGGCTGCAGGCCAGCGGTGGCAGAAACCCAATCTGGACCCCAGCCGGGGACCTGGGGGATGGATTGGGTTCCCCCTGGGGATGGATCAGGACCAGGGGGCAGGCCTGGGCCGCAAACCTATTTTGGAGGCAGCGATGCCCCTGCTTTAAGGTCAGAAGGGACCATTATGATCAACTAGTCTGATCTCCTGCACGATGTTGGCCACAGAACCTCACCCACCCACTCCGGTAGTAGACCCCTAACATATGACTGAGTTACTGACGTCCTCAAATCTTGGTTTAAAGACTTCAGAGACTTCACCAGAGAATCCACCAGCATCTGACCCAGGCCCCATGCTGCAGAAGATGGTGAAAAAATCCAGGCATCTGCCAGTCTGTCCTGGGAGAAAATTCTTTCCTGACCCCAAATATTTTGGTCAGCTAAACCCTGAGCATGCAGGCCAGACACCTGGAAAGAATTCTCTGTATTAAGTCAGAACCCACCCCATATAACATCCTGCCACAGGCTATTGGCATATTTATCCCTAGTAGTTAAATATCAGTAAATTGCCAAATTAGGCTGTCCCTTTATATCATTCCCTCGACAAATTTTTCAAGCTCAGTTTTGAAGCCAGCTTGCATTTCTGTTTCCCCTGGACTTCATTCCTCTGACGGCTAGAAACCTCCATCTAATTTTAAGTCTAAACTTCCTGATGGCCAGTTTGTATCCATTTGTTGTTGCGTCCACATTGGTGCTGAATTTAAATAATTCCTTTCCCTCCCTGGTATTTATCTTTCTGATGCCCAATGGAGTCAGGATATATTCACACCGGTGACCTAATGGAGAAAGGTTCCATATCCTCTGGCAGAGTTTCTCTTTTCCTAAGCAGAAAGACAAGCAAGATTTAAACATTCCATATTTCTCTGGATAGTTTCCTCATTTAACATGTAAAACAGTTGATCCTTTTTTATTTATTAATATATTTTAATTACTGTTCTCTTGTCCCCATAAAATGCTCGTTATCTGTGCAAAAAGCTCCTTGCCCCCTCCTCCTCATTTTAATTACTGTAGGTTTGATTGACAGAGAAACAGGGCAGAATGATTATTTCAGTGAACCAAGCTTCTTCTGTCTCATCTGCAGCGACACAATGTAGCCAGCTATTAACACGTTTTGTGTGTGTGTGTGTGTGTGTGTGTGTGTGTGTGTGTGTGTGAGAGAGAGAGAGAGAGAGAGAGAGAGAGAGAGAGAGAGAGAGAATTTGAACATTTAATGATAAAATGTGGAGCTTGAGAGAATAATGGGGGGGAAGGCAGTATATGAAAGGAGGAATTTAATTGGTCTGGAAAACTAAATTCAGCATTCACTTGTGGAGTGGTTTAATGGTTTAATAACTGCCAATTTGGTACGCAGGCTCCGTGTAGTTGTAATAAGAATTTCATCTGCAGCTCTTACAGAAAAAAAAAAAAGATAAGCAAGCAAATATACTGTGGCCACTGAATGCCCGAGCACTGTGTTTTATTATGTTTACTTTATAATCCCATCATCCCCGTGCCACCAGCATGCTTGAGGGGTAGTGAAGGCAGCAGCCGGCACTCCCTGTTGGCTCCCTGTCTTTCACTGCTACCCTAAGGTACTTAAGAATGACAGTATAAAGAATTTCTGTGCAGATGAGCCTGTAGATTTGGGGAATTGGCTGCTTATAGACAGGGTTTCTTTTGGTAGACTTAATTCCTTTAGCAAGGGTGAAGAACCATCTGTGGGGATTCTTGTCATGTATAAAGAAGTTAGTCATGCTCTCTGTGGAGTTGAGTTTCTTGAATTTTAATGAAACCCATGTCAATCTCTTGCTGCTATACCCTTGTGTTAAAATCAGTGGTCAGCTAGTCAACAATCACGACAGTAAATCAGAGTAGATAAACCAAGCAAGACAATGCTAAAGCATTTAGGTTATTTTGTTTTATTTTTTTGTTTGTGTGGTTGGCTTTTACCTGTGGAACTCTGAGAGAATACATAGTGAACTGCATTTTTGCCTTAAAGTGACAAGCAGATAAACCATATTGTAGGTGGTTTGGTTCTTTGGGAGGGGATGGGGAAGGCAGAATGATTAGACACTTGCACTAATAAGAATTTTAGTTTTGGGTCCATCCTTCTATGCTTTTTCATAATTCATTTCAATGGATTATGATATTCAATGCTTCTGGTTTCTCTCCAGCAATTTTGATTTTTTTTTTAAATATGGACACTCAGAGGCCCAGGAAGCATGTGTTTGAGAGGGTTAAATGGATTGTGTGTGTGTGTGTCGGAGATAATAAACATTATTAAGTCCTGATACGAGTATGCATCACACAGAGGACGATTTCTTTTCTTCTTTCCCATTTCCCTTATCTTGAATGAATAAAGGCTAGAGTGGATGTTGAGTTTTGTTTTGTTTTTACTTTGGTTTTTGTGTTGGTGGCATTTTCTTTGGACCTACTAGTACTTCAGTTCTTGTTTCTTTCTGTGGGATCCATTTTATGGGTCAAGTGGAGGATGGTAATTCAGCAGAACCTATCAGGATACTTCTACTCTGATGTTTAGAGCTGAGAAGATCATGCCAGTTTGGGACCTCACTACAATCAGAAGTCTATGGGACCCTAGAGGGACTAATTTAAATATGGGTGTGCATGTAGGGAGGGAGAGGAAGGATGGAAATATGTCCTGTAGCATGGTGAACTGAATGGAGGAAAAGGGTCAGGTTTCAAGAAGCATCTAATTTGGTATGACACCAGTGTTTCAGAGATTCAAATTAGGGTCAGGTTGCTACTACTCAAACACAGACCCCTCCACCTCTACCTCTCTATTTATTGATAATGAAGCAGCTTAAGGGCTTACTCCATATTCCCAGCACCGGATGGTCAAAAATCCGGCATTAAACTCTCCAAAATCAGGGGGCTGATGAGATTTCTTTTAAAAATTCATTTAGAATCAAAATTATTTACTTTTTGCATGTTGGCCCTTTACATACACTTGCTTCAAGTTCTGAGACTTTCCCATGGAACTACAATATTAAATGATAGCTGAGATTTTCATGTAACTCTATGACTTCAGGATCTGAGGCTTTAAGAAAAACACCATGGTTCATGAGTCTTGTAACATCCTCACAAGCTCTGGCAACAACTGTTTAGCAGTTTACTTCACCCTTGGAGTTTGGCACAACTCTAGCAACAACTCCAGTTTGGAGAGGGTAGCTTAGTTCAGGTTCTGGTTACGGTATAATTTTATTCTTCTTCTAAGAGCCTATCTGACTTTCAGAAATTTAGTTTAGGCTGACAGTTTAGCCCAGATGAGGACCTAAACTTGAGTTAGATGTAAAAGTTTGGGTTAGAAGACAAGATAGAGAGGCCCAAGTTCTGAGATACCAAGATGTAAGAAGTCATGTGGATGGCAACATCATCTTTGCGGAATTTTTGCTCATTCCCCTCCTGTGCAATCACTTCCAGATATGCAGTGCTTGAACATACTGGACATCTGCAGCCATGCAATGCTTGTGTTAAGTATCTGATTGCATCCTGCATTTACAGGTTTACTTATGAGCTGATGGGCTGTCCAAGGCAGCTGTCTGTATTTTAAAGAAACCCTGTTAAAAGCACAGGAAGATAACATTCCGATGTGCAGAAACAACAGCAAATGTGGACGGCACCCAGCGTGGCTTAGCAGAGAACTCTTTGATGAGCTGAAACATAAAAGGGAGGCTTACAAGAAGTGGAAGCTTGGACAGATGACAAGGGAGGCATATAAAGATATTGCTCGGGACTGCAGGGATAAAATTAGAAAGGTCAAAGGGCAGTTGGAGTTGCAGCTAGCAAGGGATATGAAGGATAATAGAAAGGGGTTCTACAAGTATGTCAGCAATAAGAAAAGGATCAGGGTTGATGTAGGTCCCTTACTGAATGGGGCAGGCATCCTCATGGTGGATGATGCAGAAAAGGCTGAAGTACTCAATACTTTTTTTACTTCAGTATTCACAGGGAGGGCCAGCTCCCAGGCTACTACACGGGGTAACGCAGAATGGAGAGAAGAGTGGCCCTAGGTGATGGAAAGTCAGGTTAGGGACTATTTAAAGAAATTGGATGTGCACAAGTCCATGGGGCCAGATGAACTGCATCCAAGGGTGCTGAGGGAGTTGACTAAAGTGATTGCAGAGCCTCTCCCTGGTCATTATCTTTGAGAACTTGTGGTGAATGGGGGAGGTCCTGCAAGATTGGAAAAAGGTAAATATAGTACCTATCTTTAAGAAAGGGAAAAACGAGGATCCGGGGAACTACAAACTGGTCAGTCTCACCTCAATCCCTGGGAAAATCATGGAGCAGGTCCTCAAAGAATCCGTCCTGAAACACTTGGAGGAAAATAGAGTGATCAGGAACAATCAACATGGATTAACCAAGGGCAAATCCTGCCTGACCAACCTGATTTCCTTCTATGATGAGATGACTGGATTTGTGGATGCGGGAAGAGCCGTTGACATGGTACACCTTGACTTTAGCAAGGCTTTTGATACAGTTTCCCACAGCATTCTCGTCGGCAAGTTAAGGAAATATGGGTTGGACGAGTGCACCGTAAGGTGGATAGAAAACTGGCTAGATCAACGGGCTAAACGGGTAGGAATCAATGGCTCAATGTCTAGCTGGCAACCGGTAATGAGTGGAGTGGCCCAGGGGTTGGCCCTGGGGCCAGTTCTGTTCAACATCTTCATTAATGATCTTGATGATGGGATAGACTGCGGGCTTAGTAAGTTCGCAAATGACACCAAGCTGGGGGGAATGGTAGACACTCTGGAGGTCAGGGACAGGATTCAGGGAGACTTGGACAAATTGGAACACTGGGCTGAAAGAAATATCATGAGGTTCAACAAAGACAAGTACAAAGTCCTGCCCTTAGGACAGAAAAATCCCATGCACTGCTACAATCTGGGGACCGATTGGCTAAGTAGCAACGCTGTAGAAAAGGACCTGGGGGGTATGGTGGATGGGAAGATGAATATGAGCCAACAGTGTGCCCTTGTTGCCAAAAAGGCCAATGGGATATTAGGCTGCATCAGTAGGAGTATTGCCAGCAGATCGAGGGATGTGATAATTCCCCTCTATTCGGCACTGGTCAGGCCGCATCTGGAATACTGTGTCCAGTTTTGGGCTCCCCACTACAGAAAGGATGTGGACAAATTAGAAAGAGTCCAGCAGAGGGAAACAAAAATGATTAGGGGGCTGGGGCACATGACCTATGAGGAGAGACTGAAGGAACTAGGCTTATTTAGTCTACAGAAGAGAGACTGAATGGAGATTTGATAACAACCTTCAACTACTTGAAGGGTTGCTCCAAAGAGGTGGGAGCTAGGCTGTTCTTGATGGTAACAGAGGACAGAACAAGGAGCAATGGTTTCAAATTACAGCTGGGGAGGTCAAGGTTGGATATTAGGAAAAACTTTCTCACTAGGAGGGTGGTGAAGCATTGGAATGGGCTACCTAGGGAAGTGGTAGAATCTCCATCTTTGGAGATATTTAAGGCCCAGTTAGGCAAAACCCTGGCTGAGGTCATTTAGTGGGAGTGGTCCTGCTTTTTAGCAGGGGGTTGGACTAGATGACCTCTTGAGGTCTCTTCCATCCCTATGATTCTTTGATTCTTGCAGTGAGAATAATGGGTTTTGATTTCTAGTTATTTGCAGTCAAATGATATCAAGTTTTTCTCCCCTTTCAAGGTGTAATTAATAGGGAAACTTCTTTCTCATTTCATTTCAGAAATCCCCATAAAAATTAATCAAGCATGTTTTGCTAAACCAAAGCTGTTAAGCTTTACAGCTGACGTATATGTTACGTCTACTTTGAAAGACTGGTTAGCATAAGGCAGAAAAAAAAGCATAGATGTTCCTTCCCATTAACTACAAAAATGACAGATAAAAATCACAATTATTTCTATCTAGTTTACTTTTAAGATATGCAGTTTTTATCACATGATTAAATATGTGTTTGTTATTGGTCAGTGGAGACTAGTGTGTACAGTTCTCTATGCAAAGTACATTCTGACCCTCTTTAAAAAAAAGTATTAACTTGCATCCAGGAGAGGTTATGGAAAGAGTTCAGTTTGAGCTAACAAGAGCATTAAATACACATGAACCAAACTTTGCTTAATTAATAGCAACTGCACCACAAATAAGGAGTCCCGTGGCACTTTCAAAGACTAACAAATTTAGTTTGTTTTGTCACAAGGCTCCTTGTGTGTTTTGCTGAAATATATTAACATGGCTACCCCTGTGGACCTTGCAGTACAAATTATCCTGATTTGGGCACTGATAAAAAGAAAAGTTATGTCATATTTACATATATGAACAGTGAAGGGGGTGGGGATGCAAATGAAGAGTATTTAATTGAAGCTGTGGGGAGAAATCTTAAATGGTCCTGCACTATTGTGTACCTCCTAACATTTAATTAATGGGTTTATCTCTCTAGCATATAAATCCTGAGACGGTTTTGCCCAATGTTGTCTTATTAACGTTCTAGCCTCCTGCAGTTGATGGCCTAATAAATTAATCTGACTTGCAGAACAGGAAAGTTACAGGAGTAGTAGGGTTAGTTCTCTCAAAGCGGCTTTCAGGATGGGAGCTACCTGGTGCCAGCCCTCCTCTACTTTTCATACCTTATTTTGTATGTAGCCCCACAGAAATAAAGGGGGCTATTTGCTGAGTAAGGTTTCATTCCATCTCACCAGAAGTGGCAAAACATGGCCTAAAAGGGATGGCGGGAGGGCGAGGAACAGCACTACAGAAGAACTAAACAAAACACCAGAATTGCAGTGCCCGTGAGTCCTGAGGTCTTTAGCTAAGAGGACTGACTTTTATACGTCCTGAACCATTAGCTTTCGAAAGAGCTGTGTCTTTCTGAAAATCTAGGTGCATACATTGAGGTGCCTAACTATGTAGCCCCCCAATTTGAAAAGATCACCCTCTGGACTTTGGACTAAGGTGCTGATTTGGACCACAAGCTGGATGCAAACTGATCAACACTCAGTCATGTCCCCAACAGATGCTCTGTGTTTGCTAATCCCATTGAAGTAGAAGAGTGAATAGCTTGGTTCAAGCAACCTGAACAGGGTCTCAAATGTATTTTTGCAGAATCTGCCTGTTCTTATTTTGGGGTTGCTGATGCTGTGCTGTACTTGTGTAGATGCCCTGGGATGCTGATAGCCTGTACATCAGGTTCATTAACCCTGGAAAACTAATGTGATGCCTTTGCCAGACAAGGGGAAAAAACACATCCCAGAGCTCCAAAGAGCAGTCCTTCAAAGTTTACAAACAGAAGCTGAGAAACACCAATAAAGTTTGGATTCAGCTCAAGTGCACCATCAACCTCTGGCAGCCTCCTGGTTGTGTGGTATTTTTTGTTGTTCTTGGGGTTTTTTTATGATCCATTTGTCTAGTCCTAGTGAAAGATCTATAGGGAAAATTACTGGGGCAGAATGTAGATCCAATCGCACAGTGTGCAGCAGGAGCAAATGATTCCTGTTCTCATCATTTGGATCGATAATTTGCTAACGCAGCGTTAGCCAGAGCAGCAACTTTACCAGGTTAAGGGGATTTTACACTGAATAATGACAGCTTGGAGAAGGGAAAAGCAGAGGGAGTAAATCCTAGCAGCCTTTTACTATTGAGGTAGCACACGCAAGAGAATCAATAGTGGCTGTGGTAAGGCTAGGCTGTAAAGATGCTTTATTGGTTTGACTAAGTAGGTTGGCAGAAGAGCTGCTGTGAGCATCAGAGCAAAGAAGTACGTGTGGCCCAAACAGAGAGCTGAAAAACAAGGGCCTTCTCTTGCTCAGAAGTGCTAAAAAGTAGTTTTGGCTCAGGTCTTCTGCCCTTGTAATAGACCCACTTGTTCCCTTCAATCCACATGCCTCTTTAATGTATGGAGGAGCTCCTAACAATTTCCACCCTCCATTTCTGTTGACAGTTGTGAGTGGCGAACAAACCCTTCTCCAGCTTTACCTTTCTAATGATACTAATTTGCATTCTTAGACTATGTTACTTTCAAGAGGCCCTAGTGCTAGAGAGGAGTGCTCATAACGGCCCAGTACTTTCCAGCCACAAAAGAAAATTAAAAAAAAACCCAAAGCATGTAGTCAGCAGACATAAGGTAGAGAAATACCCATATAAGTGAGCCAGATGGTGACTGACCACATCTTGGCAATACAATGTGGTGCCAACAGATTTGTCTTGAAAATATATTAACGACTAACTAATTCCTAGTGCCCCTCAAAATTATATCGACAGCCAGCCATAGGGGGTGCTCTTAAAGAAAGTTTCATTCCACTTGTAGAGAGATTACAGGTTCTAAAAACATACCCTAAACACAGATTTTTAGGCAGGTAAAGCAGGCAGGAGTTAATTTTAAAATCACAATGCAGTTTGTACTGCAATGCGGGTTTGGTGTTGTGCTCACAGTGGAAAGCGCAGGAAATCACTGAAACAGTTATTTAGCTTGAGATTCTATATTCTTATTCTTATTATTCATTCACTGTAGCTTTCTGCAGTGAATTTAGTGATGACCAGCTAATAGCACCTGAAACTAACCCCCTCAGGTCACCACAGAATAAATTCAAACCAGTCATATCTTTGTATCCCTGCCACTCCAGCCCATACTGACCCACAAGCTCTCCCAGTGGTGCCACATACATATTAAAGAACATCTCGTCAGAGGACTGAACCTCATGGGAATCTGCAGATGAGGACTTGAGAGGTGGAGAATAAGTTGGCCATGGTGACACCTATGTGTTCTGGCCTGAGATGTCCATAATATTTCCATTAAACACTGCAACTTCTTAGATCTTGCACTTGGTTATAAGTGCAGTATTGCATAGGGGTCCACTAAAAGGTGTATGGCTGTACGTCCTTTATCTACAGTTGGAAGAAGTACATCCACTAGATAAACAAGTGCTGTCTTCATTCCATGTGCTATCATGAAGCCTGACTGAGAGGGATCTTGGATAACTCCTCTGACTTCACAGTTGTTGGTCAAAACCACCAGTTGGGTTGCTTAGAAAAAAATGAGGTTAGACTTTGGGCAATACTTTGCCGCGTCTTGATCAGTACTGGTCAGAATAGACTCTTCCTGCATAAAAGTAAGTCTGAAAATCTGTTTGTAGCATAGAAAGTCTCTGACTTCCAGAATGATGGGAGAACAAAAGCGCGGATTTATAGGTGATTGAATTGATTGGGGTCAAAATGTCGGTTACTTACTCCAATAGGCTGGAATGTTACAAGGAGCTGTTGTTTTTTTCACCCCGGTATAAGGTAGTTGTTGGTGGCCTGTTAAATGGGCAGTTGTCTCTATAAAATAAAATTAAAATGTCTCTTAGCAGAAGGTACAGAGCTCTGTGGTTGAGTGATGATAATCTGGGTTTACAAATCATTTAATCTTTATCCAGTGTTGAGAAAGAAGTTGCACTAACTGTGTTGTGGGGGACCTTTGTCCCCTGAATGCATTCTGAAATGAAGAACAATTCTTTAATATTTTTTGCAAAAAAGTTTTACTTAAGTAGCAAATTGATTTTCTCCCACAAAAACTCATGCGATAAATAAATGTGTTAGTCTTTAACATTGCCACCAGACTCATTGTTTGTCTTGATGAACTAGACTAACATGGTTACCCCTCTGGAGCTGGCCGGAGTTTCACACTTCTGTATGCAGCAACCACTGTCACTGCAATGCATTATGAATCAGAGTGTGCAGTGTCCTGAAGCAGCAAACGTTCATGAGTTATGGCAATATATATGGTCATGGAATATACCATTACTCCACAGTTGTATCATCAATTAGTATATGTGAATTACATTTATATTAAAACGCACATGCAACATTGCTTGCTTAGTGCAGGAGACATAATTATTACTGGATGCAAATATGGAGCTAGAATTATTAAATATACAGGATAACAGCGCACTATGCTTGGGGTATAATTGTACTCTACATATGTTTCTGATACAGAAAAAAAATGTTTTTAAAGCTATATTTTTTCCCCTGCTGGATTGTGTGTATGCGCTTAGGTGACAATGTCCTAACACAATCAGTTGGATGTCCACTAGTCCATGAATTATTCCAGCATACATGTTAGTGAGGTACAACATTACCTCACAAATGTGGGTGAGGGTTAATGTCTGGAAAAGGGTACTGAACATTATTTAGATACCCCTGGGCAGAGATGCAGGTTCTCTTTGCCTCCTTCACAGCATTGGCATAGGTTTGTAGAAATTCTGTGTTTCTGAGTCTGTCTCTAACAGACCCCGTTTCCCTCCAATAATTCTCGAGTTTTCTTACTACACATTTTTTTCTGTCACAGGCCATCCAGGAACTATGAAATTCTGTATGGGTGGTCAAATGGGAAGCGGCACTTTAGCCAGAGAGGCTGTATAGCAAAGAGCAGAGAGAGATCACTTCCCTGAGAGGAACAATCCACAGCCTCTTCTTTGCTAATAATCTCTTCAGTTAGCTTGTGTTTCACATATTAAAACAAGATCACAGAACAAAATTAGTGGTGGTTATATTTAGTTTTAGGATTCAGTGCAACATTTACAAGTTAAATACCGAGGAGATCTTGATTCTACTCGAGGTCCTGAAGGACATCTTAAGCTGTAGTAAAACAAGTGTTTTGTTTTGTTTCCCTGCATAAATTTCAGATACTGGGACCAGATGTGGATTCTAGATCGCACAGAGATTCTAATACTTTGAGGTATGGAAAATCAGATTTTCATGGATGGTTAAGCATATCTCTTTAGTTTAGGTCTAAGTTTGGTATTAGGAAAAAACAGTGTCATTAACAGGATGGTGAAGCACTGGAATGGATTACTTAGAATCACCATTCATAGAGGTTTTTAAGGCCCAGCTTGACTAAGCCTTGGTTGGGATGGTATTGTTGGGATTGGTCCTGCTATGACCAGGGTGTCAGACCGTATGACCTCCTAAGGTCCCTCCCAATTTTAATATTCTATGATTCTTGGATGTACAGAAGAATGGGCCTTTGAGAGAGGTGCAGCCACGTGGACAAATGTTTGGGGCGCAACAGAAATTAAAATGAATGATCCTTGCAACAAACAAACAAAAGTCGGGGCCTTGCGAGTCTGAACTCTTTATCTTTTCCATTCCCGGGGTGGTTCTCCAGTTTGATTTTCCTCTCACATTAAAGTCACGTGAGTGTAATTGTGTTGACAACATTGAAGTTACCTCTGATTTATGCCACTGTAAAAGGAAGAAGAATCAGACCTTCAGTCTCTGATTTATGTCTGGGTATGAACAGTTCCTTGAGAGATTTATATCATATTTTCTGATTAACCATGCCCTGATTTGCTAACAGAAAAAAAGAGTTAAATTGAATCTGAACCTCACCGAAAACACTTCATAACAGCAAGATCTATTAGATCAGAGGTTCTCAAACTCCTTCATATTGCATGCCTTGTTTGATGCAAAGATTTTCTCATGGACCATCTGTGATCAAGCAGGCCACCTTCCTTTGCCCCCCAATTGCCTAACCTCTTTGTTTGACTATAGCAATTGTTTACCTGGAACTAACACTATTATTAGGAAAATATTTAATGCATTTGTGGTTGCCTCTTACTACAGGTCAGTGGCTGGCAATAAGCAGAGCCATGACCCTTTGACTCCATAGCTTAGCACAAGCTCCCACGTGTGGTGGTTCAAACATGATCACTGTAGATATTCAAGTTCCAAAGGGGTAGCCATGTTAGGCTGGGTCAGCCAAACAAACAAGGAGTCCCGTGACACTTTTAAGTGTCTGACGAAGTGGGATTTTCTCCCATGAAAGCTCATGCAATAAACAAATTTGTTAGTCTTTAAAAATTTAAAATATTAAAATTTAAAAATTAGGTCTAGATTGTGAGATTAGCCTTCAGCAAGTGGTGATGTAAGCTGTGCCACCCAACCCTCAGAGACACTCCTCTGGGACCCAATTATTCTTATATTCCTCCTGTTTTTTTGAAGGGTTTCGAGGAAGTAAGGTATTGTATCTCTTGAGAGAGGGCAGTTTACTTCTTGATAACAGTAGCTGACCAGTTTGAGGGGATAAGTAAAGAGCCAGGGTCCCTCCTCAGTCCCCTCCCCCCAATCCCTTCACTATCACTTACTTGTCCATAATGGGACATATCTGAAGAGAAGTAGCAGAGCACCACAATCTTCTCAGATATTACTCATCTGAACATGGGGGTGCGAGGGAGCCTACTCTTTCTGACCTCCCTATTATGCAAGTAAGGAAAGGGCTCAGCTTCAACTTTAGAAGATAAATTGTAGGGAATATTTCTGAACCGTCTCCATTCGCAACATGTGTAATTCAGCGATCACATGTGCGTACCTTGCTCTCCCAGATACTGTGGTGATGAGTGCTTTATGAATGTATAGACATTCAATCTTTCTTGGACTTTGTTTTGAACGGTTCCAAGTATGAAGAGTCAGAAATATCTCAGATGTAACTGCTGAAACCAGCAGAGTGACGCCAGAGGTGTGTTGAGCATTGAAGAAACACAGGGGCAGATTAGTTAAGAAGTCAGTGGGGAAAATATAGAGTCCAGATGTCCTGCAAAATACAGATGGATCACACAGAAGGACCCAAGTGGCCTGGCTGTCTATGAATCTGAGATGACTTAATTGAAAAATTGACAGAGTCTCCAAGTGTATTTAGTGCATGGGTGGGCCTTCCAATTACTCTTCCTTCAATCTGCCTGTGTTGCTAGGGCCATAGACTCATTCAGGGCAAATTAGTGTTGTTTATTTGTGCCAATCATTTTGATTCTCCTAGGGGGGTGGTTGCATCTTAAACTGCAGCCCCCAAGAACCAGACAGATCGTCATACATCAGCTCCAGTGGCTGAGAGGAATTTTAATGCCAACAATGCTTTACTTTGGATTCTTCATCACGCACAGATGAGTCACACAGCTGCAAATCATATGACAGAAAAGGAATCAGTGGCAGCTTTGAATTTCAAGGGGTTTAAATTTCCAAGAGTAAAATTTTGTTAATGATTGTTTTAAAATGGTTTAGTTAGGGTAAGCTTTGCACCTTAGAGACTTTGTAGTGGAATTTGTGATGGCTTCCAGCAAGCAAGTCACTGAGAGATTATGACTGTAAAATATTTTCTTAGTACTCAGTGAGTTTCTTCTGCATTTTCTGATGACCAAATCAAAGTGAGTACTGCAGGCACTCGGGAAAAGTCATGCAGCATACTTCTTTCACTTGTGCAAGGTACTGCATAGAGCTGGGTTAGATATCATGGAATTAGCGTTGGTAGAAATATTTTCTGCACATTTTTTTCATTGAAAAATGGGATTTTCATTAAAAAATTGTTTTTGAAAATAAATAATTTGGGGAAAGCTAATACTTTCTGATTTAAGTGTTTAATATTTTTCCCCTTGGGAGGAATGGGTCATTTCCCATCCAGCAAGACAGCTAAAGTAGATGGTGTGCCTCTAATTCTGCGAGCTTTTAGCACTGTAATAGAAAGAAATATGGAATTCTTGCAAGGCTGAATATATGCATTTGAACGAATATTTTCTGTCATCTTGCATCTGTACAGCACCTGGAGCAATGGCAGCCCTGGTCCTGATGAGGTTTCTAGTCACTACTGCAATTAACATGTTTTTAATAATAAAAGCAATCATGAAAAGGATTTGGAGTTAGAATCTGGCATTCACCCATGTTAGGGACTGAGAGGCGCTAGAACCCTCACTCTCATGTCCTGGAGAGTAAGTGGGCAGGCATTGGGAAAAACTTCAGTGCCATTCCACCATCTCCACTTGCAGGCTAGATAGCAGAGCCAGTATGGGGACATTAGAAAAGCCAGGAAGAAGCAGGATGAAATGTGATTCAGAGGTCTCTGTGTAAGTTACAGTGCCTCCCAAAGCCCCTTGCCATCGTGGTTCAACGTGGTTAGTCAGAATCTAACCTTTTCTTCTTTTTAATACCACTGCAGCTCTTCCTTCCAACTTCATTTGGAGCTCTGTTATTCACCATGGCACAATATTAGGCCTTGGGTAGCCCAAGTTGAGCACCTTCAAAGAGAGGCACCCTAAATTAAGAGGCAACTTTGTAAAAGATGGACTGGAACATATCTGCATCTCAGTTTCCCCATCTGTTGAAATGGGGATAATAATTCCATACCAGACATTGAAAGCCGCAGGCATCACTCCCGCCATGGGCAGGGCAGAGGGAGTATATTTTCATTTTTGTGTCCACATATGCATATACTTGTTTTGTTAGGCTCTCTGTAGTATAACAAGGAGTTAGGATGGACGGACCCTAATCAGATTTGTAGCTCCCTTGTGGGATCTTTTTGAGATGCTTATGAATTGACTCCTGCTTGAGGATTAGGCTCATGATGAAAAGAAAGCCTGAAGTCTGCTACATAACATGCCTAGTGATCAACAAGACCTCAAGCTTTATGACTGCCACATTGTGGGAACTCTGAGTTGTTGTTTTCATGCTGCTGAAGGAAGATAATGTGAAAAATACACAATGAGGTCACCTGGTTGCAATCTCGTTTCCAAAAAGCGTCATCTTGTCCTAAGTAGAAATACCAGGGTTGAGAGAATAGTAGGGGTTAAACACTATTGCAGATTCAAATTAGATTGAGCACAAGACTCTCTTTATTATGTATTATTTATTTACTTAAAGCTACTATTTTTAACCTTCTAGTCTAGGAGAATTGTGTCCTCAATTTAGCCTCAGATCAAACAGTGTGGACAGCAGTAATATAAATTTCTCAACAGTGCCCTGTGAATAGAACTCAACCATTTTGCCTGTGCATTCAGTCCTTTTCCTATTTTACTAAATCTGTGGAAGAAGGAAGCCAAATAATGTCAAATGGCATGGTGTGTTTTACGATCTGGACCCTAAACCAGTTTCATATGGTCCATCTGACTGACGTGACTGAACGTTCTTTCCTATCAGCCCGACCTGGATTCTAGTCAGCCACTTAGAAAGGAAAGTTAATTCCCTGGCCTGCTGTATAGGAGGGAAAGCTAGATGATTTATCCCTAAAAAATATTTGTATTTATGCCAAAGTTATGTCCATAGCCTACTTTCTGCCATTGGTTCTCGTGACATTTCCGGCCTGATTTCAAAGGGAAGGGGGGAAAGAGCTTTAGCTAATCTCTGGATTTTGGCAACTTGAAACTGTGGAAACATCAAAGTTTCTCTGCCACTTATTTCTACATGTTTAATTTTTTTTTTAATTTAAAAAGGATGACTAATGATGGTGCAGGAAAACATGAAATCAATTGACTTTTCTCTAGATGACTATATTAGAATTACATCCACATGAAGATGACTCCCCCTCCCCCATTTTTTTTCTTAGGTTTTTTTTAATTATTCCACTGTTTTCCATTATTTTTTAAAAATAGATATTTAAATCCCACCGCATTATTAATGGAAGGTTAAGTGTGCAAGGAAAATCCACAAAAAGAAAGCAAATTTTGAGTTTGGGAAAGCATGAAAAATACTGTGAGAAAGTGACTTAAATAGCAGTTTTTCAAACAAGCCAAAAGGAAAATGCCTATGGCTCTGTACTTCAGGTTTAAACAGGCTGGGGAAGGGAGATGGACTGTCCCACCTGGAAGGAAGCACTAGAGAAGAGAAATTAAGACATAACTGCAAGCAAATAAAATCTGAAATAAATAAAAATAAACCATGAACAATGCCATATCACAAGCCATGTGAGCTTCAGATCATGCATCATAGCAGAGAGCACTAGAAATTGAATGATTCTGGTGTGGATTAGTTTTATGCAGATTCCCCATTACATCATATCCACAGCCTCCTCATAAACATTGTATTTGCTGATACACAGGTTTTATATTGGCTCGCAGACAAGAATTAGCTCATCCCAGCACTGGATGATATTAGATCTTATTTATATGTTGTCCATCAGAAATTACTTATTGGATTTCATCTTTGTTGTCTTATGCTGTTGATTGTGATTCCAGTCATGTTTCCCATATACAATGCTAGTTCTTCACTGAGTTACAACCACTGTACCTCCACTGAACTCAGTAGAGATATATCGACTTCTTGCTGGTGTATCTGAGGGGAGACACAGGCCCACAATGAGCAAATGTACCCTTCGTGTTGGCTAGAATTCATTTAATAGCCCTTCTTCAGAGTTACCCCCCATATTCAAATGCTACTAAGAACAAAAGTAATGACTAATTTTATTAACTACTAACTTAAATCTTATGATGAAAAAAACAACAACAATATGATGTGGCTATATTGTAAACCCACATTCGCCATTTCACAGCTTTCTTTTCACAACATATAAACAAGAAAACAATTTGAATTTAAACACAACAGTCCCCACAAAAAACACTGTGAGATGCAACTTATGAGTTCCCAAAGTTTATGTGGAGTTCACCCAAATCTCAGCTATAGTCTCTGTTCACCAAGTCCAAAGGGTTGAGTTGAAAGAAGCAGCTCTCCTCTTCTTTCGTTGCAGGAATCTTCAGTAGAAATCCATGTTGACTTTTCTTCCTTTGCTGGAGCCAGCACCATCCAGTCAGCTTACTGATTAACCAGCCCTCAGTCAGATATAGATGTGAAGAAACTCTGCTGCAAAATAGTGCAAAGTAGGGAGAGAACATCTTGCTGTCTGCTCCTGGCTCAGCTTCTCCCAGTCACACATTGAGCACATGCGCTCTTCTCATGCAACTCTTGTGACTGCTTTGTCATGGCATCTGACCACAGCAGCAGGAAACGTTGTGGAGCATGCTCAAAGCTACCACACTTAGATGCCCAGAGCCAGAAGTTTCTGGAAATTAAGTCAGCCCAGCAACAGTAACCCAGCCTCAATAGGCCTCTTAAAGAAAGAGCTTTTAGGCACACGGGTTACACAAATATGTATTTCTCATTCTAAATGAGTTTTGTTTCAGAGCAAGGAAAAACAAAAACAAGAAAGGACAAGTATAAAGTTTCAGTGAGAGAGAAAAGAGTGACTCACTCTGTAACATTCTACGTTTCAACTGACACACAAACTAGCAACCGTTGCATAGTTTTCCCTGCAGCTAACAGAAAAGTGCTTCCACATTTTATGCACACTTCATAAAAAACACAGGGATAAAATTTCCTTTCAATTAGTTTCATTCATCACATTTTCCATTGAATAGATGGCTGTATTATTGATACATTTTGGACTGTGTCAGCATCAGGTTACGTCTACTGCTGGGCATCTCAATATTGCATCATAGCACCCATCATTCCATTAGTCATGGTGTAAATGGTGGCATTCCAGTCTTGAACAAAGAGATGAATTCTTGGAAAAGTCTCAATTTTTTAGATTGGGAGATTTGTGAAACTGAAATTAATCCCACTCTGTTGATTTACAAGGAATGCTTCTCCAATGTGAATGACTTAAAACATGATATGAGACAAGGTGGGTGAGGTAGTATCTCTTACTGAACCAATTTCTGGAAGTGGGAGAGACAAGCTTTCACGTTTACACAGAGCTATTCTTCAGGTCCAGGAAACATATTTGGAGCATCACAACTAAATACAAAGTGGGACAGATAGTTTAGCATAAGAAGTTAATGCATTGTCTAGGACCGTTTGAGGTGAACTAGCCACTAGGAGCCTGTTCAGTCAAAGGGGGAAAAGGAAGGAGAGCGAAAAAGTAGCTGGGAAGGTTGTTCGGATTATAGATCGTTGTAACAAGTCGTAAATCCAGGGTCTCGAATGAGTTCATGATTTTTAGTGTCTAGCACATTTATGAAATTAAACTCCCAGACTTGTCTTTTGAAAGTGTTGTGCAAGTTTCCTTTGTGGATGAGGACTCATAGGTCAGACGAAGAGTGATAACCTTGTGAAAAGTGTCCATCCGCAGGTGATAGGGTGCTTTTGTCTTTTCTTGTGTGAGTTCATCTGAAAGCAGAGTGACTGTCTGGTTTCTATCTACATTGTTTTTGTGCCATTTTGTGCCTGGCTGAAACAACACTGAATACATTGAAACATTATGTCTTGTTTCATTCAAAAGGAGTGGGGAAAAGGAAATGCAGGTCATGACCTGAGTCAATAGAGTTGCAAGTGGGCAGACATTAATTGCCCTGGGTTTAAATATAAGCCAAGAGTCAAGAATTTGATAATTGTACCACTTGTGCTGGCCACAGAGATTCAGGGAGAGAAAAGGTCCCTGTTTCCAGCACCTGCAGACTTACATTTGTTTTATGAACTATTGGACAAGGCCTACTTGATTGGGGATGTAGATGGTGAAGAGAAATGCCTGTTAATGTATGCATAAAATGGAGTTCTACACTCAGAAAAGAGCTTGTATCTTTAGTGATGCTAGACATCGCAGGTCACATCCTCAGCAGCGTAGCTCTGTTGACTTAAGTGGAACTATACTATGCACCAGCTGAAGTCTGAGAGAAAGTAATGAATTTTGTCATAATCTTGGAAAAAGAAGATATAGAGCATGACAGGCCCATTTCATAGGAATTTCTCTTGTGTTTTCACAACACAACATTCCTTAGGTCTATGTCTACACTATGAGCTAGGCATCTGGTTCCCCCGGTCATTTATACGTACTCATGCTAGCTCTCAGCAAGTTCATGTGTTTATAAATAGTATGAAAGAAAGCATAGTTTATCCATGGTGCTTTTGTATCCTCCAGTTTCAAGTAGGTTTGAACTCAGCATCTCTCAGCTATCCTCTGTTGCCACTCTTAATGCTCTAATGGCTACACTATTATGTCTACTCATTGAAATAGTCTGAGGTAAATAGGATGAAATTCAATAAGGGCAAATGTAAAGTGCTCCACTTAGGAAAGAGCATCTATTGCACACACATACAAAATGGGCAATGACTGCCTAGGAAGGAGTACTGTGGAAAAGGATCTGGGTGTTACAGTGGACACAGACTAAATATGAGTTAAGAGTATAGCACTGTTGCAAAAAAAAAGCAAACAGCATTCTGGGATGTATTAACAGGAGTATTGTAAGACAGACATGAGAATTAATTCTGCTGTACACTGTGCTGATTAGACTTCAGTTGTGTCCAGTTCTGGGCGCCTCATTTCAGGAAAGATGTGGACAAATTAGAGAAAGTCCAGAGAAGAACAACAAAAATGATTAAAGGTCTAGAATACTTGACTTACAAGGGAAGATGAAAAGAACTGGGCCTGTTTAGTCTGGAAAAGAGGAGATTGAGAGGAGACATAATAACTGTTTTCAAGTAACCAAAAGATTGTTATAAGGGGAAGGGAGAAAATTTATTCTCCTTAACCATTGAAGATAGGACAAGAAGCAAGGGGCTTAAATTATAGCAAGGGAAGTTTAGGTTGGACTTTGTCTAACCTGCTCTTAAAAATTTCCAATGATGGAGATTCCACAACCTCCCTGGGCAATTTATTGCAGTGTTTAATCACCTGGACAGTTAGGAATTCTTTCCCAAACACCTTTTAGGGGTGGTCTAGATGGTACTTGGTCCTGCCATGAGGGCAGGGGACTGGACTCGATAACTTTCCAGTTCTATGGTCCCTTCCAGTTCTATGATTCTATGTATACACAGCCTGGGGCATCATGCCCCTAGTGTGTAGCATAGACTTAAATAGTATGAGAGCTCTAGGGATATGTCTAGAGCTCAAGGGATATGTCTACACTGTCTAGTTAGAGCTCTAGGGATATGTCTACACTGGCAATTTAGGTTGACTTAAATAGCCTTAAGTTGACCTAAATTATTCCCCGTTCACACTGGGCTTTCATTAAGTCAACTTAAGGAATTCCTTAAGTCGACTTAATGAAAGCTCAGGTCAACTTAGTAAGAACCACCGGTTAGGTCGACCTAACCCTTAAGTCGACTCCTTAGGTCGACTTAAGCATATTGTGGACTTGGATTAACCCTTAAGTTGATTTTATTAAGTTGATTTATAGGCAGTTAGGTCGATTTACTAAGTCTCCATTCAGAATATTCACTTTGTTAAGTCACCTTAACACGGTCGACTTTAGGTCAACTTAAAGTCAACCTTATTAAGTTGACTTAACAAAGTCAACCCAACTTTTTGTAGTGTAGATATAGCCTAGGAGACTTAATGTAGTGAGCATATCCTTTCAGGGAATAGAGTTTTATCAGGAGAAAGAAAACAGGATTTGGCCCACTTCACTCCCTTCCAGCTTATTTCAATAGCACAGACAGAGAGAAGCTTCCTGCCTCCGTGTGACATCCTTTAATTTCTTTCTTCTTTAGGCGTAATAGGTTCACAGCTATTTTAGGCAGGCCCTGCTCCCCATTAGATTCTGTAGGCCTTGATGTGGAAAGCAAGCCTAATAAGCCTGAGAACCTCCTATGCCAAATGAAATAGCATGAGATATAAAGAGAGACCTGCACTGTGTTAGCGTCTTATTAGAGATTTGAGGACAGATTCTGTGCTCAGTTCACAGGTGTAAATTAGAGTAATTACTATAACTGAAATAAAATTGCACTGGCCTAAATCTAAATCAGAATTGGCTCCCCAGTGTCCTGCTTCCCTAAACCTAATGGAATTGTAAAGATTAGGGGGTTAAAGTAATGAACAACTCAACAGTGCACTTTTCACAGCCAAATATTCATTTCGCTAGTAGTGGATGTCTTAGACAGTCACCTCTAATGGCTCTGACTTTCTGGGGAGGATACAGTCAATCTTCCCTGTAATGTCCGCAAAACTTGTATCTCCAAAATGTGCTTTCATTAGATTGCTCTACAAATCACCCCTTTAAGACCCATTCTAAATATGGTTTCTGAACTGGATAGTGATTAGTGCTGAATGCAGTACTTTGGAAGAGGTCCTAACAAAATACACTGTATTTTCCTTAACAAGAATTGAGTTGAAGGCTTTAATATAAGGTTTTTTTATTATTAAAATAACTCTCATATCTCTCTACAGGTCAATACGCTGTAGTACCTTCCCATTAAGCAGATATTATGTCCTTTTATTACATTCTCCGAGACCCATTATTCTGCATTTATCTGCATTGAATTTGCTATCTATTAGCTCAAGTACTTAAATGATCTAAATCCTTCCCTACCTGACTGTATTGTTTCTCATGGATGACCTTTCCTCCCAATTTAGTATCATCTGCACACCAGAAAACTTTTAGTTTAAATAATGTGCTCTCAGTCATTTAAGGTACTGAAAAGCTACAGATCCAACATTGATCCCTGCGGTGGCCCTGACACAAATAACTTTTCTTCTGCTGAAAAGCACATCTCACAAGTTGCTGTTCTTACCAACTGCAGTTTTACAATGTTGGAAACTCACTTGGAGTGAAAGGCAAAACTTGGCTTAAGTTTCCTTTTTGCACAGGCCCTGTCTACACTTGGGGTGGCATGTAGGGTACATGTAGCTACACGTCCCAGTGAAAAGCAGGCTGCATCCACGCTCACTCTAGTGTGTAGCTATATGTGGCAGTGAAAAGCTCTGGCACAAGAGGGGTAGTGGGATCTCAGTGCTTCCCTGATGTCACATCTTTCCCCATTGCGAGAACTTTTCACTACCCGGTCTACATTGCTGGGAAATTCAGCGTCAGTCAATGGGAGTCACGCAAGCTACGCAACCATCTTCACTGTGCTGTGCCAGTTCCCGTCGATGCAGCACTGCCCCACTTGAGGGGGTAATTTTATTAATTAAATTACCAGATCAACTTAGCGTGTCTTAACTGACTGCTAAGTCGATTCGGAAAGATCGATCTGATGTTGGCGACTTTGCCGATGTCAGTGTAAACGTGGCCTTAGGAGCCAAGTCTCCCTTTTCAAAAGTGGCTCAAAGACTTTGACCCTTTTTTAAACTTTTCCCCAAAATGTGTTTAAAGTTTTATAAAACTAAAGTTTCATTGTTTGTGCTACAAGTTGGTTTTCATGATGGGTTAATCATATTTCTAGAGGCAGTCCCTACCACAAAAAGCTTACAATCTAAATAGACAAGTCAGGAAAGGAGTAGGAAAGAACTATGAATTTCCCCATTTTATGGATGGTTAACTGAGGCATAGGGAGATTGAGCAACTTGCCTGAGACTCAGTTAAGGAGTCTGTGAGAGAACTGGGAAATGAATCCAGATCTCCTTAGTTCCAGTTCATTGCCTTAACCAAAGAACATCCTACCTCCAACCAGTATTTCACAACAGGCTCCTTCTTCCTTTGTGCTAGGTGACCTCGATCTCCTGTTAAGTTCTCCTCAAAGCTCCCAATTTTGGATTAACTTTCTGCTGCTCTTCTCTGCCCTGAGGTTATCTACTTAAGTTATATTCTGAAGGGCCAAAATGTGCTTAGAGCTTATTTACTCCTACACTCATAGTTGTGGGTAACTTGTGTAGGTTTGCATGTGATGAGGAGGGTGGGGTTACTTATCTGTGTGCCACTTCATGGGCACAATGTCCAAGGTACAATTGTTGAACCCCACCCCCATTTTCTCGAAATAAACTAAAAGTAGACTTTAGGTGCCTTCCTGTTTAGGTTTTTCTGTTTTACTTTTTAATAGTTAAATTAAGGCTTAACTCTAGATCTTGTGTCAATTCTCTATTTTTTACCCACTGAATGTTTTCCTCTTGCAGAAGAATAGCTTGCAAGGATCGAGTAGATCTTCTTTCTCCTCAAAGAAGTAGATTTTCTTTTTCCAGAAAATAAGCTGATTCTGTATACACAATTTTAAGTTATTCAAATTCTTAAATTCTGTCACACCTCAAAATGTTTTTTTTCTTTTCCTATTGGAAAAGACACTGTTGGAATGCAGTCAAGGCAGCTTAAACTAGTTTTTTTTTCTTTGGCTTTTTCACTTCTCTGTTCCCCCAGGACATTCTTCAATGATTATTTCTTTCTGTCTTTATTTTCTTGCCTTTTTTTTTTTAACTACTCTAGTTCCCCCGAAGAAGACGACAGCGATAATGCTGAAGCACCACTAAATGCAGTAAGAAAATCATCACTACTTGATGGTGTCACAGTAGCAGTGCTCTGGATAATATATTGTAGTCGACTGGTATGAGCCAGCAAAAAATACATTCCGGAGTTCTGTGCGCAGTTGATTTTATTAATTTAAAATCTTGGGGTTGGAGGGATAACAATATTATCACAGAGTTTTAGGAAGAGAAAAGACAGAAACAGGTAGGACACAAGGGAGGGATATTTAGAGCCTTTCTTGATGTGCAGGTATTTCATATCTGTAGCATTTTACAGTGTTTAGTGCTGGATTTAGTGCAGAGCTCTGGAGACTGATATCTTCCATGCAGCACAGGCATAAGCATCTTCTTACTGACCCACCAAAGTGCTTCAACCTGATTTGTAGGTGCAGGATTCTTTTATTTTCCATATCAGTGCAGTCTTGGGACTCTCTCTTCGGGCTGCTGAAAAGAGGGTCCATTTCATTGGTGCTTTCATGACATGGACTCTGTCCACTAGAAATTGGAATGAACCCAACAAACCCATTTCATTTAGATCACCAAAAAAAGGTATCAGATGGTGGCAGAAATGTCATGAAAATATGTTGTTCATTCAAGAGGAGAGCTGGCTGTGAGCCAAAGAAGTCCATCAATGCCAACTGGCAGATGGTACACCCTAGAATCATAGAACTGGAAGGGACCATGAAAGGTCATCAAGTCCAGTCCCTTGCACTCATGGCAGAACCAAGTACCACCTAGACCATCCCTGACAGGTGTTTCTCTAACCAGCTCTTAAAAACTTCCAGTGATGGAGACTCCACAACCCGCCTAGGCAACTTATTCCAGTGGTTAATCACCCTGACAGTTAGGAATTTTCCTAATGTCCAACCTAAACCTCCCTTGCTGTAATTTAATCCCATTGATTCTTGTCCTATTATCAGTGGTTAAGGAGAACAATTTTTCTTCCTCCTTATGACGACCTTTTAGGTACTTGAAAACTGTTATCATGATCCCTTTCACCTCTTCACCAGACTAAACAAACCCAGCTCTTTCAATTCCCTTCTCTTTCAGTTCAGTTCTTTCAGTTCCCTCATAACATAACTCACTTCGGCTATGTCTACATTATAAAAGTTAAGTCGACTTAACTTTTCTAGTGTAGACATAGCCCCTTGTCGACCTTATTAAGTTGACTTAATGCTTTACGTTGACTTAATAAGGTCGATTTAGGCACCAATCCCTGTCCACACTGGCTTTAAGACGACTTAAGGAGTCGACTTAAGGCTTAAGTTGACCTAAAACTAGGTGTTATTAAGTCGACTTAATGAAAGCCCAGGGTGGACATGGCTTTGTTTAGGTCAACTTAAACCTCCTTAAATTGACCTAAGTTGCCAGTGTAGATGCATCCTTCAGGCCTTCCACTCTCATTGCCCCAACACACTATTGCTGTATCTAAAAGGTGTCACATGATATCATATGCAAATTAGCAACATGCTGGTCATTAGAATTATTGTGTGATGTAGGGCGCTGGATAAAGAATTATAGATGTGTGATGAAAATATGTTCTTAAAAATCTTTGCCAGCGGTGTATAAGCTCTAGCTACCCGGTTTCCTTAGTTTCCAAAGTAAAATGAGCTGGGTCACACCTCTGAGAATGAACTGTAGTGAAAAAACATCTAGATAGAGAATAAATGAAGCCAGTGGTCCCCAACCTGTATTTCAGGGTTCAAAAGGGGCCCTTGGCTTCCCTACTGCTGGCTGCAGAATGAAGTCACTGACTAAGGACCCTGGAGGACTGTGTTTTTGCGGGGCTAAAAGACCGATGCAGGCTCTTTGCTGCAGTCAAAGGGATAGGAGATTAGTGTTCCCATTCCACCTGGATTTAGCAGGGAGAACTACAAAGCACTCCATCTAGGTCCATAGGTGTTAGGGTTCTTGCTGGAGAATGAGGGAGAGGAGAGGAGCATTGATTTTCCATATATCCCCGGCTGCAGAAGGAAGCCACTGCCTTGGTATCCAGACAGAGTACACAGAGCTACATGATGGCTGTGGTTTCCCTGCTGCAGCCAGGGAGATGAAATCAGTGAGCAAGGAAGGAAACTGCTTTTCAGCATGGAGGGGCCTGCTGGCAGAGGCTAGTGTCCCTTGAGGCTGTAAAAATGATATCTGTGGCCCTCAAACCAAAAAGATTAGGATCCACTAATATAAGCCATCAAACTTAATGAGTAGAGGGGAAAAACTGCTTAACAGTCATGACAGGGAATGGAGCCTGCACCCTGGGGAATCCCTCTTGGTTCTTGAAACAGAGACAATAGGGTTTAGGAAGTATGGATAGAGCTTTGCATAGATACAAACATGTGGATGATCTACACCTGCCATAATTAGCTTGTATTTGATCCATGATCCGCATTCTGCCTTTTAGATGAATCCACAGGGGTAGCCACACAAGCACCCTATCTCACTGTTAGAGCCCTGCATGGATACAAAAATGTGGATCTCTATCCAGTCCGCAAAGATGGTAAACAATACATCCCAACCTGAGGATATAAAGTGGAGTATCCACATATTTTCAGGGTTTTAAATAGAGGCACAGGCAGAAAGCCTTTTTGGCATCTCTCACTTAGGGATGAAAAGATAAGCAGCCATCCTTTGTGCTCATGAAAAGTAGATCCTCTTGGGTTGAAAACCGAGAGTAGCTGCAACTGACTATACCTGAGACATATGCTTAGAATAAGATTGTAATTCGTTGAAATTAAGTTTTAGCCATGTCCCTTTTCCTTTTTCCTTCTGCCCATATCTGTGTCTTCTCTTGTTACTTTTTATCATCTAAATCTCTGGTGTTTGTTAATAAACTTAATCTTGTTTTCTTACACAACCATCTCAGTGCTGCATATTAAATTGATGAGTGAAGTTCTCAGCTAAACCAGCAGGCTGATGTGGACTTTGTCTTGTTGGAGGCAGCAAACTTAATAACTTGTGTGAGAAACCAGTGAGAGGAAGTGGGCACTGCGGGGAAAACCATTTTGGGGGGAATTGGGAAGGGTTGTTGATGAAGGAGGAACCAGGTTAGTGGAACCAGGTTTCTGAGCCAAAGCTACACAGTAGAGAAGGACCCAAGATTACAGGGTAGGTGTTAACACAATCCCTGTGGGTGAAATTGCAACCCATCACAATGGCTGTCAAATAATTCCCTCCCCTCCCCCATGAAATATTGCCATGAAAATTAATTATTTTTTGGTTTCCATCAAAATTTTGCAGGTCATCCAATATTCAGCAACCAAAAGTACCTTTTTTTTTTTAAAGGAAAATTGGGTTTTGGTGGGTTTTTTTGTTTTGTTTTGTTTTTGTTTAGTTTGTTGGCTCATTGGTTGGTTTTTTTCATGATCATTTCCACCTATTTGAAAAACCCTTTTCCACTGGGGGAAAAAAATAGTTGGATGAAAACTCTTCAGCTGGTACTAGTCAAGAGCTCTGCTCAAACAGGTTGAAGATTAAGGATCTGAACTTTTGGATTTTTTACTCAACTGAACCTCCAGGGAATTTGAAGTCATAGCTAAGTCCTCAGTCTCTCAGTGAGCTCTGTTCATGGATTTCTGCATCTGAAAACAGCTGGATTCCACCCAAGGGGATTCATAGATTCATAAATAGATTTTAAGGCCGGAAGAGATCATTTGATAATCTAGTCTGAGCTCATATAATTACACCCAGTTACCCCCACAGTGAGACCAACATGTTTGGCGAAAGCATGTTTTCTTGAAAGGCATCAAGCCTTGATTTGAATATCTCAAGTAACTGAGATACCAGCATTTCCTTTGGTGGTGTGTTCCATTGGTTAATCAAGCTCACTGTTAAGTGTCTGTCTTATCTCTGATTTGAATTTGTCTCGTTTCAGCTCACTCAAGGATTGGGACCTACATCTCAGTGCTATAGAAGCCAGTTTTCAAACCTGGTTGCCTGTAAGATCTTGGTTAAAAGAACAACTAATCATAAAAGTAAACATTGCTGTCATTGTTTGAAAAACAAAATGCAAGTGTTGCCAAATATTGTGCTGCTATTTTGCACTGACTTCGATGGACTTTGAATCAGGCCCTTTAGCAATTCCCATAAATGCGGGTTAAGAAGCTAAGCATGAAGGTATAGGCTTTTTTTCAGGGCATTGAAAGTGTTAACACCTCTAAAAATCTGATCAGTTATTGTTTCGTTTCCTAATTATGGATTTTGGTGCCTAATTTTAGACAGCCCATTTGGGATAAAATTATCCAGGTAGGTATTTAGACTCCCAGATCATTATGCAGTTGTCTGAAGACACTGAAGTTGGGAAACTGCATTATGATTAGTATTATTTATGGGGGAGATTTTCAAAGTCTTCAAACATAAGCTAGCAACACAGTTCCCATTGACTCTGACATTGCCTCCCTCTTAGCAATTCTCCCCATGTGTACTTCTCCTTTCTGTTGCTTTTTATTTGTGTTTTTTTCCCCTAAGTGGAACAGGGAGTCCTGCAACCTATAAATAGGTTTTCAGAATGTTATTTGCTCCCTGACTTTATTTACTGATGTACACAGGTGTCATTCAAATCCAAGCTTAAGACTTATTTGTTCGACCCAGCATGCGCTTAATTAGTTGCCGTGTTGATTTTATTCTTTCGGTTGAGCATCTTTGGGCTGGGGGAGGGGATCGTGTGCAGGCCATGAACCGTGCTGCAGCTCTGCATTTTCTTTTCTTTATTGATTTCCATCTAATGGATACAAAGGAGGGTTTTGTTTTAGAAGTTATTCATTCAGAGAGAAAAATTCTATCTGATGTCTCTTACCAGCATGCATTATTTACACCTCATGCTAGGGCTGCATGGGCTGTACTTCAGAGTCACAGCAGATTCTTCTTTGCAGTGGGAATATATGATTAGCCACCCCTGCTTTCCCCTCTCCGCATAGGGCTGTAATGCATTGGGCTTCTGCCGACTTTGTTGGCCACTTGAAGCCATGAGGTGGAAAAGAAGAGAGAATAATAATAATAAAAGGGGTCAGGAAGGAAACAAAAACAAATATGCAACTTATCTCACCAGCAAAATCTCTGAAGCAGAGTGAACAGCTTTTAGGGAACATATGGTTTTCGCATATCAGGCCATATTGTCACAGCAGCATCTGTTAAGTTACCATTTGTGTGTGTGTGTGTGTGTGGGGGGGTGGAATTAGCATTGAAAGAAAGGAACTGGTCAGCTCAGCACAAAGTGATTTTGTGGCTATTGCTGATGGAGTAAAGGAGTGAAGCCTTACTGTAGCCCTCACAGCATTCTTTTCATGATCAAATAGTATGTGCATATACAGCACAGGTTCCCAACCCTTTTTGGCTCGAGGGCCACAGACATCCTATTTACAACCCTGAAGGGCCATCAGTCTTCTCCTGCTGCAGCAGGGTAATTGAATGTATACTGTAGCCCTGTGTGTGTTTCACCTAGGTTCCTATGCAGTGCTTCCTTCTGCAGACAGGGGGACGACAGATCAGTGCTGCCCTCCCTCTGGCTCCAGCAGGGACGCCAGAGCCTAAAAACCTAGGTGGAGCACTTTTTTGTGCTCCCTTCCACAGCCAGGAGGAGGGGAGCACTGATCTCCCACCTCTGTGGTTGCATCAAGGAGTCGGTCCCAGTCTTCTGGCCTGCATAGATATGTAGACAGCAGCTCCCTTCTGCAGCCAGCAGGAGGGAAGTCACGGGCTACAGGTTGGGAACCACTGATTACTAAGCCTATTTTTTTGCAGTGCTCCACTGATATAATTCAGATGGTGAGACACAGAGGCCACATTCCTATTGTGCATTTATGGGATCAGTCCAATACAAATGGGCTGAGCCAAGTTATGGCAACAGGGCCAATAAATGTCCCCGAAACAATGGACAGTTTAGTTTGCTAGGTCATGGTACAGGGCGACTGTGGTTTGCTGTGATGTAAACACCCAGTGTTATGATGATGTTGTCTTGTGATGTCACAACCAAGCTTCATGGTGCAGTAACAAAAGCCTTGTACGGTTGTAGAAGGACTCAGCCCTACATGCCAAAGTGACATCTGGGAGTTTATTTCCTATGCATTGGGGTCAGATCAGCACCCAGTATAAATTGATGAAGCTCCTTTCAGATCATTGAACTATGCTAGCATAGTCCAGCTGAGAATCTTGGTCAGAGTGTTCAGGTTCAAGTTTTATTTCTTTTAGCTTCTTTTAAAATCACCACGTCCCACCTTGTGAAACTTCCAGTGTCTGATCACTGGGGATGCTGTGTATGTGGATTTTTGTGATGTTCTCTTAGAGCCAAATTCTTCTCTCACACCAGAGTAAATTTTACAGAGCTACTTCTGACATTCACAGGCATAATGTGGGAAGATAATCAGACCTTTAGAGTATAACCTCAATCTCTCTTTTGCTCTGTATAGCACTAAGAACCCAGCTTGACCAGGAATACATAACTGTATATTGGTATTTGTACTTTGCTTTGTTATTCAGAGGCTTATTTTTTAATGTCAAGGTGCCAAAAATGCGCTAAAATAACATAACATATGGGTCTTCAATAATGCTATTTCCTCCTTCCAAGACCTGAAAAAATGTAATAAGGGTGCAGCCTGTATTTTCTTATAAAGCAGTATTAAAAAGGACACAAATAATGTAAACATGAGCACAGATAAGCAGGAAAAATAAAATACACAATATTAGAATTTGACTGCAAATCTAGTTTGGGGGTTTTCTCTGTCTATTTACTGGGTTATAGCTAGGAAGAAGCATTTTCAAATTCTGCAGGAGATAGTTCTAAGTGGAGTCATTGGAGAGTGACATAAAGTTGTGTCTATCCCTAAATCGGAGGAGCATACCCTGTACAAAAGGAAGGTGGTGACATGGCAATATGCTGAAAATCGCCTTCCTATTTTGCCTATCTTGGGCGGGCTGTGTGCGGGTTCAGTCTACCAGCATAATTTATGCTGGCTATCAGTGGCTCCAACAATCGATTGTGGCAGCCAGCGGTCCTGCAAGATAGGGGGAGCCCCAGCCATTCCTTTCCTCAGGCTCATTGTTCTCTTAGGGTGTGTCTACACTTACAAGTTAGGTCAATTTAAGGAGGCTTAAATTGACCTAAACTACTCTGCGTCCACACTGGGCTTTCCTTAGGTCGACTTAAACATTTCCTTAAGTCGACTTAAGGAAAAATTAAATCGACTTAATAACACCTAATTTTAGGTTGACTTAACACTTAAGTCAACCTTATTAGGTCGATTTAAGCCAGTGTGGACAGGGATTAGCACCTAAATTGACCTTATTAAGTCAACTTAAAGTGTTAAGTCGACTTAATAAGGTTCACAAGGGGCTATGTCTACACTAGAAAAGTTAAGTCGACTTTTATTAAATTGACTTAATAAGGTCGACTTTAAGTCGACTTAAAGTCGGCCTTATTAAGGTGACTTTCTTGTCTAGTGTAGACATAACCTTAGGCAGGAGTGAGGGTGTTTCATACAAAGAGAGCCTGAGAAATGAGCCCTGGTATAAAAAGCCTAATGTAAGGATCATGACCCAGACATAAATAATACAAAGCAAAGTTAGCAAGATTCAGCCAATGTCAGGCCCTGGCCTGTTATAAAGCAGATGCCTGCTTGCAGATTCACTAGCCAATATGTGAACCTGGCAAGAACACGTGTTGCAAAAACAGAAACATTTCTAAGACGGCCTTGGCACAAGACAATCAAATACATTGCAAAAGGATGATGTGAACACGGCCATGCCAAGTATGGAGCAAACATATTCCTCAAAGATAACAGGAACATGTCGACCACACCTGTAGATAAGGCCAGGATGACAGTATTATGGACAGAGATGTTTTGCTTGAACCAACATGTACAAAGTAAAGGGTGGTATCTAGCCGCATCAGATGGACAGTAAGAAACTTGTTTGCATCAGTGTATAAAAGAGGGTCTCAGAGGGGTGTCTTTGTCCAGCCTGAGTAGCAGGGATGGAAACTCCCACCATTCACTGATCCATGTCCATCGTTATGGACATACATGTACCTGTAGCATGTACAGGGCACCAATATTGTACTTGATCAACATTAAATTTCACCGGCTGCCTTCAGGACTGGGTCAAGGGCCTGGGGGGCGGGGCGCCCACCCTTATGGCCCTCCCATTTCCCCCCTTGCTGGGGGTGGGGTCAGGGGCTCCAGGGCCCTTTCCAGTGCTGCAGAGGATGTTGGGCGGTGGGGGGCACAGCCCGCTCTGCTGCAGGCTGGCACAACTGCAAGAAGGGGCCATGGAAGGGGCAGTGGGACATGCTGCCATGGGGGGGGGAAGCTGCAAGGGGGGGTGCAGGCAAGGGCTGTGGGAGGGAGCACAGGCCAGCGCTGCACCTGGAGGTTGGGGGGTGCAGCCCAGAGGCTGCGGTACTCCAGCCCTACCCCTGGGCTGGCTGATCAGAAGACCAGAAGGCAGGCGGCCACTCATGCCAGCCCCTGCCCTAATCTGGCCCTGACTACTGAAAGTGAGTCTTGGGCTTCTTGGGCACTTTTATCAAGGTCTGCTGTGTCCACCATCTGCACCGAGCTGGGACAACACCCCGAGGCTATGTCTACACTTGCACTTTTAAGTCAACTTTAACTAAGTCGATTTAACTAAGTAGACTTAAAAGCGACTTAGTTAAGTCGACTTAGTGTGTCTACACTTACAGTTAAAGTCGACTTAAAGGGGAATTTACAAAGTCGACCTAGAGCGTGCACACAGGATGCTCTAGGTCGACTTTGTGGGGCTAGGGGGACTTTGGGCAGGTCCACGGTGGTGGGGGGAGCACCCCCTGTGTACAATGGGGTAAAAGGGTACAGGGACCCTGGCAAGGCAGAGCCCTGTGTGTGATGCTGTCTGGATTTAGGGAAACAACAGAGTCCTGTGGCACTTTTAAAGATAAATAAATCTGTTAGTCTTTAAAAGTGCCACAGGACTCTGTTGTCTTTCTACAATAGACTAACACGGCTACCCCTTTGGGATTTGGATTTAGGGAAGCATTTATGATATTATTTTCAATGGATATCTCATAAATGCTCTATAATCCATAGGAACTATGTCATGTTTGGTATCAATAGAAAGGTAGTAATTTGTTGGGAATTATTATATAGTTTATGTCTAGGAATTTTATTGCGATTAGAAGTTAGAATTTGGTGTTATATCCATACTTTAACTTAAGAACATAAGAACATAAGAAAGGCCGTACTGGGTCAGACCAGAGGTCCATCTAGCCCAGTATCTGTCTACCGACAGTGGCCAGTGCCCAGGTGCCCCAGAGGGAGTGAACCTAACAGGCAATGATCAAGTGATCACTCTCCTGCCATCCGTCTCCATCCTCTGATAAACAGAGGCTAGGGACACCATTCTTAACCCCTTTCTGGCTAATAGCCATTTATGGACTTAGCCACCATGAACTTATCCAGTTCCCTTTTAAATATTGTTATAGTCCCAGCCTTCACAACCTCCTCAGGTAAGGAGTTCCACAAGTTGACTGTGCGTTGTGTGAAGAAGAACTTCCTTTTATTTGTTTTGAACCTGCTACCTATCAGTTTCATTTGGTGACCCCTGGTTCTTGTATTATGGGAGTATTTAAACAACTTTTCCTTGTCCACTTTTTCCACATCAGTCATAATTTTATATACTTCTATCATGTCCCCCCTCAGTCTCCTCTTTTCCAAGCTGAAGAGGCCCAGCCTTTTCAATCGTTCCTCATACGAGGCACTCTCCAAACCCCTAATCATTTTAGTTGCCCTTTTCTGAACCTTTTCTAGTGCTAGAATATCTTTTTTGAGATGAGGAGACCACATCTGTACACAGTATTCGAGATGTGGGCGTACCATGGATTTATATAAGGGCAATAATACATTTGCAGTCTTATTTTCTATCCCCTTTTTAATGATCCCTAACATCCTGTTTGCTTTTTTGACCGCCTCCGCACACTGTATGGACATCTTCAGAGAACTATCCACAATGACTCCAAGATCTTTTTCTTGACTCGTTGTAGCCAAATTAGCCCCCATCATATTATAGGTATAGTTGTGGTTACTTTTTCCAATGTGCATTACTTTACACTTATCCACATTAAATTTCATTTGCCATTTGGATGCCCAATCACTTAGTTTTGTGAGATCTTTTTGAAGTTCTTCACAATCTGCTTTGGTCTTGACTATCTTGAGTAGTTTAGTATCGTCTGCAAACTTAGCTACCTCACTGTTTACCCCTTTCTCCAGATCATTTATGAATAAATTGAATAGGACTGGTCCTAGGACCGACCCTTGGGGAACACCACTAGCTACCCTTTTCCAATCTGAGAATTTACCATTTACTCCTACCCTTTGTTCCCTGTCTTTTAACCAGTTCTCAATCCATGAAAGGACCTTCCCTTTTATCCCATGACAACTTAACTTACATAACAGCCTTTGGTGAGGGACCTTGTCAAATGCTTTCTGGAAATCTAAGTACACAATGTCCACTGGATCCCCCCTGTCCACATGTTTGTTAACCCCTTCAAAGAACTCTAATAGATTAGTAAGACACGATTTCCCCTTACAGAAACCATGTTGGCTATTGCTCAACAGTTTATGTTTTTCTATGTGACTGACAATTTTATTCTTAACTATTGTTTCAACTAATTTGCCCGGTACCGACGTTAGACTTACCGGTCTGTAATTGCTGGGATCCCCTCTAGGGCCCTTTTTAAATATTGGCGTACATTAGCCGACTTCCAGTCTTTGGGTACCGAAGCCATTTTAAGGGACAGGTTACAAATCTTAGTTAACAGTTCCGCGACTTCACATTTGAGTTCTTTCAGAACTCTTGGGTGAATGCCATCTGGTCCCGGTGACTTGTTAATGTTGAGTTTATCAATTAATTCCAAAACTTCCTCTAGTGACACTTCAATCTGTGACAGTTCCTCAGATCTGTCACCTACAAAAGCCGGCTCAGGTTTGGGAATCTCACTAACATCTTCAGCCGTAAAAACCGAAGCAAAGAATCCATTTAGTTTCTCTGCAATGACTCTATCATCTTTAAGCGCTCCTTTTGTATTATCATCATCAAGGGGCCCGACTGGTTGTTTGGCAGGCTTCCTGCTTCTGATATACTTAAAAAACAATTTGTTATTACCTTTGGAGTTTTTGGCTAGCCGTTCTTCAAACTCCTCTTTGGCTCTTCTTATTACACTCTTGCACTTAAGCTGGCACTGTTTGTGCACCTTTCTGTTTGCCTCACTAGGATTTGACTTCCACTTTTTAAAGGAAGTCTTTTTACCTCTCAGTGCTTCTTTTACATGGTTGGTGAGCCATGGTGGCTCTTTTTTGGTTTTTTTACAGTGTTTCTTAATTTGGGGTATACAGTGAAGTTGGGCCTCTATTATGGTGTCTTTAAAAAGCGCCCATGCAGTTTTCAGAGATTTCACTTTAGTCACTCTACCTTTTAGCTTTTGTTTAACTATCCCCCTCATTTTTGTATAGTTCCCCCTTTTGAAATTAAATGCCACAGTGTTGGGCTGTTGAGGTGTTCTTCCCCCCACAGGGATGGTGAATGCTATTGTATTATGGTCACTAGTTCCAAGCGGTCCTGCTACAGTTACCTCTCGGACCAGCTCCTGCGCTCCACTCAGGATTAAATCTAGAGTTGCCTCTCCCCTTGTGGGTTCCCATACCAGCTGCTCCATGAAGCAGTCATTCAAAGTATCGAGAAATTTTATCTCTGCAATATGTCCTGAAGTGAAATGTTCCCAGTCAATATGGGGATAGTTGAAATCCCCCACCATTATTGGGTTTTTAAATTTGATAACCTGCCTAATTTCCCTTAGCATTTCATCATCGCTCTTACTATCCTGGTCAGGTGGCCGATAGTAGATCCCTAATGTTATATTGTCATGGAAGCATGAGATTTCTATCCATAGCGATTCTATGGAACAAGTGGATTCGCTTATGATTTTTACTTCATTTGAATCTACATTTTCTTTCACGTATAGTGCCACTCCTCCTCCCGTACGACCTGTTCTGTCCTTCCGATATATTTTGTACCCCGGAATGATTGTGTCCCACTGATTGCTCTCTGTCCACCAGGTTTCTGTGATGCCTATTATATCAATATTCTCCTTTACCACTAGGCACTCTAGTTCACCCATTTTATTATGTAGACTTCTAGCATTTGTGTATAAGCACTTTAAAAACTTGTCCCTGTTTATTTGTCTGCCCTTTTTTAATGTGCCAGATTCTTGGTCATGTGGCTGTTTATCATCGGATCCGGCCCCCTCACCATCCTTTTCTGTCCTCTGTTCCTGACTATAACTATAACTATAACCTGGAGATTCCCTCTC